>CM053769.1:358078007-358132665 GCA_028658325.1 Potorous gilbertii | reverse complement strand
TTGATCCTGTCCCTCCTCGAGTGTTGACTTCAAGTTGCTCCCTCCTTCCATTGCCCTCCCTTCCATCATCCCCCCCCATCCCCCCGCTTATCTCCTTCTCCCCCAATGTCCTGTGTTGTAAGATAGGTTTTCATACCAAAATGATTGTGGATTTTATTCCTTCCTTTAGTCAAATCCTGCACCATCTTTTTATGGAAAGCTTCAGTCAGGTTTCATCTCACTCAGGCCTGGAATCCCCCTCCTTTCTTGCCACCTCCCCCTGCCTCTAGGCTCCCTTCCTTCCTTCCATTGAAGATTATACCCTCTCCTTGAGGTAGTGATTGTCTCATTGTCTATATTTGTATCCTGAACACTACCTGGCACACCAAAAATGCTTAACTCTCTCTCTCTCTCTCTCCCTCTCTCTCTCTCTCTTTCACCTGCTTTGTCTCTCTTCCCTCCCTCTTCTTTCTTTTTTTCTCTCTCATCTCAGCAGGTGGTTCTGTAGTTCTATAAGGGAGGCAGGGCCAGGACTTCCTACACTTAGACTCCAGGTCCCTCATGCTTACAGTGGTGGACTGAGATCTCTAGGAATGTTTAATAACTAATTGGAAAAAAAGTGAGCATGACACACTTTTAAGATCAGTCTGCATTATTAACGTTTTCTCCTGTCTGGACAATCAACACAACAACAAATCAAGTCTTGATGTGTGGTGTTTGCCAATAGGCAAACCCCGCCCATTTAACAATCAACTCTTTCTCTAGCTGGCTTCAGCGCATCCCTGATTCTAGGGTCCTTCGAGTCAACTATTCCAATGTAATTTTCCAGGCTTTCCACCTTTCCAGGGTGGGGGCCCCTGCCTTAGCCAAGAAGATCAGTGAGATGAGCCAAGAAAGTGACCAGGAACACTTGTGGGGGTGTAGTAGACAGGGGCAGTTCCGCCTGCTCTTTTCTATAAGATACTACTGTGAGTGGGGTATGTGGGTCTCTTCATCTCTTCCCTCACCCTATCTTGTGGGCCCTCAGTGGTGCAGCAGCCCTCCCCTGGTGCCTTTAGCTCAGGAGCAGAGAAGGGAACCATTGCTCTGGTTTTCAGACTTTCCCGAGCCTTGGCCACCACGTTGCCCCTTATCTGCTGTACACTGATTCCCTTACCAGTAATAAAGGCAATCCCCTGGCCCAAGGAGAACTCTCCTTTCTAGATAACTGCTTTGTATCTGCTAATCATGGGAGCCCCGAGGCAAGTTAGTAGGTACATTGATTAATCTAGCTGGGCCTTTCCATTCCTCTTTCCTTTCCCCTCCTTAGCTCCTCCTTCAGAACTCTATCAGCTCGTCCAATTTTCCCTCTCTCCCTCCACAGAACCCAGTGAGTTGTGTCCTTTCTTCTAAGTCACAAGATTCAGGACTGGAATGAAGTTAGTTGGTCACAGGAGCACAGATCCAGCCCTGGAAGGGCCTGAGGCCTTCTAGTCCAACCCCTCATTTCACAGATGAGGTAACTGAGGCCCACTGGGACCCAGTGACTTGCCCAGAGGCCCAGAGGCAGTCATTGTTAGAGCCTGGATTAAACCCCAGTTCTTCTGACTCCAGCTGTTCTTTGCAGTGAGTCGTCTGCCAAACCCCCTCATTTTACAAAAGGGAAGGTTGAGGCCCAGAAAGGTAAAGTGTCTTGTACAGAGTCACGTAGACAGTAAATGTCAGAGCTGGGATTGAACTTTGGTCTTCTGCCTCCAAACCCAGCCCTCTTTCTGCTGTGCCAAGCAGTCTCACCATGGACCTTTTCCTCCCTCCCTTCTACGAAAGTGAGGATTCCCCATTGATAGCTCCTTCAGAAGGAAGTGTATGTGTGTACATATGCAAGTGCCAAACAGATATCTCACTAGGCAAAGGGGGTATGTTCCCACCATGCCCCTTTTCCCCTCCTAGTCCCAAGCTAGCCTCCTTTCCATGCTTCCCCATTAGGATTTAGAGCTGGAGATGACTTTGCAGGTCACCTATCCTAACCTTTTCTCATACAGGTTATCCAGCACCCTTTCCCTCATACCATGCTGTTCTTGAGTTACCTCATGTAAAAGTTTGTAGCAAACAGCCCTTACCATAGGACCTGGGGGGCCAGGTAAGCCAGGGGGCCCTGGTTCTGCTAGAATCTGGGCCTGGGAAATGGAAGACAAGGGCAAATTAGTCAGAATTCAAAGATAAGATGTAGTGTGTGTGTGTGTGTGTGTGTGTGTGTGTGTGTGTGTGTGTGTGTGTGTGTGTGTGTGTGCGCGCGCGTGTGTGTGCGTGTGTGCGCGCACGCGCATGCGTGATCCTAGGTAGAGAAAATGCATTCAGTTTCTAAGGCTGACCAGGTAGCTTAGAGATCTCTATTCATGCCTCACGTCTACCCCATTTCTCCCTACTTCCTCCTAGGCCTCTGTCACAGAATACTCTGATGAATTAAAAACTGTGGTCTCGGGCATTTCTGGTATTTCTCTGGTTCTTTTCTCTATGCCTACCCTGTGGGTCCATGGGAAGAGGAGAGACTGGGACCCTCTTCTGGAAAATGATGTTTAGGGACCCTCATTATTGGAGTTTTGTGGTACCAGACTCGGTGCTCTGGAGACAGGATTCACGCCTGGGGGAAGGATATGCTCTAACACCAAAGTCTTGTCAGCCTACAGTGAATAACCCAACTTCATTCAGTGTCAAGAGCTACAATGACCCCCTCCAACCTGGGGCGTAAACCCTAGGGGTAGCTAGTGAGAAGCAGTGTATGACTTTGGGCCAGTAATAGCTATAGGGGCAGGACAGGGCAGTCGGGAATGTCTGTCTCCCAGTCTTCTTACCAGGCTCTCCTGAAGACTTGCGGACCCTGATTCTCCCTTCTCACCTTTGGGGCCATCAACACCCTGAATGGAGATTAAATTTAGGTCCTTTTCATTTGAGTAACAATAGTAACAACAACAAAAAATCACAACTCACATTCCCAAAGCACTTAAATGTTGGTTACAAGGTGCTTTGTATCCATTATCTCATTGGAGCCTCCTAAGCCTGGAAAGAAGGCAGGGCAGGGACTATTATCCCCATTTTACAGATGAGTAAACTTAAGGCTCTGAAGGACTAAGTGATTGTCCAGTGCCACAGATCTAGGAAGTGACAGTGCTGTGATTCCAGTTGAGATATCCCAACTACTGATTCACTGTTTATAATTATGTAGAAATATAGTAGAAATATATAGGAGGCTTTACATTCATGTAATCTAGGTTTAGACCTAGAAGAGACCTTAGAGACCATTGAGTCCAACTCTCTCCTTTACAGATGAGGAAACTGAGACCCAGAGAAATTAAATGACTTGC
Source organism: Potorous gilbertii (assembly GCA_028658325.1). NCBI lineage: Eukaryota > Metazoa > Chordata > Mammalia > Diprotodontia > Potoroidae > Potorous > Potorous gilbertii. The sequence continues at coordinate 358,129,345 of CM053769.1, read as the reverse complement.
CCAGGTCACATAGGTAGTAGGCAGAAGAGCTGGTATTTGAACTCATGTCCGAGGACTCCACATTCAGCCCTCTTTGCACAGCACCATGCTGTCCTTGGGATCTAGGAGCTGGGTTTCTAAACTGACACAAGAAATTTATGCAGAGCTCAGTCCAGCTGAGCTGAGAGTCCAAGCACTCAGTGTCCAGTTCCCAGAATCCATCCATGTTCTGTCCACATACCGGGGGGCCAGACAAGCCCATTTCTCCAATTTCTCCTTTGGGTCCCATAAGTCCTGGCTGTCCCTGGTCTCCTTTAGAGCCCTTTGGCCCCTGAAATACACAAAAGTGACAAAGGCATTGGCTTTCTCTCCAAGGTTCTGATGTACCCCAGACCAGCTACAGCTGCCACAACTGGACAGCCCTGGTATCTCATCCCTGACAGCCCCAGAATTCAAGCCCTGATAGGCTGGACTCTCTCTATCAAGGTCCATAGAATTTACAGGTACCTCTCCTAGGAATGAGATTTCTGTGACATGGACCCATTTGGTAAGTGGATTTGGATATAAAGTTCACAGAAGAAAGTGGCTTTGATTATAACTAGTTCCAAGCTCTCGAGCTTGTCTCTCCACCCCACCCCCCTCCCCTTCCTGGCCCCTGCAAAGACCATTTCTTCAAAAGTTACATCATCCAGAACAAAGATACAAGACCTTTTCTCCATCAACTCCAGGAGGACCAGGCAATCCAAGTTCTCCCTAAAGTCAGAAAAAACAGAGATAAGAATAAGAGTTGCTCACATGTGTCTAGTATATATTTCCACAGTGTTTTTTTAGGCATTTTCTCATTTGAGTCTCATAACATCCCTGGTAAGGGAGGCAGGGTGAGGGAAGGGAGAGGGAGAGGGCAGAGATTCTTGTCTGATTGATAGGTAGGAAGCTGCTGATTAGGGAGAGGCATGTGTCCTGCTCAAGATCTCACAGAGATTTAGCATGCAACCAGAACCTGATAATCAGCTCAGTCTCTATTGCTTTATGTCCAGTTCCATTAAAAATGTCTTATAAACATCTTTTTTTTTTTTTTAAGCATTTCTGTTACTTCCCAATGATTCCTTCCCCCTCCACCTACTACACTGGGATCCTTTCTAGGACCAAAGAAATATAGTTAAATAAAACTATCATGTTGGCCATATCTGATAACTTAAACCTCATTCTACACCCACAGTCCACCACTTCTCTGTTGAGAGGTAGGGAGGATATCTACCTTCTGACCTGCATAATGCCAATTCCTAAAGACAGATGTGAATGAGCCTTCCATGCATGGGTGGTCAGTTTCCTTTCTCCCTAGAACCTTCCCTGGCTATCTGTTAGGGCCATTTGGAAATCACATGATCCTAAAAGACCATGTGAGAAGTAGCCCTTCTCTGGCTCCTGAAGGGGTGGCTCAGTGGTGACCAGATGAATTATAGGATCTCAGAAGGAGAAAAGTTCATAGAAGTCACCTAGAAAAGGTGTCTGCCCACAAAACTCCCAAGTAAGTCTGAATCAGATTAAAATGTGATTGGGAAATATTTAACAAAATAAATACAAATAGAATACATATAGATATTGCCGTTTTCTAAGTTCTAATGATTTTTTAAGTCAAGATGTAACCTGAAGGGATCAGTTTCTATTTGAGAAAGAATTCATTAACCTAGAATAATTTCTGGTCAGTGTCCAATTCTCTTGGGATTAAGAATAGAGGACTTAAAATTACTTTCACTCATTCATTTAAAATAAAAGGAAGATAGGCTAGCAGATTCCCTGGCACAGGCCCCGCCTCCTGCCCATAAACTATAATCTCCTTAAGGGCAGAAATTGTTTCCTTTTTGTCTTTGTACACCCAGTGTCTAGCACAGTGTCCAACACAGTGTCCACACGTAGTAGGTGCTTAATCAGTGACTGTTTATTAATCAGAAAACAAAAACCAATCCATAGAAGATTCCTATGTCAGGAGGATGATATAATTTTCTTTTACTTTTTCCTTTTACTTTTCCTCCCAGATAGAAGTTCGGGGATGGGAAGGCACAGAGAAGGAGGATTTGCGGATTTATTAAAAGCAGAATGAGACAACTTCCATGAAGAAGGCTTGGCAGATTACTACGTATGGTATCTGGGTACTAAACAGTTTCCAGGGGTGCAGGACCTCTACAACAACGCTGAGACAATGTTTACTTGTATATATCCAGTGACAGGGAGCTTACTACTTCTAGAGGAAACTTCTAATTATTAGAAAATTCTTTGTTATATTGTACTTATATCTGTCTCTGTACAACTCTCATCCTTTGGTCCCAATTCTAATCTCTGAGGTCAATGAAAACAAATCTAATTCACTTCCGAAATGACTGTCCTCAAATGGGGTATGATACTCGAAATGTAGTCCGACCAGGACAAAGGGCAGTGAGACTGCTACCTCCCTTGTTCTGGACATTAAACTTCTATTAATGTAACACAAGACTATATTAGCTGTTCCAGTCTCTACATAACAGATGGTTCATATTGAGCTTGCGGACCACTAAGACCCCAGGGTCTTTTTCAAATGAACCATATCTTATATGAAAATTTCATGGTATTTTACTGGCCTCAAGGAGTTAAGATGACTTTACAATGTGTCTAATCTACAACTTGGAAGTATCTGAGGAATACTGCCTTCCTTCTACCCCTCTTTTAAGTTTTTCTTTTTCTGAAGGTTAAATAATTCATCTAGATCTTAAACCTAGGGGCTAACTCCTTGCTCCAAAGGCCTATCTGTCTAGCTCTGGATTAGGACAGATGTGACTGAGATAATGAAGGGCACAGCTAAACCAACCTTTGCTCCAGGGGTTCCTGGAGCACCAGGTGGGCCTTGAGGACCTGGAGGACCCTGCAAGAAAATCAAAGTAGCATTAATGTTGACACAAAATATCTCAGTTGCCACCTACAATGTATACGCAAAGACACACACACACACATTCCACGTACCTCTATTACCACTTTTGCTGAGAGTTGCTTTGAGAGTATGAAGGAGGGAGGGTTAACATCACTGGCCCCATTTTACAGAAGGGCCAACTGAGGCAATGAGCTATTAATCACTATCTGTGTGACTAGCATGAAAGAATCAGGATTAGAACTCTCAACCTCTGAGTTCTCTAGCGCACTGGTAAAGCCCATCTAGATGGTACCTACTAGATGCCACCCTAGAGATGGCATCTACTTTACTAGTGACCTGGGGGAAGGGAAGAAAGCATCTAGGATACAGTTGCTCATCAGGGCTAGTCATATGTTTTGGGGTTTTTTAAATAAAAATAAAAATAGCTAGCATTTGGGTAGTACCTACTATGTCCTAGATACTGCTAAGCACTTTATAAATTGTATCTCATTTAACCCTCACAACAACCCTGTGAGGTTGGTGCTTTTATTGTCCCATTTTACAGCTGAAGAAATTGAGGTAGACAGCACTTAAGTGACTTGCCCAGGGTCACACAACTGCTTAAGGGTCTGAGATCAAATCTGAACTCAGGTCTTCTTGATTCAAGGCCCATTGCTCTATCCATTGTGCCACTTAGCTGCTCACTGAAGAGAGAAAATCCCAGGGCTCACGAAATGGACTCAGGCTGAGCCAGCCTTTCACATGAAATCTCTATTCCACCTCTTTTTAAAATGTACTTTTCCCCCCAGAGAGACAAGTGTGATATAGTAGAGACCACAATGGCCCTGGAGTTAGAAAGTACCCTCATTTCTGTTCCTCATGGCTTTCAGTCTATAAGGGAGAGAAGATTTGGATCCTTGCCAGCTGAGGCACTGGGTAGCCACTCAGTGACAAGCACAGAATTAGAACTCATGGCCTTTGAGTTCTCTGGGTTAAATCCTACCTCTGAAATTACTAGCTGGGTGACCATGGACAATTCATTGAACTTTTCTGAGTCTGAATTTCGTCACCTGTAAAATGGGTATTGTAGTACCTACCTTTCAGGGTTGTTGAAGGTTCAAATGAGATAATGTAGGTTTTGCGCTATATAAATGTTAATTGTTATTATCTGTGGACTCATAAAATGTCAGAGCTAGTCCCAAGAACACCAAATTTAATGCTCTCTCCATTTGCAGAAGAAGAAATTGAGATACAGACAGGGAAAGAGAAGTTACCGGGGTCACAGAATGAGTGACTAGTCAAGCCTGAACCACACACACCTCACCCAACCCAACATCACTCTCTCCAACAGGCCACCATGGCACAGTCCCTCCACCCCATGGCATACTGCAGATGGGCAGACAGGTGTAATTACCATCAGCCTGTACTTTCCCGCAGCAGCCTATGTAAAATAATTGGAGATTAAACCATGGATACAAGTACATGTTTGCTTTCATCTGGCTAATTGGGTTTTTTGGCTCCCTGGCCATTTCCAGTGCCTTCAGAGCCACATTTCTCTTGCTGTTTCTAACCCTGCAACCTGCCCCACCTAGGCATTGCAATTTGGTCCCATCTTAAATTCCCTGGGATGGGTATTTAGACAAAAATCTCTGCATGACTTAGGATTATCGATCCAGAGCTAGAAAAACCTTCCAAGGCCCACCTAGTCTATCTTCTTCATTGTACAGAGAGACTTGCCTGAGGTCACATACATAGTAAATATGATGGGTAGGATTTGAATCCAGATTCTCTGACTAGATAACTAGTTCCCTTTCTGGTGAACCACATTGTTGCTCCACCTGTGCTGCTGGGATTGTGGCATTAGTAACGATGGTGGTCTACAGCCTTCAGGGCCATTTTTCCTTCATATTAATCCTGATTTTCTCCCAAAAGGTCTGCTCTAGGGGAAGAGGCAGAGTCAATCCAGGGATAGCTAATTAACATAATGGAGATAGGTCACGGGAAGGACCAGTGGCCCTATATCTCTTATAGGATCAGAGGGCCATGGATTTAGAGGTTGGAGTTACCTTAGGAGTCATAAAGTCTTAAAAGCACAGAACTGGACCTTAAAGGGACCCCAAAATCCATTTAATCCAACCTCCTTATTTTACAGATGAGGAAATGGAGACCCTGAGAAGTCATGCAGATAAATGTCATTTGGGATTTGGGATAGCATTTGGGATAAATGGCAAATGGGATTTGAACTCAGCTCTTTTGACACTCAATCCAGTTCTCTCTCTAATGTACTACACTGTCAAACCAGGGTTCTGATAAAAGGATACAACCCCCCCTAAAAGACCCCCCCAAAAAAAACCAACCAACAAAACAAACCCAATTTACCTTCAGAGCATCCAGGATGCGGCCATCATAGTCGATCACTACTGTGTCTCCTTGCTCACCTTTCAGGCCAGGTGGACCCTGAGAAAAGAGAAAAAGCCAATATTTTAGAGATCTTTGGACTACGGCCACAGCCTGGGGCTCCTTCCCAGACCTTACTCAGTACTTTTGCATTTTCTAATGCATGTACATAATAAGTACCTGGCCCTACACTTTCCATTAACAATACTGTGTTTTATTTTTTTCCAAATCTGAGAAAGAAGGCTGCCTGTTTGTTTCTTAAGGCAAATATAATGGTTGACTATTCAGTCCTCAAACTGGCTTTGTACAGACCAGCAGTTCTCAAAACATGACGTAGGGATATTTAAGGATCCTTGAAATCCTTTTGGGGAGATCCATGAACTTTAAAGTGATTTTCATATTTCTAATAAAGTAAATGTTGGTAGCTATAATCCACATAAAGAAAAACTCTTTGGGGGATCCTCAATAATTTTAAGAGCGTAAAGGGATCCTGAGACTGAGAAGTTTGGCCTAGGCCAATATTCTCTCTCTTAGTTCCCAGTTGGGTCAGAGAATCTCTTTGGCTGTATACTATTCTTGGGATCTCAACCTAAGCCTGAGAGCCAAGGGACTACCTCTTGCCAGGAATCAACTTGTTGATCACTACCATACTGCAACCCCATCCCCAACCCTCTCTTTCCAGCACCCAAACTCAAGGAGAAGACCATTTTGCCCTTGCTGGGAGTTGGAGCTCTCTGTTAGAAAGAAGTCTCATTCTTCCTTCCATTGTCCCCAAAGGACTGCTCAGCAGGACTGAAGCTCCTTCAATCTCTTGTAGAGCCTATCCCAACATCCAGGAATGCCCAACTCAGGAAGCCTAGTCCTGCTGGCTCACAACCTGAAGCAAAAGTAGACAGGTCATCACAATGAGTCTGCGTACCCTTGGCCCAAGGAAGCCATCAGATCCTCTCTCACCAGGCTCCCCCTGGGAAAATAGAAAGTCTAATGATTAGTTCTTCTTGGCTCCAAACCAGGACTCCTCCATCATTCCCATTTCCTCTCCAAAGGAGTCCTAGAGGGCTTTCATCTTAGCTTGTTCTAATCCCACAATTACCTCATTTCCTAGACACCAATGCCAAATCAAGTTGCCTTCTCTGCCTCCCACGCCCCCTTCCCCAACCCATGTTTCCTGCTCCCTTTTGTGTACTATTTTTCCCCCTTTAGAAAGTAAGCTCCATAGGGTCGAAGATTGTCTTGCTTGCTTTTAATTGTAATCCCATTGCTTAGAACAAGAGGTTATCATATAGTAAATATTTAATAAATATTCCCTCCTTTCTTCCTTCCCTTCTTCCTTCTTTGCTTCTTTCCTTCTCTCCCTCCTTCCTTCCCTCCCTCCTTCCTTTCCTCCTTTCTTCTCTCCTTCCTTCCCTCCTTCCTTCCTTCCCTTCCTTCCTCCCTCCCTCCCTTGCTTCTTTCCTTCCCTCCTTCCTTCCTATCATCTATGTCTAATTATACCATCTGACCTCCATTCCCTCCACCTTCAACTCTCTTTCCTTTCTCTTCCTTTTTGTTCTTCTCCTTCCCTTCTCCATTCCTCTCCCCTTTTTCTCTCTCTCCCTCAGGCTTCTCCTTCTCTTCCCCATTCCCCTCCATATTCCCAGATAAGATTCTTCTTATAAGAAGAGCAGAGGTTACGCTAAGCCTTCTATTGACTCGGAAACAAGCATTGGCCCAACTGGGAGAGTCACACACATGGAGAGTGGATCATAAATGACCTTGGCTCCTGGCAATCCATCAGTTCCATTCTGTCCTTGAGGCCCAGGACTCCCTTCCTCTCCCTGGAAAGCAGAGGATATAGAGTGACTATGGTTTTCAAGCTAATCACCATCCCAAAATCCAGTGCGGGCCAAAAAGTTTCAATGACTTGCCCAAATTCCCACATATAATATGTGGCAGAGAGTTTGCCTCAGTTCTGTCCCTCTTCAGCAGGTAGAGGGACCGTAGCTCTGATGGCCATCATTGCCAAGGCTCAATATGTCATTTGCACTTATTGAATATCTGGAATGGATGACCCAGTAGTGAGCCAACCACCATGTTAGCTCACAGCCACTACCCTGGGCAGGAGAGAAGGTGTTTCCCATCTTCTGAGCTTCTCCCATGGATATAATGGCAAGGAGCCTGTCTAAAACAGGAATGGAAGCATTGGAGATTTTCAAAAGGAAGGAAGGGAGGGAGGGAAAGGAAAAAAGGGAGGAAAGAAGGAAGGAAGGAAAGCTATTGAAACTCTACTTCAGTGTCAGTGTGGAGTAGAGGTTAGCCTGGATTTATCCAAACAGTGGAGGGAGGCAGGGCAGAAGCTCTGATAGGTCTTATCACTGTCAGAGAAGCTCCATGATGGACTATGTATATATTGCCCTAGGAATAGCCTGGCAAAGGTTTCACGGCTCACCATTTGGAATTTTGGCAAAGGTACTGGAGTACTTTGTCATTTCCTTCTCCAGCTCATTTTATGGATTAGGAAACTGAGGCAGACAGGGTTAAGTGACTTGCCCAGGGTCACACAGCTAGTAGTGTCTGGGGCCAGATTTGAACTCAGGAAGATGAGTCTTCTTGATTACAATCTCAGTGCTTTATTCCCTGCATGCCCAAGTAACTTGTCCAGTGTTATATAGATAAGTATCTGAGGCAGGATTTGAACTCAAGTCTTCCTGACTTCAAGTCCAACCTTCTCACCACTGCACCACAATGGTCCTTCCTTGATATGCTTTAAGGTTTAAAATAATGGAAATAGATCAAGAAGGAACCCAAGATCTCATATAGCCTAACTCCTTCATTTTATAAATGAGGAAACAGAGCCCCAGAATAGAAAAGGGACTTGCCCATGGTTACACAGCTGTTGAGGCCAAGTGAGGAACTAAGGCCAGGCTCTCTGTTCCTCTGACTGCTGCTTTCTTTACTGTCCTTCACAGTGTATGGATGTGTAAGATTCTTGGATGTGTAAGTCAAGAGGAGACAAGCTGAGGCTGATGAGCCATTGTCTGTCTCTGTGGTTCAGTTATGGTCAAATGAGACCCAATGATCATTTGTAAATGGTGCAGTATTGGTGATTCTTGCTCAGGTAAAGGTTAGACTTATTGCCTTCTAAGGTCACTTGCTACTTTGGACATACTGTGAATCTTGCCCTTTCAGCATGGATGTTCTTTTTTTTAATCTCCATTTGTTCATCCACTCATTCATCAGATATTTATGGATTTGTATACAGTTCAAGGCAGGATGCTCAGCTGGAAGAGCTTTGTCATTCAAAGGAGATAAGGTTCTCCCCCTACCTTACAAGTTTAAAACTTAGGAGACAATGGGTCATAATAATAGCAGGCTTTCTTTTTTTTAGCCTAAAGTTTTCCATCTTTCTTTACCTTTTCCTTCCTTCTTTCCTTCCTTGGGGAAGATGAGGCAAGGAGTGTGTACATGACTAAGGGAGGGAATAGTGTCAGTCATTAGGTTCTGAGTAATACCTTGCCTTTCTGTAATACCAGAGATGAGGCAGAGATCTGCTCAGTTTTGCAGAATGACACCACAGCCATCATTGGGCCACACTGAGTCCCTGATAGCTGGGGGAGAAGGATGATGAAAAGGGGGTACTTTCACTGGGAGAGATTTTTCTCAGATTACTAGGAGCCTGGAAAGAAGATGGACAGAAAGGAGGAGAATTGTACCTTTGGCCCAATGGATCCCTGGAGTCCTGGCAATCCATCATCTCCCTGAGGAAACATGAGCTTTAGCCCACAGCCTAGACTTGAGGCAAGTGTTCCCTGCCCTTGGCCCATCTATGACATTTCTATTTCTCAAGTGACCCCTTTAGAGTGGCTCCCTTGGTTCCCCTTGAGACAAGGCTATTTACCAAGAGGATCCCTTTAGAGTGGCTCCCTTGGTTCCCCTTGAGACAAGGCTATTTACCAAGAGGATCCCTCAGAGGCCTTCCTGTGAGTCCTGGATTTGCTAAGTCCAAGTAGAGGAGTGACCCTGACATTTCTTCCATGAATAATCCTCAAACTTTGAATGATTAATGATTTTTATGTTGCTATTCAGGCTTTCAGTTGTGCCTGACTCTTCATGACCCTATGGGCTTGTCCGTGGGGTTTTCTTGGCAAAGACACTGGAACAGATGGCCATTTCCTTTTTCAGTGTGTCCCTATTTTATCGATGAGGAACTGAGACAAATAGGAGTTGAGTGGTTTGCCCAGGGTCACACAGCTCGTAAATGTCTGAGGCCAGATTTGAACTCAAATCTTCTAAACTCCAGGACTGGTGCTCTATCCACTGCACCACCTAACTGCCCCAATCATTCTTAGGGTATGCTACTCATATCTTACAACTATCTGAAGTAGACAGCACCTACTTCGTTATTATATTATTAATACTATAGGTATTATTATTCCTATTTTATAGGTCAGGAAATTGAGGCCCAGAGAGATGTCATAAGGTTAAGCAGGAGAGTCAAGATTAGAACCCAGGCCCCATCCTATAAATCAGTCCCTTTTTCCTCTCTCCTACCCTGCCTGTCCTATCAGTCTAGACTCTGAGGCCCCAAGACTTCAGCTCTTCCATGCAGTCTGATGAGGAACAGGAGGTCTTTGAATCCTTCTTTGTCTGTCTCCCACACCCTTCCCCACTCCAAGGACAGTGGTTTTGCTCTTAAAGTTTACCTGGAAGGGAAGGGGCCAAGAAGTGCCCTTTTGACCTGATTTGATGTTCTTATTTCCCTCTTAACTCTGCCTTCTGGGCATACTTCTCCCCCGGAACCCAAAAGTTCCTTGGCTCCCTCAGGAGGAAGACAACCTGATACTCACACTCTGAGATGAACCTTTGCTTACCTTCCTTCCTGGCATGCCAGGTTCACCCTTAGATAGAGACAACAGGAGAAGGGAGCAATTAGAGATCGAAGCAGAATCAAAATAGTTATCCAATTACAATGTCTCAAACTCTGGTCTCATCTTCATCTCTTCTAGCTTTATCTCTTCTTCTCTTCCAGTCCCCAGTACTTCAGCCCAACTGGGCAACCCACTGTCCCTCACACCCCGCCTCTGCTTCTTTATTCTTCACACTCATGATGAAAAGTACCCAAAGTCCAGTTTATAGACTTCTTTTTAAAAAAAAATCAATTAATTGATTAATTTTTAGTTTTCAACACTGACTTTTATAAGATTTTGTGTTCAGACTTCTAAAGCCATAGAAATGAGTACCTTTCGCTTGTAGGACAAAAGGACTTAATTAATTGATAAGTTTATTTATTCATTCATCAATCATGTACTGATTATGTGCAACACCCTATGCTGAGCAAGGAGGTGGCAACAAAGAGAAAGACATGAGCCTTGCCCTCAAAGAGCTTTCAGTCTTGTATGGGAGATAACATATGGACACAAGAAGCCAAAATAAAACAAAGCACAATTAATGTGAAATACGTGAACAGATACATGAGAAGAGAGGCATGAACGAAGGAGAGGGGCTGACAAATTCTTGACATTCTTCAAATGGTGCAGGAAAATTCTGTTCTGGATCTGATTCTTAGCAAAAGTGACCAGCATTTTATTAAAGGAGAAATGGTATGAACTGGAGGACAAAGAGGTGCCTCTCTGCATTGTAGAATTTGTGAGAGAAGAAGTCTGGGAATTGTCCTATATTCAGCTGAGAATTGGGGAGAATAGATTCCAAAAGGTTACAGGTCAGCTCTTGGGGCCTAAAATTCCAGGGGGAATTGACAGAGGAAATCCTCTCAGGAGGGGCAAACTTGGACCTAAAAAGTCAGTTTCACAAGTACAAGACAGTGGTGAGTATGTCTAGCATTTTGGATGAAAAAGATTTGGGAATTTTAGCGAGGTTCCTGAGGAGCCTGTTTGGTGTTGGAAGGCCTTTCCTTTCTAGTCTTCTTACATCGTGGTCAGCAATCCAGTGACACTGGCTTCCTTGATGCTCTTTGCACGTGACTCCAGACATTTTTGCCGGCTCTTTCCCATTCCCGGAATTCTCTCCTTTCTGGCTTCCTTCAAAGTTCAATTGAAGTCTCACTTTCTCCTAGGAGCCTTTCCCAATGCCCCTTGATGTTAGCTCCTTCCCTCTGTTGGTTGTCTCCTTGATATGAAGGCATGTTTTTGGTACTGTCTCTCGCATTACACTGTGAGTTCTATGAGGTCAGGGCCTATTCTTGTCCGTATGGTTGGTCTTGCTTTTCACCCCCTGCACTTTGCCCAGTGCTTGGTACATATAAAGGCTTGTTGACTTGACTTGAGCCAACAATGTTAGAAGACAACCAACCTCTCAAACTAGTGTGATCTTAGGTGATATTGAGAGGCATGATATTCAGAACACTGGAGGTGATTGTCCCACTATACTGTGAACTGGTTGGGTCACAAACTATAATATTGTGCTCTGTTCTGAGAGCCCTGTTTTAGGAAGGGCATCAACAAACTGGGGGCATCCAGGGGAGCATGACCACATGAGTGAGGTTCCTTGAGGTCTCATCATATGGTATTTGGATGTGGGGAAGTTTAATGAAGAGGAAAGAAGAACTAGGGTGGTACAGAATCATGGCGTTCATGTATCTGAAGGGCTTTCAAATGGCAGAAAAGTTTGGCTTGTTCTGTATGGCCTTCAAAGAGCAGAACTGGAAACTATTGGTAGAAATTGCTGAGAGGCAGATTTTGATTTGATATAAGGAAAAACTTACAATCTGAGCTTTCCAAGGGAGGAATGGGCTGCCTCAGGATTTCCTGGGATCCCTTTTACCAGAGGGCTTAGAACTAGATGAGATCTTAGATGCCATCCAATTTTACCCCAACATTTTACATTCGAGAAATTAAGTAACTTGCCCAAAATCATCCAGGGGCTGAGTGATAGGAATCATACTTAGGTCCTTTGATCCCTGAGTCAGAGGCCTTTCTTTTGCACCTGCTCTTTAAGTGAAAGCTGACTTTCCTCTTGTAGGAGATGCAATAAATATGGATATTCACAGTTACAGGTAGAAGCTGTACTACCAGTCTTTTTCAAACTTTGAGGTTTTGTTATTCTGGGAAATCCTATGTGTCCAAAGCCTTGCTCAAATGTCACCTCTGTCAACCATCCCAGGGAAATTCTCTCTCTCTTTTGGATGCCCACAGTGCTTTTGTTCATGTCTCCCTTATGCGTTTATGCACTCAAGTCTCCCTCATTGCTATATGCAGCCATGTCATAGCAATCAACCAGCAATCATTTACGAGGCTCCTACTATGTGCTAGGAAGGGTGTGAGGTGTTGGGCATGCTGTATTAGAAGGGCAGGGGTTGTGTCTCCTTCATTCATGGAGTCTAGCATTGGACCTTGTAATATTATTGTCACCACTATTAGCATTTATACGGTACTTTCAGGCTTGCAAATAGGATTTCATTTTATCCTCATAATGACCTTGGGAAGTAGGTGGTGTTATTATACTCATTGAGGAAACTGAGGTATAAAGCAGTTAATTTCCTTACTCAGTACCATACAACTATTAAGTGTTTGAGCCCAAATTTGAATTCAGGTGTTTGTGACCTGGTCCATCATCTGGATGCCTCGCTATATAGTACATGGTCAGTAATTGTTTGTTGAATGAATGAATGATGTCATTTGTCTCAAGGGGGAAGAGTACTCATTTCCACAATAGACCACAGCTTATCCGACTAAATTTAAATGAATGCTAATTTGAAGCAAATTGACTTAGGAAGGAAATAGACATTTTCACCGGAGATTAGTAATTTGAGCAACTGAAAATCCTAAAATATCAACTAAGAAGGTTTAGAGCAGAGGTTCTTAAGCTTTTTTTCTGTCATGGAATCTTTTGGCAATCTAGGAAAGCCCATAGACTCCTTATCAGAATTTATACATACATATATATAAAATTTTACAATTGAAAGAAATACTAGGTTTCAGTTAGAGGCTAATGTAAATAAAGATTTTTTTCCCATCCAAGTCCATGAACCCCTTGGTGGTCGATGGTCAACAACTTAAGGCCCCTTGTTTAGAAGCAAACCTGACCTTGGTTTGTTACAGCCAGATTGACTAATGAGCAATTCAGCTCCTACCTTGAGTCCTGGAGGTCCTTTCGGGCCCTGTCATGGAAGAAAAATAATTGTGGTTTAAGAAGACATTTTAGGAGCCAGGAGGAAGAGGACATATTCCAATAGGCTCTTCAGAGCTGTGGTGGGCAGGAGGTGCACATGGGCACTGCCAGAGACCCATTCAACAGGATGGTGAGGGTCAGGAGAGTTGGGGAGGGTGCTGCCAACATTTCTGAGATAATGTCTAGCCCTGGAGGTAGAGGGATGTGATTTTCTGAATTTGGGAAATGCAAGTAAAAATGAAAGCACTGGCATCCCAAGGCAGTGGACAGTTGTGAGATCAGAGATATACACTGTGTGGTCCTAGAGAGCCAGAGCATATCTGATGCTGATCTCAGCTGGAGGATGCATGTGGAGTATGTGGAGCTAGGGAAGGTAGGTAGCAATGTCCACTGGATAGGATGGTCCTTACGGTCACAAGGTGGAATAGAGGTCTCCACTGATGCAAAGAACCAACACATATGTCCAGCCCCAGGGAAAGGGGGTGGGGAAGCTTTCCTGTCGGAGATTTGGGATGTTTTAGAAAATTAGCATCTGGGTACTGACACACAAGGTCAGCCACTGTCATGTGTCAGGATGCTCAGGAATCCCTTTCTGTGGACCATAAAGCCCTGGAAGCCCTTGCTACCAGCCATACTCATACACATCCACACCTAATTATACACACAGATTTCCTCCTGAACATTACACATAAAACATGCCTACCTAGCGCCCTATAATTGACATGGAACGTACATTACATACTTCACTAATGTCCCACATTCGACAAGCAACTTCTTTTACCATTCCGCAAACATCACCATACACATCACACATATATGCTACACCTTGCTACTTTGAGATTCACAAATACACAATGCTTGCCATATAGACATGCCTTGTACATACACATTTAACATCAGACACACAGATATGCAGATAACACACATGCACACACCACACACATATACATACAAACACAGAACCTCAAACACCCCATGTGCACACTCTTGCTCCCCTCTACTCCAGGATGCCTGGGTTGTGGGGCTGTTCTCTAGACCACTGAATCCTCTCTAAGACAGCATGCCCAATCTGTTGCTTTTGGCTTTGAGTCACATCACATGTGCATAGTTATGGTGGACATGGTCAATGTCCCCTGAAGTGTCAGCTTCTGGGTACTGACCATCACACCTCCTGGTCCTGGCTCTCCTTTTAGACCCTGGGGAGACACAAGGTTTACAAAAATGTTAATCTACCAGTGTTACCAACCCAATGACAGTATCGGGACAGAGCATCTCTCCCCTTGCTCAGGACAGAAGTCACCAAGCTCCTCTCCCCTTGTATTCAACGAGGCAGGTCTTTGGGGAAGCCAGAAGGATTTGCTAAGGCTGAAGGCTGAAAAAGGCAAGTGTACACAGGACAAGGGGTATACTAGCAATAATTGATCCCAGGGAAATTCACACCATTGGGGGAGGAGCTTGTCTGGGATGCAGCCACCCAGGGCAGTAGCTATCTGGCCCCTTCATACCAAAGTCTTACTAATCAGGAGCTGGGTTCAGTTGTTTCTACACTATTGAATGGCTGCAGATACAAGTTCAGGGGTTGGGTCTAAGATAAAATTCAGTTTGGGATTAGATATTGGGTTTAAGATTAGGGTTAAAGTTTGGGATAAAATTCAGATTAGGGAGAGGGTTAGGTTTAAGGATTGAATATAGGTTAAAACTGGGTTTTAGGTCAGGGTTGAGATTAAAAATTGAATTCCTGCTAAATTTCAGTTTTTCACTTACATCTGGGCCTTGCAGTCCTCGAGGACCATCTTTTCCTGTGTCTCCAGGGGGCCCTCTGGCTCCAGGAGGACCTGGGGGCCCAGGAGGACCAACAGCTCCATCTTGACCTCGATCTCCCTGCAAGATATTCATGTCTCTCATTACAACTGTGTGTAGAGGTGGCTTTGAGAGGGCAGCATTGAGCACGTATATCAGGCCCAGGTGGGAAGGTGGGCACTCACTCATCCATCATCCATGCAGGGCATCCGCCCACATTTCCCCTGCTGGATGGGACCTAGGAGTGCCTTGGAGGTTGATCTGGAAGAAGGAGAGGAAGCTTCCTTCCAAAGGAAGGAGGTTTTTGGACATGGAGGTATGATGAGCAAATGACACAGGTCATTTTCTGAACCCCATCCATCACGATGAAGGGATCTTGGGAAAGAAGAGCCAGTAGCCCCTTTTCTCCCAAACTTTCCTGTTGAAATAAAGCCACACAAGGACAGACAGATCTCCTAGGCAGGAGATCCTGATGGGATCCCCAGAAACCCCAACAACATCGAGGTGAAGGACCAGGAACATGCAAGGGAGGGAATAGGAAGGAAAACTTAGATTGAGAGGAGAGTGTTCTAAAAGAGCTGCCAAGTTCAGTGGAAGAATATAAATAGAAAGTTACCTACAGTTTAATTAGGTGAATAGATCACAGGATCATAAATTTAAAGCTAAAAGGGACCTCAGAGGCCATATGATCCAACTATTTCATTATATAGGTGAGGAAACTGAAGTCCAGACAGGTCCAGGGAAAAATCATGAATTTTCCAAGGTCACAAAGGTAGTCAAAGATGCAGGATTTCATCTCAGGACCACTGATTCAAAGTCAGTGAGGAAAAGCACTCTCTTCTCTTTTCTGGACCCTTCTAAAAGAGCCTCTTTTGCCCCTAACACCCTGATGGTTCCCTGGAGGGCATCGGCTTTGTCTTAGGAAAGCAACACTCTGCTGGTTCCCTTGGCCTTCTGAGAGTTTGAGGCCAGGAAATGAGGCATTTCCTGGGTGGAGACTGCAATGAAGACCTGATAGGGGAGGCAGCTCACAAGACAGGTGAGCAAGGCAGACACTTGCTTATCATCTTTCTTCATGGGTTCAGCACTGGATAGCCTGGGATGATGGCTGTGGGCCATAAGGCCTGTGTAACATGGGGGCTATTGCTGTTATCATCAGGAATCTTCTGACAACATCTGGACAAGTCATCTGCCAGAGTCTAAGTGATGCTGCAGAATTGGAATGAATCTGTTTAAAACTGGGCAACTTTCAGTTTGTCCCCCACTGTTCAACCTCACCATTGGCTCTATTTGGCAAATCATGCCATTTTCTCTAGGTGGTGCAAGGATGGGAAGGGTTCCTTTCTCGTGCAGCAGGCAGAACACAAGACCCAGTGTGGCAGCCAAACTTCAATTAACCAGAACCTGATTTGAGCACAACTCTCACTTCCTCTTTCTCGCCCCACCTTTGACCTATTCCCATTCTCACCCTTAACCCAACCACTGTGCTTTTAGGAGAGAGAGGGAAACCACAAGAAAGGATGCTGAGGTCAGGGCCTTTCTCAGAAATCATTTTATAGAACCATAGGACTGAATGTGAAAAGGGAGCTTGAAGTTTGTCATCTTACCTCCTTATTTTACAAATGGGGAAACTGAGTCCTGGATGGGGGGGTGGAAACCATTTGCCTGGGGTCACAGAAGGAGTAAACGACAAAGGCAGGACTAAAACCCATGTCCCCTGACTGCCAGTCATGTGATCTTTCCTTTACACTATGATTTCTAGGCCTCTAAATGTACAGACATGTGGAACTATGGATTCATGGACTTTAGAATTGGAAGACAGCATAGAGATTATCCATCTATTCCAGTCCCTTCATTTTACAAAAGAGAACACTGAAGCAAAAAGAGGAGACGTGGACTAAGGACTGTCCTTGGATCCGACATGTTCCTCCCAATCTTCCATCCCCAAAGAGCATGTGAATTTGTGTCTGAGGACCTTGGTTGGAATTATAGATGTGTTATTTGTGACTTTGGGCAAGTTCCTTCTCTTCACTGGGTCTTGATCCCCATCTCTAAAATAAGCAAAGGGGATTGAACTAGATAACTTTTATGTTCCCTTACAGTTCTAGGGCCAATGATATTACATATAACCTTGTTCTATCCTAGAACATCCTAGAACAAAGAATTCTGGGCTTAGGAGTCAGGAACATCCCTGGCTTTCCCACTTACTAGCCACAAATGACCCCAGGCAAGGGGTCGTCCTTTCTCCATTCTCATCCTTTCTCTGAGCCTCAGTTTCCTGACTGTATATACCTGATTGTACTACTGATCTCACGGGGTTGTTTTGAGGAAAGTGCTTAAGTTCTACAGTAATGTGAACAATTTTCCCCTAGATCCTTGCACATAGGGACTAAAATGCTTGTGGAATTGATTTGAATGGAATGGGGGTGATGAGCCCAAGATTATCATGAGATTCTTATGAGCCTGGTTATGAGAGAATGATTCCATTATACTGCCCAGGCTTTATTCCTTGAGACACAGAATGGTCCAATGGATAAAAAGCTAGCCTCAAGCCAGGAAGACGAGTTAAAGACATGCCTCTTACATATATTGATTATGTGACCCTCAACAAGTCACTTAACTTCTCAGACAAATTTCTCAGATTCTAAGTTAACAGGGAAAGTTCTGCCCTGCATAGAGGAAATCTCTTCACAAAGGAGGTCCCTAGGTTGATGTAATCACAGATCCAGTGCTATAATCTTCTCAGTAAGCGGCATTCCAAGGCATTCTCTGATGATATTGATCAAAGAAGACTCAAGTGAAAGGAGTTTCCATTTTGCCCTGTAACACCCAGAATATCCCACTCCTCAAGCTCTCTGGTTAATGGAGGTTTGGCTGAGTTAAGCGAGGCAATCAGAAAGGCAGGAGCAGCAGATGGGAGGCAACAGCTTCCCCACACACCCCACAGCTACCTTGAGGATACGGCGATTAAACACGTGCTGCTCTCTAGAGAGAAATCCGTGACCCAGGCGGGGAAAGACCATCTGGCCAGATGAACAGGTGGACAGTCAGAAGGATCAGGAGTCAGGAGTACAGGACAGTAATTTACAAAACCACAGATTTATTTCACAGGTCACAGAGCAGGAAGTTCAGTAAGGAAGAATCCAAGAACACAGTTACATACATGTAGCTCCAAGGACTTGGATTTAAGGGCAAGGGGGGAATCTGGAACAGGCTTCTCCAGGAGATATGTTTTGTCTAGTGTAACTCAGGAAGGGGATTTCTCATCTCTCAAGGCCTAGAAGGATCCCCGACTTGGAAGATCAATTCTTCGACTCCACTAGAGAGCAAAAAAATGAATTTTTCCCTCCCTGTAGAAGTGAAAACAAACATAAACTCTCTCATTTGGCCTCTGAGAAATTCCACCAGGTTGGTTGTGGAATAAACTCTGGATCAGATGGCTGACATTCATTATGCCCAGGAAAAATCTTGTTTGCGCAGAAGCCAAGGTGGAGCCCCTTCCTCTCACTCTTAGGTTTGTTGGGGGAAAACCTCATTTCATTTGTCCTGTCACAGTCGTGTCTCCCCAGGGGGACACGGGCATAGATGGGGCCTTCAGGAGGGAAGCAGGCCTGTTTGAGTTCTTGCCTTGCCAAGAAGGACCCAGAGGGAGTTTCACAGAACATTTATGTTCACATTAGAAAGAAGACCTTTATTTCATAACTAAAAATGCCACTCGCTGCCCAGAGCCCTCAACAAGTGACTTTACTCTGGGGAGTGACTGGGACTCTGCACCAGAGGGTCTGTCCAGATTATCAAGTAATCAGTCAATCAACAATCATTTATTAAGTGCTTCCTACGTGTTAGGCTCTTTGTTAGGTGCTGCAGATAGAAAGAAGTGAAAGTGTTCCTGACCTCAAGTAGTCTTTGATCTCCTTGGAATGAAAGTTCAGTAGGTCAAAAGTTGAGAAGGACCTAGGGTGGGGTATGAGGGACTGAGGGGGAATTCAGGCAGGGTTCTCACAGATGCCCTTTTTTACAGGTAGGTCAGGGGATAGGGGTACATAGAACCTCCAGAAACTCTTGCTGTAACTAAATTGTGATCTGAATATTGCCTCCTGTTAGGAGCCTGTTTTCTGAGTCCTGACTAATGCCTGGTAGCATTAGTATGTATGGGCAAGGTGGCATGATTCTGTCCTGTGCCCTAAGAGGAGGGATGCAAGCAGAAGCAACAGATGCTTCGGATGCAGCATAGTATAATAATAAAAAATGAGATGGATTTACAGTTAGACCTAGCCCTGACCGTGTTAGCTACACGGTCCCTGGAAACAATCACTTTTGTCACTGTGTTCCCCCAAACCTTGAAGAGCCTGGTTCAGAGTGGATGTTTAATGATAGAAGCTTATTGATTGATTATCGTGAAGTCTTTACCTGCTTCTGAGGACTGTGTGATAAGTGCTTTGATATGACTGCATTAATAGAAAGTCTGTTGGTACGCCTTGATAAGAGTTATGGAGATAGGGAACTACTGGTAGCTAGTCTAGTGTACTACACATGGAAGCCACCTACAAATTGTTAGGTAAAAGGAATCGAACTCTCCTTAATGTGATTTGGTCTAAGTGGATACAAGGAATAATAACAGCCAAGCATTTATATGGTGCCTACTATGTGCCAGGGTGGCTAGGTGGCTCAGTGGATAGAGTGCTGGGCCAGGAAAACTCGTCTTCCTGAGTTCAAATCTGACCTCAGACACTAGTTGTGTGACCGTGGGCAAGTCACGTAACCCTGTTTACCTCAGTTTCCTCAACTATAAAATGAGTTAGAGAAGAAAATGCCAAACCACTCCAGTATCTCTGCCAAGAAAACCCCAAATGGGGTCACAAAGAGATGGACATGACTGAATAAGAGCACAGGTGCCAATTAATATTATCTCATTTGAATCTCACAACTCTAGGAGGTAGATACTATTATCTCCATTTTACAGATCAGGAAACCAAGGCAAACAGATGTCAGGTGGCATGCCCAACACCACGTAGGGAGTGTCTGAGGTCAGATCGGCCCAGTGTTCTATCCGCTGCACCACTTAATTGCCCTAAGGCAGGACTCTAACCGTTTCCAAGTCCTGTCATTTCTACCTCAACAATATCTTTTATTTTTCTTCCTTTCAATTTCCACGGCTGACAACTAGCCTCAGGTCCCCTCACATTTCTTTTCACTCAGATTATTGCAATAATCTCCAAACTGACCTTCCTGAGTCCAGCCTCTTCTGTCCATTCACCCTTTGTGTAACTACTGGAATAATTCCCCTAATATGCCTCTCTGGTCACACCCCTATTCAATAATCTTTGGTGACCCCTGCTGCTTATGAATCAAGTATAAACTCTGAGCCTGGCATTCAATGCCCTGCAGAGTATGATTCGAACCGGCATTTCGAGACTTACCTTACACTATTAACCTTTGTTGTTGTTCAATCGTGTCTGACTCTTGGTGACCCCAACGGGTTTTCTTAGCAAAGATACTGGAATGGTTTGCTGTCTCCTCTGATTCATTTGACAGAAGAGGAAACTGATGCAAACAAGGTGAAGGGACTTGCCCAGGGTCATGCAGCTAATAAGAGTCTGAGGCCAGATTTGAACTCAGGAAGATGAATTTTCCTGACTCCAGGCCTATAGGCTGCATTAATAGAAAGTCTGGGTGGCATACAGATATATAATTAAGAGACAGAAGAGGATAGTGGATAGAAGGCTGGTTGTGGAGCCATGATGACCTTCACTCAAGTCCTGCCTCTGACACATTTTGGTTGTGTGACCCTGGACAAAGCACTTAACTTCTCAGTGTTCTGGGCAACTCTCTAAGTTGCAGAGAAAGTGCCAAGCTGCCTGGGTGGAGGGAGTTCTCTCATCTGAATGAAATCACAGCTCTATCCCTAGCTCATTCATGGTCCAGAATGAGGAAGGAGGCAGTGTCATTGGCCTTTGCCCTGACTGGAATCCATCTCTGTCCACTTTGGGTCAACACATTTTTGGAAGGAGAAACCAAGGCACATCCAGAAGAGGTGACCAGAATGGAGACTTGAAAGCATATCATGTAATCAATCAATTAATCAATCAACAAGCATTTATTAAACACTATGTTCCAGGCACCCCATTATGTTTGAGAATTCAGAGAAAAAGTGGAAGTTGTCCATGCCCTCAAGGTTTACATTTTAACTGGGGGAGAAAACATATTTCTAAAGTGAAGGACAAGTGATAACAAAATAGATGGAATATAGCCAAGAAGAAGGTCCCCAGGCAGCCGACAGAACCTGGAAAGAGCTAGGAATGCTTAGCCTGGACAAGAGAGGCTGAGGTGGGGAAGGGAATACGTTTGATCACTCTTTAACTCTGAAGGGCTCTCCTGCAGATGAGCAATTAGCCTTGTCTGCTTGGCCTCATTGGGCAGTAATAGAGCCAGTGGACAGAGGTCCCAGGGAGGCAGATACTGTTCAGGGTAAGGAAAGATTTCCTAACCCCCAGAGCTGTCTCGAAGGGTGAGGGAGCTTGTTCCCTGTCTCTGGAAGTCTTTAATCAGAAGCTGGAGGACAGACCACTTGTTGGGACATTGGAGCTTGGTACAGGTCCATCGAGATAACCTTATATCTTCTTTCCAGCTCTGATATCCTGTGCCTCTAGATCTGACTATGGGTATGAAAACTGCAAGAATGGGAAGACACCAGCAGGACCTTCATGACACTGAACACATTCTACACAGTTGTGGAGTTGGCTGACCCCATGGGAACAGGGTCAAGGGGCCAGAGGGCACAGGCACTGGCCCCCAGAGTTTGGAACACAGCAGGGGGATGAGCACTGAAAGAAGCTTTTATATGCTGTTGTTTTGGAACAGAGAAAGGAAACTGCTCAGTTTAATTCAAGCGCAGATTCTCTTTGTTTTATCCCTATGTTTTGCCCATGTGCTCTCTATTTCCAGCACTCACTTTAAGACCCATCAGCAAAGGCTAATCTACCTCTACTATCGGCTGGGAAGACTCAAATCTGGAACTTGGTATCTTTCCAGTTTCAGTAGGAACTGTAGGAAATTCAGTAGGAAATGAATTCCAGAAATGCCTGCCATTCTCAAATCCTTGACTTCAAGGACGCATGGGACCCTACTGTTGCCAGTGATTAAGGACAAACGACGGGTGTGAAAATCATGATCACAGAGTGGTTTTGTAAGATCTACCATAGTTTTTCACTCTACCAAATTTCCAAAATATATGGGTTAATCCAGTCTTGAATGCATTAGGAGATCCAATAAGAAGGCAGAATAGGAAACAGGAAGTGGCACGGTTACCATACTCATCACAGATCTACTTTGAAGATTCAGAGACTGAACATATATCTCTGCTGGTGATTAAGGTCACACAGTGGGGCCTAAAGACAAAACTCTCTTGGGGAAAAATCATGAGGACAGTGAGGATAAATCAAAGGGCATCTGGGAAAAGAGAGTGTTTTCTGAAGTCAAAGGGAGACAGGTGGTAGAAAATGGAGTTTGTTGGAGCAGTTCCAAGGTGTCCCTACAAAAGTATTTGCTTGGTATATATCATTTATTTATTTATATGTGTAGACATCTTCCCTGAAAAAAATGGAAATTCCTCAAAGGTGGAGAATATTTTTGTCTTTGTAGCCCCAGAATCTAGCATAATGCCTGGCACAGAGTAGGTCCTTACTAAGAGTCTACTGACTGATTGATTATATCAAAATCTACAGGGTGGGTGGATTTTACTAATTAACCTCCATGCTCTCTCAGTTTAAAAGAGAATTCTGAGATAATGAGTAGAAAGTACTTTGGAAAACTTGAAGGTATTTTTGGAAATGTCCACAACTGTTATCACTGTGGTTGAAGTGATGATGGCATCTGGCTACTTAAGCTTAGTCTAGAAAGGAATCAGATGCTCCAGGGTTTCAAGCATGTTAGAGTTCATTCAATAGAGACTTACCCGTGGGCCGAAGTCTCCTGGTTCTCCCTGTGGATCACAAAACAATCAAAAGTCAATATTCGGCAGTGGTGGGAGATTTGTCTATTAGATTAGCCAAATTTCCTAGCAGGATCATAGGATCTGGAGTAGGAAGAGACCTTTGACAGCCTGTAGTCTGGAACTAACAAATTTATAGCCTGCGAAACTCCCAAGTGTTGCCTGAACTAGATTAAAATGTAATTGGGAGATGTTTAACAAAATAAAAAAAATACAACATAGATAATGTTTATTGTGGTTTTCTAAGTCAATATGTAGCCTGTAAAGAATTGTTTCTATTTGAGCTTAACACTATTGCATTTGTCAAACTCCTTTATTTTACAGATGGTGAAACTGGGGTCCAGTAAGGGAAACATTTGCTTATAATCATACAGTTAATGAGAGGACAGCAGGGAAGGTATTTCGGGCCTTCTGGAATTGTCTGTTCCTCTTTTTTCAATATAAGTCTACCAAAGATTCCCCCCCTCCCCAGGAGTTGGGAAGATTCTTCAAATTCAATACAGCAAATAAGAGCTAGGTCCCTGCTTTGTGTAGGACACTGTGGTAGGCACTGGAGGAGGTATCTTTATACTCATTCTCTGCCCTCATGCAACTTCACTGCTCAGTTGTTTCAGCTATGTCTGACTCTTTGTGACCCCATTTTCTTGGCAAAGATACTGGATTGGTTTGCTATTTTCTTCTCCAGGTCATTTTGCAGATGAGGAAACTGAGGTAGACTGAGGCTAGATAATCTCTAAGGCCCCTCATTCCCTAAATCCTACAATTTCTACCAAACCATTCAAGCTGTCACATCATCTGGTGTTACAATACATCACCATATCCTATACCACGATGCTTTCATCTGAACAGATCTTTTGAAATATCTGCTTCTGCAGACTAAATAGTAGGGAACAGTTTAGTATAAGATATGCCTTATGCCAGAGGGAACCTTGGACTGGTTATGTACCTTAGCTACTAAGCAGCTGTGTGACCTTGGGCAAGTCTCTTCCCTTTACCATTACTTTGGCTGGAAAAATGAGGGTGCTTGACTAGATGTTTGCTAAGGGTTCTTCTAACTCCAATGGCCTATGGTTCTTTGAGGTTCTAAGAGGGCATCTTTTCCTTCTCTCTATTCTTCCCTCCCCCACTTATTTGCTTTACTTAAATAGATCATTCGGTTCCTATACCAACTTACCTTTTCACCTTTAGGCCCCGGCAATCCCTAAAGAAACAGACAGAAAAAGACAGTGGCTCATCAGTTGCGAGAACACCAGAATATGCTTGTCCCTTGAGCTTTGGGGCTGAGGTTTTTCTTACTGTCTGGTTTGGGCATCCATGTGCTTACAGGGTAGGTGCCTTGGAGGCCAAACGGAGCCAGTACGAGGCTTAGCAATTAATTAACAAGCAGTCCATGTTCTCAGAACTAAGTGACTTCTGATCCCTGGCCTAGATATATGCCTCCCCACCCCTTGCTTGCGTGTATGTGATTGACAGCCAGGGTTCTAAGCATCTGGTCAGTCCTGGAAGCCCTAGAAATGGGGCTTGGTGGTGGATCCCTGGCAAAGACACACCTGTTTCCTCTCTCTACCCAACGCAAAGTCCCCAAATTGAAGAGCGAGGAAAAAAAAGCATTTTTCCAATTACAACGTTATGTGCTGTGAACTTCATCCCAGCGCTTTGCGAAGAGAAAACCATTTCTAAGTGCACATGCTCAGCAGGGACAGATTTGTGTATGTTTTTCCCAGTCAGCCATCTGTTTGAAATAAGCCAGACGGATGGGCAGCTTTTTTTTTTCTTGCAAGCCTGGTTCTTTGAGTTCATGTCTCCTGAAGGGAATCTCTGGGGGCAGAAGCAGAGGGAGAAAAGGGAACCCCGAAGTGAGGCCCAACTTTGATGTGCTCCAGATTCCATCTTCAGGCCCTAAGGAACCCCTTTCTTTCCATTCAGTATGAAGTCCAGGATTCCCTCAATAGAGACCTCAGGAGGAAGCTAGGTGAGAAGGTGGCCACATGTGGCACCACCCAAAGGCCTCCCAAAGGGCATAGAATCTTCATGGTCAGTCTGATTCTACGCACGTGGACTCTAGGTGTGGCATGCCCGTTGGTGTCCTGGGTAATGATCAGACTTGGAAGGAATCAGAAGGCGCAATGAGTGGAAAGGCCTTGGAAACTCTAAAAGTGCTGCAGAATTCTCACTATTATTACCAACAAAAATATCATCAAAACCACAGAAGAAGAATAGTGGCATAGCACCTCGTCCTAACAGAAAGAGGCGAAGATTAGAGTCCTAATGGATTGGCAGGGAACTTTCTGTCCTGAAAGTCGTAGTGTCTTCACAGTTAGGGTTGGAAGGGGTCCAACTCTCTTACCTTAAAGAAGAAGGAATGAAGGCCTAGAGACTAGTCCTGTCCAAGGTCACTCAAGCGGTAAAGAGGAAAAGTAAATTCAAACTCGGGTTTGAATCCAGGGCAGGGATGTGGTATAGGGAACTCAGGCATCAGGCGGGGGGTTGGACAACAGACCCCAGAATGTACCTTCCACTTTGGAAATATTTTTTCCCCCATGTCACTTTGTTTATTGGGTAGAGTGGGTCTCATATGATTTTTTTGGTATGATAATTTCAATCTTTATTATATGTAGTTTTATTTCAAGAAAAAATATACATTAAGTTTAACATGATAACATCAAGAGAGTCCTGGTTATCTTAATTATTTTTTAATTTCCTTCTGATTACTTCTGTATAATTTTTGCGTGTGTTTCCAGCTTTGAAATTATTTTTCTTTCTTTTAAAAATATTTTATTTCTCCCATATGTAAAGATAATTTTTAACATTCATTTAAAAAATTTGAGTTCTAAATTTTCTCTCTTCCTTTCTCATTTCCTTCCTTGGTCTTATATGCTTTAACAAGAGACTTTAAAACACAAATTCCTAATCAACCCCAACTCTAGGAAGAGAGGATTTGGTAATAGGCTCATCTTAGGGAAAAAGGGTCAGCGGGGCTTTGCTTTGGTTGGCAGTTTGATCAGTCTGAGAGGTGGGGGCTAATGCTCAGAATGGAATGAGGAAAAGGAGTCAGGGAAGAGCAAAAGAGGGACACCAGCCTCCAAAATGGTGGCAGCTTCTGGGCTAGGCCTTCAATGTGGGGCTCTTTAGTTGTATGGGAATTCCCAGAAGATCAGACATCCCCACATTCTAATGTGACTATTAAAAATGAATCCTAATGCTAAACACAACTGATTTGTAATGTGAACTCTAGTTTAGTGTTAACCTGTGCGGTTTGACTTTCCTGCCTGGATAATGGAGAAATGGTTATTAATCAATTAATTAAGAAAATAATGAAGAAGGAGCATAGAAGTCATTCTGACTTTGCCACTGTTGGCAGGAACCCCCTTAACCTATCAGCATCTCTGAGACGGGACACAGCCTAGCAGAGAATGTCTGCTCAGTGTTTCAAGTTCATCTCAGTGAGGGCAGTGGGGGGAGATCCATGGCAGCTTCCAGAATGACCTTATAGATTCTGTCTCTTCCATACTTACCGGCTTGCCATCCAAACCCAGTGGCCCCTGGAAAACAAATGTCCAGGTATTACTAAGAGTGGAAAAACTCTGCATTCATTGATTTTGGATGATTTTTTTAAACAAGGAAACAAAAGCTTGGTCCTGTTGCTTTATGTATTTGAAATCTGTTTCATGAGACTTTTTGTGGGGTGGTGGTGGTAGTATTTTCCTTGTCATGGGCTGTACCAGAGAACAGCAAAGCGGGAAGGAGGCCAAATAACACAAGATGTAGATAGATCCCCAAGAAAAAGGGCAAGGCTCCACATGGGAGTTCCTGGCACCACCCTAAGGAGGCATGGAGTTTGAATTTCCATGATCCCAAGACTGCCTTTGCACTGTTCTCTGGCACTGAAGCACTGGTTCAAAGAATTTTGGCAGCCACCATGTACAGTCCCTCCACAATGTGGCCACACTAATCATAAGATCTGACTATATGAAATTTCCATCATCACTACCTTTAATTCAAATGAGTTAATGGGGGGTATAATTCAACACCCTCCCACCCCTAGTCTTCCCAATGACATGTCCACACACAGCCTGGCCTTTGAATCATGGGCCAAACATTTCACTGGAGGCTGGAGTTATAGGTTGAGGTTCTTGTTTGTTCACTTATTAACTATGACCTTGGGAGAAGTTAGTGTGGTGTAGTGGAAAGAAAAAGCTGACTCAATCACTTGTTAGCCTTGTGACCTTGGACAATTTGATCCTCTCTGAGTCTCAGTTACATCATCTGTAGAATGGGGAGAAGGCTGTTTAGACTCCCTACCTCAGAGGGTTGTTATAAAAAATTCTTTGAAAACTTTGTAATTCTTTTTAAAAATTGAAATCACATAAAAATGTCAACTCTCATGATTATGAAAAAGTTACTTCCTTCCCCTAGGCCTCAATTTCCCCATGTGTGGAAATAAGCCCTGCTTTGCCTTCTTTTCAGGGTCTTTGTGAAGATGAAGCAAGATAATGGTTGAGAAACACTTTGGAAAGTAATTGTAAAGCAGCAGGTTCAAAAGAGCCAGGGATGGCTCTGATGTCTTGGGATTCTCCTCTGCTGTGTCTGCTCAGCTCAGCAACAGCAGCATGGGGTAGGGTTGGTTCCCCATCCCCATACTCCTGTGGCTCCTGGGATAATTCTCACCAGCCTGACTGGGAGTGGCCTCTCCTGGAGGGTCAAGTGGTAAATGGCCCGTTTCCTTGGCTCAGTCTATTAGGCTCTCCCAACCAATGGAGCGGAGACGGCCAATTTGCCCAATTACATCAAATGATGTGTGACCATTCCGGAGGTGGCTCCATGCCCCTGGGGACTTAATGCAGGAAATCTATGCAATTTTGAAAATTGGTCATTTAGGGAGCCTATTAAATACTGTTGGCTGGTCACAGCTGCAATTTCACTGTCTGCGGGATGTTCAGAAGAGAGACAACCCTCCCTTGGGAGAACTCCTCTGTCTAGGTCACCTCATGACACACACATACCATGTTAGAGGCAAGAAGGGGACTGAGAGGTCATCAGGTTCATCGACACTGTCATTCTTAGCTTCCTTCTTCCTTGATCAATTCACAAAAGAGTTGGAAAAACCTTTTGTCTTGTCCATCGTATCGCCTCCACTTCCCCCCAGGTAATTGGTTCTGTAACCCCTCGCCTTCCGACTTCTGTCCCTACCACATGACTGGCATTGCTCTCTCCCAGGTCAAAATACCCTCCTAAAGGACAAATCCAATGCCCTTTTCTAAGTCCTCCTTCACCTTGACCTCTCTGCAGAACTGGACACCACCGACCTCCCTTTCCTTCTGGATGCCTTGTCCATTGACTGTTGGTGGCAACACTACTTTCCCTGTTTTTCTCGAGGCTTTCTCATGGCTCACTCTCCATCAACTTCATTAGATTATCTTCCAACTCTCCACTCCCTAAATTTACTGACTCAAGGCTTAGTTCTTCTCTCTCTCCCTGGAAAGTTCATCCACAGTCCTAGTTTTTACTATTACCTTGGTATATAGAAAACTCAATCTCAAATCTCTGTTTCGAACTCTGACCTCTCTCATGAGCTCAAACCTCACATGTCCAGCTTTCTATGGGACATCTACACCTGTTTATGGGAATGTACCATTGGCACCTCCAACTTAACATGTCAAACGGAACACATCATCTTCACCTACAAACCAGCGGTCCATCTGGATTTCCCTATTCCTCATTCTTTAAGGAGGGTAGCACAATGGATGGAGTCAGGAAGACCTGAGTTCAAATCTGACCCCACACACTTGTTGGCAAGCTGTGTCACTTTAGGCAAATCATTTAACTACTGTTTGTCTTGGTTTTCTCAACTGTATAAAAAATAGGGGACAATAAAACCAAATTTAAAAAATGGGACAATAACTTGGCTCCCAAGGTTGTTGTAAGGATCAAATAAGATAATATTTGTAAAGTGCTTGGTACATAGTAGGTGCTTAATAAATGCATTTCTTTCCCTCCCCTTCTAGTCACCGAGGCTTGAAATCTTGGGAATGATCTTGACTCTTTTCTCCCTCTCTCACATTCAGTCTGTGACCAGGTCAACTGGATGCTCCCTTTCCAAGGTCTCCCATGTTTGTCCCTTCCCCTAGAATAGGGCTTTATATGTCAAGCCTACGCTATTGCAACAACGCTATTAATTTTTGAGGGGCATGATTATAGGCATCCTTTACAATTATCTTTATGTGTTTCCCCAATATATAGCACATATTAGGTATGCAAAAAATGGTTGTTGAATGAATGAATGAATGATACATGAATAGCTTCATTGATTACATGGTCTCTTCCATTCTAATTCTCCCCCACAGTCTACTGGCATCTTTCCTAAAACAAATCTTTCCTATTTGCATCTATCATTCCCTGCTCAAAATCTTTCAGTGGCTCCCCATTGTCTAGAGGATAAAACCCCAACTCCTTAGCTTATAGTTCAAGGCTGCAAAATCTGGCCCCAAAGTACTGTATCTCCCAATCCTCCCCTAATTTCAGGTTCCAAGTTGGATATTACAGTACAGATTAGAGTTGGATAAAGAGTGTTTATCATCTGTTCCATTCACTGGCACTCAGCTATTTGGTCTACATTGTCAGTCATTTTTTTTTTAATGTCTGAATCCTGACTCTAGCTCTCCTGTACGTCCTGAGGGAGGGGATCTGGGTTATCAATCAGTCAGTCAATAAACACCTGCCAACGGTTAATCCCTAACAGCCAAGCTGAGATCAGCCATGTGATCCTGGACAGTTTCTCAGTAAAATGAGGATAATAAACCTTTTCCAGTTTCTTTCTCTGGTTGTTGTGAGGAGCAAGGAGGAAATTGATGGAGAAGTTTTCCATAAACTCAACTGTGAAGTAATAGTGTGTGATATTGGGTATCAGAGGGAGAAAAGTGAAGTTTTGGCACTGGCTGCTTGGATGGACCCACTGAAGGCAGAGTCTCCAACTGTAAGAGATGGGGGTAGGAAGAGGAAAAAGTCAGTCAGACTCCTAAGGCAGTGCCATGGACCAACACCATCTTCCCTTTAACTCTCCCTCTGACTTTCCTTCCTTTCTTCCCCATCCTGAGCTTGGCCCTTGGAGAAAGAACACCTTTAATTAATTAAGCTGCTCAGTCCCAGCTGAGAGCAGTCATTACCATCTGGGGCAAAGTGATTTATCTGTGGGGCCTGCTCAGCCTGTCCAGTCTTCTCAGTTCAAGCCATCACATCACAGAGGAAAGAAAGGTCCTCATTCAGCTCTAAACTCTGCTTTAATCTCTTTTTAATCTTTTTTTGAATCATGAGTTTAAAAAAATCCACCCAGATTTATAGATTGAAGTTTTTCCTCTATGATTTCCCAGCATTGTGGGTGCATGCATGTTTCACAGGTCCAGCCTAGGGAGAGAGGCTTGGCTACCCAGAGGGACGGTTTGCATTGTGGTTCAGACACATGGAGAGCATTATACCCAGGGCACATAGGAGAGTAGCGTGACCAGGACACATGAGGGGCATTGGGCTTAGGACATACACAGAGAGGGAATTATGCTCAGGTCCTACTGGAGTGCAGTGTGCTGCAGACATGCGAGAATGAAATATACGATGGGCATCATGTCTGTTAGAAAGAGAGGCCATGAAGCTCAGGATATATAGGATATCAATGTGCTCAGGATGCATGGAAGGCACTATGCCCAAAACACACAGAGGACAT
Organism: Potorous gilbertii; assembly: GCA_028658325.1. NCBI lineage: Eukaryota > Metazoa > Chordata > Mammalia > Diprotodontia > Potoroidae > Potorous > Potorous gilbertii. The sequence goes on along the minus strand of CM053769.1, from coordinate 358,098,478 downwards.
CATGCCCACGAAACATGAAAAGACAGTGTATCTGAGTTACATGAGCCATACTGCGCCCAGAGCACATCTGAGGAACATGATGCCCTCAGGATATATAACTGTACCCAAGACAGATAATGGGAATTATCCCCAAAACACACTTGAAGATAATATGCCTGATATACAGCATTCAAGAGGGAGATATGTCTGGAATACATGAATGGCCATCATACCTGGGACATGCAGCATCCTGACATACATGTGGAGCATTTTGCCCAGAACCTATGGAAAGTCACTGTGCCCAAGACCCATAGAAGGTATTGTACTTGGAGTACAGCATGCTCAGGGCATGCCCAGGGCAAGGTATGGTGCCTTGGGGTGGCATTGTAGATTCCAGATAATCTGACCCATTGGCCTCAGATGAATCAAGTCTGAAACCTGATAAATAAAGGTAGGGGAGGCAGAAGGGATTCATGTATCAGGACTGATTGAGACTGTTGCTAGGGGGCCTGGAGCTGGAATACATTCTTTCTAGCAGTCAGGAGAAAAAAAATTAAACAGGAATTTAAAGACACAGTGCTTTCATTTTTGTTCTGCTACATCTGGCTTTGATCACTGGTTGGTACCAAGACACCAAGTAGCATCTCAGGAAGAATGGGAGGGGGCTGCTGCCTGGGGCCTGGGAAAGGGAGGGCCATCAGACCTTTGACCTTTGCCCTCAGTAGTACATTGGATTCCTATTCTGTCCTCTAGTTTGTTAGTGATCCCTTCAGCTTTCTGTCACATAAAGACGTCACGTATGTCATAGTCCAACCTACTGATGAAAGTACATAACAGAAAATGGCCAAGAATGGAGCCCTAAGGGTCACCACCAGAGAGACCTCCTTCTGGGGTGGCATCAAATTCTTTGAGAAGAAAAAAATACTTCATTTCATTTTGAAGCAAAAGTTAAAGCTCTACATAAACTTAAAATTCCCTTTCAATGAAATTTTACCTTCCTAAACCTTAGCAGTAAATCCATTCTTTACTTTTCCTCAAATCCACATGCAAAAAAGGTTTTAAGGAAAAACAGGGGTTGGATTAGGTGCCCAACAAAAAGCCTGGCATGAAAAACCACGTCCTTTCATAGAAATAAGTGTTATAGATAAAAGTCAGCAGTCATGGGAACTCAGATTCTACTTATATAGGGGACGTTTAAGCAAGAGTGACTTTATAGAAGAGCTAGTTTGTATAGGTGAAACCCATTTCTTGAAAAGCAGCCTCTTCTGTCCCATGTCCCACTCTGCCCTATTCAGAAAAAAAAAGGTGCAAACTGGAAATCTGACCTGACAGTACTTCTTAGGAATAATACTAAGGTTGTCTCTGCCAGCAATGGCTACCTCACTGAGCCTGGCCCCTTGTGACATCTCAGAACTCCTCATTCATTCATTTATTCAGCATTTCATTAAGTTCCCATCATCTGCCAAGCCCTGTATTTGGTGCTGGGGATAAAGAGATGAAGAAAAACAAATGATACAGACTCTGCCCTCAAGAGGCTTATCATTAGGAGCAGCTAGGTGGTACAGTGGATAGAGCACCAGTGCAGGAGTCAGGAGGACTTGAGTTCAAATCTCACCTAAGACATTTGATACCCACTAGCTGTGTGACTTTGGGCAAGTCACTTAGCCCCAATTGCCTCATCCTAGGCCATCTCCAGTCATCCTGATCTGGTCACTGGAAGTGAGGCTGGTGACCTGCACAGCCCTCCCTCACTCAAAACAAAGTCAAGTGCAAGTCATGTCATTATTTCTCTGATGGCATGGTCTTCTTTGGCAATGAAGGATGAACATACCCAATCTACTGGAGGGGGGGAGGAAATATGACACAAATTTACCTAAGTATAATCCAAGTTAGGGAATGATTGAGGGGGAGGGTATATAAAGGAAAGATCCGGAAATCCAGACAAAGGGCTCAAAGAAAATATGAAAACCTACTTTCATTTAAGTGCCATGGGAAGGATTATGGAGGTGGTGATAGAGAAGGTAGCACCTGAGCCATGCCTCACTACATACAGACCTGTTTTGATTAAAATGATACCTTTTACAGAGTCAAATGTCAGCATAAATATCAGAAACCTGCTCTTCTCTTGGGGCAACCCAGTCTATGTGTGGAGGCTCCAGCCCTTGGCTTACAGACCTTGGGGTTTAGAAAAACTGAATGGATATTGTAGCCTCCCAACAGTGACAGAGTGTGCAGTTATGAATAGAGCCCTTGGAAATTGCCAGCCCTAGATTCATAGGAAAAGTCATTTTCAATTCCCTGAGAAGCTCAAACTTGGATCTGTGTGTGGTTTAATCTGATGCAGAACAGACGTCCTGAACCCAGCACAAGAAATGCCAAATATAAATATTTACACAGTAGAAGATGCCGCCTGGGACAAGCCTTTGGAATACATTAAACCAAAACCTTGGCCCTTGGTTCACAAAAGATGCTGTCCACTCATCCCAGATGGTGTTGCTCTGGCAACAGGCACTTTCACAGTGGGCAATCAGCACAAGCCTACAAATCTAAGCTATGGCTTCACTGCTCACCTCATCTTCCCAGATACATGGCAGATAAACCAAACTGATTCTGGTTCTTTAGAACATAGTGGAAAGAGCCCTGCACTAGAGTAAGAGGTAGTAAATAGCCTGATGCACACTAATATACCGTGTGACCTCCCTTCTCTGAGCCTCACTTTATATTCTGTAAGATGACAATAGTGAACAAGATGCTTCCTAGGGTCTCTCATCTCTCATTTCTATGATGTTAATTTCTGGTTAAATGGTAAAGTTCCCATGTACAACTCCAGGCACAGGTTTAGACTTGCTTTTGGAATTACCCAACATATGATCAGTTAAAGGACCTGACAATAGTTAGAAGAGTTCTGATATGGAATCCTACACCTGGAGCTGGAAAGGACCTCAGAAGATACGTAGTTGGATAATTATTCTGTAACCTTTGGCTCGGTACTGCAGCTTTAGAGCCACAAAGAATGGTTTCCATCTTGAAGGCTTCTTACTTTTAACTCTATATCCCAGGTTTAGGTCCTGGGAAAAATCTGAATTTGTTTCTAGCTCTCTACTGAGAAGGGTCTTCAATTCCCTGTGCAAGCACTAGGCTGGTAACCATTTAAACATAGAACAGGTTTATTAAAAAGTATATTAAAGAAGAGAAGGGCTTACATCTGAACTTGGTTAGCAAATTACAGTCCACCCTTCTATGTATGTTATTTCTTCCTCTCTCACCTCATAAACTCACAGCACTCATATATAAATCCCAACAGCCTGAATGTGGCTGAGGTCATCAGTGAAAAGGAAGAATCTCCATTTCTCCACTTGCCTGCTTCACTCTTGGATCTGCTCGCTACTTTGTTCCAGAGGCCCCTGCCATCACTGCCACCATCTCTTAGCTCAGCTCCAAAATTGTCCCAGGTACTATGGTCCCAAGTTAATCCAGCAACTTCCCAATGCTTACCCACCAGCCTTGACCCCTGCCACTGCTGAGTCCTGTTCCCTGGTAGCCCTCTCCTGCTCATGCACCAACCCTTACATCCCCTCTGAACATTATAGAAAATAGCTGTCTGAGGCCTTTTGTGGCTTTTTGGTTTCTCCCAGCCTCACACCTGTGGCATTCTAGGAAACGTCTGCCCAAATCTTTTTGGAGCATGCCTGCTAGAGTTCCAAAATGCTATAAAGACGTGGAATCAGTCTATGATCTGAAAAGGAGTTGGTCTAGTCTTGTAGTGAGAATGAGAAAGAATAGTATATCCAAGGAAGTATGACGAGAAACAAAGGATATCTACTAGAAGAGATGTCAAAACTCCTGAGTGAAGTCTGAACAAGATTAAAATGTAATTGGGAAATGTTTAATGGGAATAAATAAAAACACATTACAACACAGATGATGCGAAATTGTGATATTCTAAGTCAATATGTGACCCATAGGGATGTGTTTCTGTTTGACACCTGGCATATTAGGCAGGTCTGCAATGAAGGATTTATAGAAATACATAGGCAAGAATAGATAAGATTAGAAACGTGTGGATGGAGTGCACCTACACCAGCAGATGGCGTGTCCATATTAATTAAATCGCTGGAGCAGAGTCATAGGCTCATACAGTCAGAAGGAACCTCAGAGCTCATTTAAGTCTAGTCCATACTGCATCACAAATGCGCTCTACAACATTCCTGGTGAATAGCCATCCAAATTATACTTGGATACCTCCAGTAACAGGGAACTCACTACCTACTGAGGTGGCCTGTTTAATTTTTGGACAACTCTGATTTTGAAAAAGTATATCTTTACATTGAACCAAAACATGCCTACCTACTCACTGCTTCTAGTCCTGCTTTTGTGAACCAAGCACAAGACTAGTCAGCTTGGAAGAAAGAACACTGACTTCTGAGTCAGAAGACTTGAGTTCAAATTCTGATAATGTGACCTTGGGCATCATTCCTCTCTAGGCTTCAGTTTCCTTATCTGTCAAATAAGCAAATTAGTCTAGGCTTCTAAGGTTCCAGCTCTAAATATACCAAGCTATGTTCATTCTAATAAGTTTAAAGAGAAGTTGATATTTTGGAGAATTTTCTTGGAACTTGTCTTTAGGGGCAGATTCCTCCTGCAAAGCAGAGAATGAATGATACAGAAACTATGGATGCTGCACATATATCTGGAGGAGAAAACGTCCATGGGTTAAGCGCAAGCTTTCTCAGGATCAGCAGGTTTCTGACTGTCATTTGTTCTATATTTACCGAACCTCTCCTTTCCTGCTCTCTCCTTGGCTCTTTCCTCATGTACATATAGCAAGAAAATAAAAGTCAAGATTTTACCAAAGGCTGCCTCCTAAGCAACGATCTCTCTGCAGTGTCTTGTGGGTCCCAGCCCAGCTACACCTGTGGGGCACTGGGGATGGTATTGGTGGAATGGACTCTGCTTTGCCCACCCACCTCAAGCATCCTCAGGGAGCTGTCCTGACAGCTGACCCTTCAGGGGGAATGTCTGATGACCCCCAGCTGTTGCCTGGGGTGGGGAAATAGTTCTATGTCCCCTTCCCTATTGGAAGCCATGGGCATGGTCCAAGATTGTCAGCACTTACTGTCAGTCTGATGACTTCCTTTTAGCTTTAAATAACTTCTTTCAACCATGATGAGCCATGAACCTCAGCAATATTCCAGGACATGTGGGGATATGGGCAAGTCCTCTCTGGCATCTGAATTACAGATGGGGAGTGCAGATGCCATCTTGAATTTATTCTTGGAAGGAAGGGATTCACCATGGTTCCCTCCCTTTTTCCCCCTCTTGCCTGGAACTCATATCTCTCATGGGAGAAGTTCAAGATGGCTCTGGCATCAATTCATGCCAGCCACATGACGACATATGTCAGGTCTTAAGGCTCTTTGAAATCCAAGCTTGCCCACCCACTCAACTTTCTTTAGGAACGTTCCCTCTTCCCCCAAACCACCTTCTATTGCATTAGAGCAATCTCTTTACCACATTCTAACACCCTGTGCTTGGTCCTATCTCTGAGATTCTCCTTAAAGATCACAGGATCCAGAATTAGTCAGGGCTACAGAAATCATAAGGTAACAAAAAGAGCTCCCCCTGCCCCTTCCCTGGCTTTTGAGTCAGAAGATCTAGGAGCAAATCTTGCCTTTTCTATTTGTTGTCTGTGTGGCTTTGGGCAAATCACTGAATCTTTCCAAGGTTTTGGATTTCTCTTGTATTAGATGAATCAGAGTCAGAGGTGATCTTAGGGAGCATGTGGCACAAGCCTTTCATTTTACAAATAAGGAAAATGGGACCCAGAGAAGTTAAGTGACTTGACCAAGAGCAAGGGGCTGAGTAGGGACTCAAAACCAAGTTTTCTTATCCCCAAATCTTGGACTCTTTTACAGTCAGCTAGCATTTATTAAACACCTACTATGTTCCAGGTAGGTAGCTAGGTAGTGCAGTGAATAGAGTAAGTGGACCAGGAGTCAGGAAGACATCTTCCTGAGTTCAAATCTGACTTTAGACACTTACTAGCTGTGTGACCCTGGGCAAGTCACTTAACCCTCTTTGCCTCAGTTTCCCCTTCTGTAAAAATGAGCTGGAGAAGGAAATGACAAACCACTCCAGTATTTTTGCCAAGAAAACCCCAAATGGGTCATGAAGAATCTGGCATGACTGAATAATGACTGAAAAGTGTGCCAGGCATTGGGGTAAGTGCTGGAATATTAAAAAAGGTTTAAAAGACAGCTCTCCTTCTTAAGGACCTCCCACTGTAATGATGTATAAAGTACTTCTCTTATAACAAATCTGTGAGACAGGTAGCACAAGTTATTCTAGATAAGGAAATGAATCTTAAAGAAGTGACTTGTCTAAATAAATATTTTGTATTTATTCTGCATTTACTTATATGTATGTATGATATTTATTTTGAGAGGAGGAAATGATTATGGTTTTTTTGTCTCTGTATCCACAGAGAGCACCCAGCTTAATACATGGAACATAATGGGCACTTAATATACTTGTTGATTGACTTACTGACACATTATCTGCAGTCTTGCATCTAGAAAGCAGTAGTCCTTGGGATCACAATGTAGCACCAAAGGTTTCCATGAAGGGATGAGGAGGATCTTTCCTTCACTCTGCATTTCCAGACATATTTCACAATAGTGCAGGGGGTGGGAGGGGAGGAGATTTCTATTTGGAATTCTTGCTACTCCATAGGAGGATAGCTTCTAATCTTCCTTGCCTATGCAGGTGAATGATAGGACTGAGTGCTAAAGGAGGCTACAAAGAGTTTTAAAAGCACTGGAATGAAATGGAGTTCTCCCTATTTTACAGATTAGACCACTGAGACCCAAAGTCACCCAGCCAGTAAGTGGCAGAGCAGGGTTTAGAATCCACGTGCTCTGACTGCAAATATATTTGTTCTGGTCACTGTGCCACCTACATCCCTTTTTCCTTCTTCCTGTCCATTTAGATATTGTCAAACCTGTCCTTTAAGACCTACTTTAAACTCATGCTGATTCCTCCAGGAGAATTGGAGTATTTTGTCCTCTGACTTGGCCATGACCTCTCCCCCTTCCTCATTTTTGTTCATGCTACTGCCTCTGCCAAGAATGCTGCCCTCCTTCTTCGCTTGTTTGAATTCCTATCCATTTTTTTTTCTCCTTGGCTATTGACTTTATTTTTTTTTAATTTAGTATTTTATTTTTCCCCAGTTAAGTGTAAAAACAATTTTGACATTTGTTTTTAAAACCTTGAGTTCCAAATTCTCTCCCTTCCTCCTTCACACACCCCCCTCCCATTGAGAAGGCGAGCAATTCAATACAGGTTATATATAGTCTGCCCATTATTTAAAGCTCGACTCAAAAGTTACTTTCTCCAGAAAGTTTTCCCTGATCCCCATATCGGTAATGATCTCTGTCCTCCTCACAAAGCACTTGTTAAAAAAAAAATACTCTCGGATGCTCATGTTACATAATAGTATGTATTATTGTTCTCTCTGTACGTGAGATTATGGAGTCAATTCAATGAATATTTTTTAAGGATCTACTGTATGCAAAGTACTATTATGTGAAATACTAGGGGATACAGAGACTAAAAAAAAAAAGACAAATAATCCCTGCCTGCAGGATGCTTATATTCTAATGCAGTAGGGCATACAAGTCCACAGAGAAGTAAATACAAAAGGGGAGGAGGAGGGGGAGAGAGAGAGTGAAGAAGAAGAAGAAGAGGAAAAGGAGAGGAGAGAGAGAAGGTGAGAGAAAGAGAGAAAAGACAGAGGAGAGAGAGAGAGAGAAAGAGAGAACAAGAACTAATAATTGAAGTGATCAGAAAATCTTCCCTTGGGAGGGGATATTTGAGCTGAGACTTGATAGAAGCCAAAGGAGACATGAAGGCAGAAAGCAGCCGAGGTACAGGGGAGAGATCTTGCCAAAGCAAGAGGCATAATTCTTAGTCCAAAGATCAGTAAGGAAGTCAACAGATGGAATGTTGAGGGCAAGAAGTGAAATCAAACTGGAAAGGTAAGGTTGGAACCAGATTGCTTTAAGTGCCAAGCTTGAAGGATTTGTATTTTATTCTGGAGGCAACAGGGAGTCACTGAATATTCTTGAGTAAGGAAACGACATAGGTGACCATGTGCTTAGGAAGATCATTTTGGCAGCTGTATAGAGAATGGATTGTAGAGGAGAAAGACTGGAAGTATGGAGACCAATGAGGAGTAATTCCAACTGAGACATAAGAAAATATGAAAACTATGTAGAGAAGAGAAGGCTAAGGGTAAAGCCTTGAAGTTTAGGGATTGAGACCTGATGATAATCCAGCAAAGGAGACTGAGAAGGAAAGGCAGGACATATAGGAAGAGAGCCAGGACAAAATAATGTCATGAAAACTCAGGTTCAATTTAAATAAAGACTGGGTAAAGGACCTAGGATCTCACAGTTTGGGTAACTATGGAGATTGTGACCTCCTGCAAGGTCAGGGAAAGTGCCTTACTAAACTTTGCATCTTTTTCTAGAACATAACTCAGCATTTTGCAAAAAAGTAAGGGCTGAATGTTTGCTGTATCCAATCTCAGTCTTTTAACTCCTTCTCTTGTCTACACCACAGGGTGGAGTCTTTATACATAAAGTTTTCAATTCTCTTGCTGATGGGATGATCCTATTTAATACTTTATAGTAAAATTCATGGTCCTTGGAGTTTGTATTTGCCTCATTTGCATGATATTTCATGGAAGAAAAATTATTGATTATGATTAGGCTGGTCTTCCAATTCCTGAAAGTGCTAGGATGTGACCTTTGGGGGAAGAGCACTCTACCGTCTTCAGTGAAAGGTTGGCAGGACACCTTTTGAGGTAACTATGGTATCAATAGCCATCAGTCCCCTGTTCAACTCAGGAAAGAATAACATTCTGCAAGGAGAAACCAAGGCCTAGCTCTCAACCACCTACTGTGTCTGGGGTCTAAGGAGCCATATTTCCATAGTAAGAGAGGAGTCTTTCAAGTTTAGCCCTCAAGAGTACTTGGGTTGTGGACAGAGAATCCTGTAAAGTGTGAGGGTGTTGAATAATCTAATACAGGGCATTTTGGATTGAGTTAAAAAGCTGCACTTAAGAACTAGAAAGTCACATTATGGCCTTAGGGCCACAGGTTTCCCACCCCTCATCTAATAGATTATTAATGATGGGGGTGGAGTGTGAGTTAGGGAAACTTCTGGGGATTTTGAGTTGGACTTTAAAGAATGGGCAGGAATTCAATAGTCGAAGAAAGAGAAGATTATTCACAGTATGAAGGTAGGAAGGACTCAGTCAGAAGACAAAATATTCCAATTCAACTGGAGGAATCAGTGTGAATTAAACTAGGTCTTGAAGACTGAACATATATAAATGGGCAAGAAGAAAAGTGATGTAGATGGCACAGAGACCAGAGCAATGGATTTGGAATCAGAGGACATAGATATCTGGGCCTCACTTTTCTCATCTGTAAAATGGGGAGGCTGGGCTAACTGGCCAACTAGGTCCCTCTCATTCCAAGGCTTTTCACACTCTTTGTATTTTGCCTTAGCACTCAGTTCCATCACTCAGGGCACAGGCAAAGAGGACTGGAAGATCTATTCCTATGGAATGAAGAAGAGGAGGTGTGTCTAGTGGCAAGACCCTCCAATTGTAATTCAAAAGAGAAATTGCAAACCCCTCTGACTCCATGATCCCTATAGCAAAAAAGCATCTCTAGATTCCTGAGAGTTGTTCACTGCAGTGAGACACCAGTCACACATCTATCACCCCACGAAGAGCTAAAGAGCAGAGTCCGCTGTCTGGCTGACGCCAGCAGAGGGCAGTGCAGGATGCAGGAGCCCCTGGTCAGCCTTTGTAAATGGCTTGGGGTACGCTGAAGGTACCGTGATGACAAGAGACGATCCATTTATTGATTTTAAAAGGACACTCCAGTGCTGAGTAGCCAGCGTCGTTGGGCTCCCCCAGAGCAGTAGCCAACCTCTGTATGGTGCCTTACCATCGCTTCCATATACATTATCTCATGGCTTATGATTTCCTCTTTTGTCCAGGAAGCAGGACACTCACAGAGTACAATATTAGGCACAAAATAGGCTTTAGAGCTGGAAGAGACTCAAGGGCTCTCCTTCTCTAACTCCCCTCATTTCCTAGGTGAGAAATAGAGGCCCTGAGAGGTCAGGCATCTTGCCCAAGGTTGCAGGGGTGGTAAGTAGTTACTGATGTGATCTGAACCCAAAGGTTCTGATTCCAAATCCTGAGCACTTTCCACGGTGTGTACTGCCTGTTAAGTCCCAGGACAATACCTGACGAACACAGATGTTAAGTGACTTGTCCTGGGTCACACCCAAAATTTGAATTCAGGTCTCCCCCTGCTCTGTCTACTACGTTACTATCCCCAACCTTAAAATGTATCCAAAGTAAAAAAAAAAAGAAAAAGGAAAACTATTGTATCCAAAGCAATAGGAATGGTAGCTATTATTTTTCTTAAGGTCTAGAAAGCTAACTATCCACAAGATGCTACTGACCCCTAGAGGGGAAAAACGCTTTAAAGAAATAGGAGTGGGGAGGGAGCTCACATCTTCCGCCCCCCCTTCCCCGTAACAGAGATGTGAACCTGGTCAGTCTCGGGCAATATCTGCTGATTTGGAGCTGGTTCGTTTATGATGCTCAGTGAGAGTGTTGATGGACATCTCATTACACATTAGGAAGGATGATCCCTTCCTAAGACATAGAGGAGCTAGACTGAGGGAGGAGGTAAGGGGAGGAGCGGCAGAGGAGGATTCACAGGCTAGAATTTACAGAGGATACAACTGATCCTTCCCTTTAGGAAAAGAATTCCCATGTGGAATTCATTTGCAGAAGAAACCTTAATAGCACTTCTCGCAGGGCCAACCCAAAAGGCAATATATTGTGGGGACCAATGATTGCTTTGGCTTCAGGTAGCCAATCCACAAGCATCTATTAAGTGCTTGTTGTGTGCCAGGAATTGTGCTAAGGGCTGGGGGCGCAAATGTGAGAGAAAATGAGAACACACATGAATACGTACATAATATATGTAAAAGGGATCCCTAGGAGGTAGTTTTGGGAGAAACGCCACTAACAGCTGGGAGAATAATGTTAAAACTTTATGTAAAGGTGGTACTTTTACATGTACTGAGTCTTGAAGGAAACCAGGGATGCCAAGAAGTGTAGAGGGATGGTGTTCCAGGGGTAGGGAACAGCCAATGCAAAGGCATGGAGATGAGAGACTGTCTTGTGTGAAGAAAATTAAAGTAGTTCAGCATGAGTGTATCTCAGAACGTGAAGAGGCAAATAATGTGTAAGATCAGAGAGGTAGAAAGTGGCCAGGTTATGAGCAGATTTAATGTCAGTAGCCTGGGTTCAAATCTACTAGTTGTGTGACCTTGGGAAAGTCACTTAACCATCTGGGCCTCAGTTTCCTCTTCTGTCAAATGAAGAGGTTGAACTAGATTTAAGGTTCCTTCAATTCTAAGATTTTATACTTTCCATTCTCACCTCCATGGGCCAAGAGCATTCAAAACCATAATCCTGTGGAACTGGTTAAGAGAGAGGTAGATGTCAGGATCCTAATATATGCACTCATCGCAGAAATCCTACTTTTTATGGGCCTTTTCTCTGACCCCAGAAATGTCAGCAAGGGGAGGAAAGAGGGGAAGAATCCTACTGTCCTTTGGAGATTTTCTCTCACTGATACTGGGTCGTAAAAGACTTTTGCTTGTAAACCATACGTCAGGTTAGTGTCCCCACTTTGCTAAATGTTTCCTCATCTGGAAGATGGGGACAATGATTGAAGAAAGTACTTTGTAAACTTTATATAAGTGCTCTATAAACCAGATTAATTCTTATGATTAGTAGTCTAAAGTGCAATGTAATTTGAATTTGAAGTAAATGGCCTGGGTAGGAATCCCTGCTTAATACTTACCAGAAATCACAACTTCTCTGGGCCAAAGACACCACGATGAGGTCCTTTCTTAAGCTGAACTGCCAAGCATTCAAACTCTACTGTAGAGATAACATAACTGGACATTGTTTGAATGTCAAAAATATGTTTGCCTAAAAGATATTTTATGGAGAGCTCACACAAAACAAGTGCTCACATGGAAGTCAGAAGAAGCAGTATAAGGACACTCTCAAGGTCTCTTTGAAGAACTTTGGAACTGATTGTGACACATGGGAGGCATTGGCACAAGACCACTCAGGATGGGGTGCCCACATCAGAGGAGGCACTGTGCTTTATGAGCAAACCCAAATTGAAATAGCTCAAAGGAAACACAGGATGCTCAACTTTAGAAAATCCACCCCAAATCTTCATGTGGATTATTTATGCCAACCTGTAGTAGAACCTTCTGAGCTCCTATTGGTCTGATCAGTTAATTGGACACACTGTACCTTGACCTTAACATAGTGAGGTCATTTTGGTCCTTGTTGAGCACAAAGGATAACAAATAACTAACCAACTCCTCTCTGAATTGAAGAAGTTGGTCTGGGTTACAGGATCTAATCTTGTCCAACCTTCTCATTTTACAGGGGAGGAAATTGAGAACCAGAGTCACAAAAAACATGCAAAGACACATAGAAGTATTAAGTAGCAGAATCAGATTTTTCCCTGGTCCTCTGTTTTCAAATCCAAGTGCTCTTTCTTCCATGCCATACTGCTCCCCACCCTTAAAGTTTCCTTTCAGCGCTAAATCTATGACCTCATGACCTTACAAAACTATAGGGATAGGATTCTGGAAACCCACTTCCTTTGTTTCCAGGCATCTGAACCAGGCATCTGAGAACATCTGGGGAAGTGGGTAGTGAGCCAGAAGGGCTAAACAGACCACCCACATGTCAGGGAAAGGTGTCCTAAAGCCTAGGGGAACAAATCCTTGGGGACATGTCAGAAACACTACCTTCCTTTCTCAAGGGGCTAAGGATGGGACAGTCTCTGACAGGGCCAGGGTAGTGACAGATAGATAGATAGATATTAAAATATTTAGTAAACACTCGTGCCAGACACTGTGCTGAATACCAAGGCTATAACTATAAGCAAGAAAGACAGCCTCTGTCCTGAAGGAATTTAGATTCTAATGACGGAAGGGAATACTTAAGAAAAACTAGACAGGAAAGATGATGGGCAAGTGGTATCATGGTGTAGAATGATCTGGGAATGCTCTGTAGCTATGAATCTGGGCAAGGTAAGGCCAGAGCTAGCCCCGGGTGTTCTACTGGGGGACATCCAAGGTTCTGTTGGGGGGAGGCAGAGAGGATGGCCTGAGTATAGAGATGTTCAGGAAGTAGAAGTAAGCCTAGCCCAGGTCCAGAAGGACCACCGGAGTTGCCTGTACTCAATTCAGTCTGAGGGGCAGACTCTGGCAGGACTGAGGATCACACAGACTTGGAAGCAGATGGGAAGCCCTGAAAACTGTCCCATTCAAATCAATCTTTGGCATGTATGACAAAAACCTGGTCACTGTCAGTTTATTCCTGTTTCCTTTTTTTTTTGTATTTGTGTGTTTCCCTTGGTTTCTTAACAGAAACCTTGCCTGGGCAAAGCTAAGAGATCATCCACCCTTGTGTCAGGCCAGGTGAGGAGATGGAAATCAGTGCATCTGGAATACAGGGGGAGGAGACAGTTCTGGGACTGGGAAGAGCCCCGTGGAACAGGGCCAGAGAGAGAAGGGGCAGTTGGGTCACCTGGCATTGTGGATTCCCGGACCAAAATCCTGGCTTTGCTACTTCCTTCCTGGGTCACCTAGGGCTGGTCGCTTTTTTTCTGTGGGCCTCTGTTTCCCCTCAGGGAAAATGAGGGAATTGGGACAGAGGAAGGGCACAACAAATTTTGGCATGTGAATGTAACTGAACATTATTGTTCCAAGGTACCCCCGGGCACTTCTGGAAGGCTATAAAGAGGCCACTGCAGGGCTACAGCAGAGAGTGCTCCCTGGAGTCAAAGGTTCCCATCCCACTTCTAGACCACTTAGAAGTCCCTTCACTTCTGTACAATGAGGGAGTTGGGCTAGCTCTGGACTAAATCCTTCCAGCCCTAGATCTACAATCCAATGAGAAATTTCCAGAAAAGGTGATGACTTTCATTGGTGGAGAGAACATACTCATGGAGGTTCCCCAATGCCCAGAGACTCACAGATCCAGAATGAGTGATAGAAAGTGGGAAGGGGGAGGAAAAAACTCACAAGAAACGATTACCATAAGGACTATAAAACATATGGGAAGATGGATGGGAAGAAAGCAGATGCAAGACTATACACATGGACTATAATTATGTTTTAAAAAATGAGTTATCTGCAGAGTGGGGGAGGAGTAGATTAGATGATAATACTTTATATAGAACTCTAAAGTTTACAAAGGGTTTTACAAATATTTGATCCTCACAAGAACCCTGGAAGGAGGTGCTGTTATTTCCAGATGAGGAAACTGGGTCAGAAAGAGGTTAGGTGACTTGCCCAGGGTCACACAGCTAGTAAGGGTCCAAGGCAGCATTTGGATTCAGGTCTTCCTGCTGCCAGGTCTGGTCCTCTTACTCACTACATCAGGTAACTAGTGCATGATCATTAAAGTCTTTTCCCACTTTCACATTCTGTTTTCAGCTCCAAAATTCTATTATGCTTTGTGTCTAGGTATCTTCTGGTTCCCAGCATTCAACAGTTCTATGAAATGATGGTGCCAAGGTCTGGACCAGGAATTCCTTATATATATCATAGAACATTTCCTCTTGAAGCAGAGGCAGATTGGACAACATCACCGTCGGCATTCCTCGTGCTCTTGGTGGCTTGATGGAGTTGGCGCAGCTTTTCATGCAATAACTGTGTTTTAACATGGCTTACTTAACTGTTCCAACTCCTGACTGTGCTGGACAGGCTGTGATCCGTATCTGAGGGTACTCCTTCCTCACCTCATCTGCCTCTCAGAATCCCTGGTTTCCTCCAAGGCTCACCTCAGGAAGCAACTCCTGCACAAAGCCTAGACTATCTCCCCATTTGTTAGGGTCTTGCCTCCCCCCATCCCAGACTATTTTGCATTTGTTTATCTGGGCATACATTGTTTCTTCTTGTTCAAGCTAAATTCCATGAGTGCAGGGAAGGCTTAACATCGTGCATGGTACACAGTAAGCACTTAATAAATGCTGGTTGAATGAATTGTACCATGTCAAACTGAGGTGAAAAGGTGGTGAGAGTGCTAAGCTGGGAGGCAGGAAGGCTTTAGTTCAAATCCAGCCTTTTACCAGAGTTGTGACTTTAGGCAAGTCACTTGACCTCTGTCTCCCTTAGTTTTCCCATTTGCAAAACAGAGATAATACTGACATTTAACTCCCAGGGCTGTTGTGAGGGTTAGTTATGAAGTTCTAAGCAAGTCATAACGCATGTGGAGAAATGATAGCTGCCATGATGAGCAGACTTCATCTTAGTCCTATTTTTTTTAAAATATTAGGGACCATTCTTTCCTCCCTGGAAGTGATGAATCACTCTCCAAGTCTAAGTGTGATCCTTGCTGTGCGTATTCTGGGTCAGAACCAGGATTTTTAAAAATTCTTGCCTCCAAGGTCCATGCTGAGCGATGGAGCAAAGCCCTCTCTCACTCATCCCCTTTCTGTCACTGCTGAAACCCAATTAGTCTGAGGAGATGAGGCTGACAGTGCCCTAGAGAGGCTATCCTCTTCTGGGTAGGGTAGTCCAATTTCCACACCAGGGGTGGGTTTCTCTTTCTCTTACAGGCATTAATGGGGGTGGGTTTTACTTGGCTAGACTGTATGACTCGGCTGTTTTGTAACCAACCCCTGAAAGGGAGCCTGTAGTTTCATAACATAGGACTGGTCAGGCCCGTCTGTACTTTTTAAGGCAGCTGGGAGCTGAATTCCGTGGGCAGAGATCCACTTCTAACTGAGGCCTGGGGCCTTGGGGCAGCTATGGAGGCTGTTGGAACCAAACGAATGAACATCAGAGAACAAGGATTGAGCCATGCGTCCCGTACTTTTTATCACCTTCTGATTTAGGGCAACTGTAACCACATGTCGGGTGTTACTGTCCAGAGTCAGTGGGAAGGGCTGTGATACAGTGGCAAGAAGACTAGCTCTGGATGAAGACGATGGGTTCAAATTCTTAGTAGGACTGTTCTTAGTTGTAGGACTGTGGCTAAGTCATTGCTCTTCTCTGGGTCTCAGTATTCTTATATGTAAGATGAGGGGCTTGGAGCAATGGCAGCTAAAAATCTTTTTTAGCTCCAGATCCTGGATTGTAATTCTTTGTAAATCTCTCATTCTATAGTAGAGGTTCTTAACTGGTTTTTTTTGACCCCCTCATTATTCTAGGGAAGCCTATAGGCCCCTTCTCAGAATATTTTTGTTTTTTAAATTCATACTTGACAGAAATACTAATTTTCAGTTAGGGATTAGTGAAAATAAAGATGTAACTGTTTTTCTATCTAAATTTGTAGACTCCATGAAATTTGTCCATGGTGAGAGGGCAAGGATTGCTGGTTGAGTCCCTTCTTTAGATCCTGGAGTTTATTACTAAATGGCCCTGGTTCTGTCCCTACAGCTGTGGTATGCCACAGGCCTTTTACCTCTCAAACATAATTTGAGCAACAAGGTGCTTGGCCTTTGGTCTTTGGCTGCCAGGGCATGTCAGACTTTACTCCTGGTTCTTTCCCTGGTCCCACTTTGCCCCAAGTAGTATCCTTGACTGTAGGTTTTCCTAAGCCCCATGAACATCGCTTCCCCTTGGGCCCATCCATAGTACCCAGTATCCACTCAGATTGGGCTGCTCAGATTCCACTGCTCACCTTTAGGTATTGTTTTACATAGGTTGGGGTGTGGGGGGTGCTATAACCTGTGGTGTTGTGACCCCTCAGAATGCTGACCTGGGAGGTGAGTCAAAGTTTAAGTTGAAACAGACCTGAATCTGTGGTGGTCAAGTTGGAATAAGTCAATCTTTCCTAGAGCCTCAGCTTGGAAAATGACAATATACATTTACACTCACCCCCATACCCAACCCTCTGAAACACTGGGTATGAGTTCAGCAGTTAACATCCTGGAAATGGTTCCAATGAGTTTAGTGTATTTAACTCCAGACCCAGACTTAAATTAATGACCTAGAAAGAATATCACACATGAGACAAGGTGTATCATAGGTTCATAAGCTCATAGCTCTGGATCAGGAAAGGTCTTTGAAGGTCTCCTATTATGATCCCCTCATTGCAGAGTTGAGGAAACAGATTCAGAGAGGCTGTGACCTGACCAAGGTCACACAAGTCAAACATGGCAGAGCTAGGTTTTGAAACTAGATCCCTTGACTCTAAATCTAATTTTCTTTCCACTGAATCATTTTTTTTCATCTTTCCTACTGAACTGTAAGCTGATTGAGGGCAGGGATCATGTCTCACTAATCACTTCTTCCTGTCCCCGTCCCAATCTCCCTGCCATATTAAGACATGAATTTATAGAGTATGAGATTAGAAAATGCTTCTAGAATGAATAGGGTGCAGGGCATCTTCTAACAAGGCTAACCATGTACTCTTCTGTTTATACCATAGACAGCTCCCTGGGTTCTGGGTACTATATTTTGGGAATTAGATTGATAAACTGAGATAGGTCCAGAAAAGGATAATGAGGCTAGTGATCAGACCTGGGGAGTATGGGATACTAGGATTGACTGAAGGAACTGAGACTATTTATTTTGAGTAGTCCAACCTACTACTTTTATGGATAAGGAATCTAAGGCCTAGAGAATCAAGGTGACATACCAAAGGTCACACAGTTAGTGGATCTGAATCCAGACCCTGTGAAGACAAAGCCATTATTCTTTCCTCTGAACCACACTGGTTCTTGGGCTGGTCCTAGGAGACAGTCTAAATTTTCTTATCCAAGTGATTTCATCTGGGTAGGGACAAAAAAGAGAAGGTCTGGGTCATCCATGATCACTACCTTGAAGTATCTGAAGAGCTTACATATGGAAGAAGGATTAGATTTGTTCTCTTTGAACCCAAAGGACAGAACCAGGAGTGTTAGGTGAGGGAACATTACAGAGAAGAAGCTTTGGCTCTTTGTAAGGAAGTTTTCTAATAACTAGAGCTGCCAAAGGTGGAACAGACTGCCTTGGGAGGTTGTGGGTTTACTAGGTGACCATTTGTTAAAGGGGTTATAAAAAGTCACATCTAATCAGGTGTGATTTGGACTGGACGGGCTCTGAAACCCATCTTAACTCTATGATTTTGAGATCGTTAGGAAGCTTTTCAGGATAACAAAGAAATCACAGCATTGTCTAGGCTTGGGAGAATCCCTTTTCGAATCTGCCAAGAATGGGCGGCCATCCGATCTTGGCAGACTCAACATTCTCATGTTAAGGATTCCTCACAGGCCAGCCAGCCAAGGCAGAAGCTCACCTCACCAGCAAGGGGGTTCCCAGGGGTTTGGTCAGGGGCTTGTGGCTTTCATTTATGGAGTGCAGGTTGTCTGTGTCCCAAGTACATTTATGGCAAAGAAATGAGTTATTCTGTGCTGAGCAATCTTTTTGTGCTCAGATTCCTTGTCCTAGGAGCCAGGGGTGGGGCATGGGGGAGGGGGGGAGGGAATCCCACTGAGTTGTGAAGTCCAAGGACTTGGCTGCCAATTCATGACCCCACTGAAGCACAGGATTTCTGCATTAGTATGATTAGGTTGTTGAGCGGATGGGTTTGGATTGGATGGTGTGGTAAGTATGTCTCTGGAAACATAAGCCACATTCCAACCTTAGAAAAATAAATACACTAGTCAATCCACAAACCAGGCAGTCTTCTGGGGTGGAGAGTGGGAAATACGTTGAATGAAGGTAATATTTGCATTAAAGGCAATTACACTTATGCCTGGATTATGTATTATTGTATTTTGTGGTTATAAGAAGTTACGTTTTTAGTATTGTGTCTTGGAACCTCTCCTCCCCCAATTATACTGGTTCAAGTAAATTATTTAACTATAATTTATAGAGAATGATTAGTTGTGTGACCCTGGGCAAGTCACTTAATTCTTCTTGCCTCAGTTTCCTCATCTGTAAAATGAGCTAGAAAAAAAATGGCAAACTACTCCAGTATCTTTGCCAAGAATAAGGTCATATAGAGTTGAACAAGACTGAAAATGATTGCTCTGAATTCCAAAAAATTCAAGATATTCTCGTAAGTTTAATCTGCATTGTTAAAACTTTCTGAGTTCTAGAATCATCAAAATGATAAATCAAGCCCTGATGTGTGGCATTTGCTGATCTCTAGGTGTAAATGCTCACACTGATAATTTGACAACGAGCTCTGTTTTTAACTGGTTCCAGCACACCCATGCACATACTATTTATATCTCCCATCTCCTCCTACTCCCCTGATTTTTTTTAACTTGTCCTGTGATTTCAATGATGCAGGAAATTCCTGTTACCAATACAACTTGGCACCTTCTATGCAATTTATATAGTTACTTCAACCAAGTTGACCCAGAACCAAGAGACCAGGCTGGCTCAAGGAACTGTGGTGATGTTAAAGTCATTCTATTTTAGGGCAAAGACAAAGAAGGTTACCCAGGCAGGTGCTGAGCACCAAATCACAGCTACTTGAACCCAGGCCTTCCTAACTCCAAGGTCAACTCTTCATCCACTATGTCATACTGTCTCTTATTGATACCACTCGATTGAACTAAACCTGCCTTTCTGTGACTTCCTCTCATTGCTTCTAGTCCTGCTTTCTAGGGCCAAGTGGAATATTCCCAATCCCTTTTCTTGACTGACAACCCTTCGAATACTGAATGACAGCTACTATGTCCCTGAGGCTTGGCATGTAAAGTCCTTTCAACCAGCCCTTACTTCACAGGTGAGCTGGTAGCATAGAACAAGAAAAAAGGGAGAGATTCTAATGAACTGGAGTCATCATGGAAGGCTTCTTAGAGGAGATGAAATTTGCTTGAGCAGGCAGAAGGAGGAAAGAAGAAAAAACCAAACTCTACCATTTCTTTCTCTTTCACCAAAGACCAGAAGGAGACTATTAAGTGCTGAAATGTTAATAATCTCCATACCACACGATGGGAGCAATTTCTTTCACAAACAGGGATAACAAGTTAACAGTCCATGGTCTCCAGCAGAGGATAGGCCATGACCTCCCCATCTGGGGTGAAGAAGACAAGCTCCAGCCTGATGACTAAGAAGGGTCTTTTTTTTTCTTGTCAGTATTCCCCAGACAGTGACGACAGAGAAGAAAATCAGTTCTCTGGGATTGAATGAACCAATCTGACCCAGAGCCAAGAAGCCAGGCTGGCTCAAAGAACCCTGATTCTGTTAAGATTAAGATTGTTCTGTTTTAGGATGAAGACAAACATGAATCTCATCTACATGGAATTTTCCCCTCCTATTTCCCTATGAATGCATTTTGAAACTGCTCATCCTCTGGGTGTGGACCAAGGTGAATGGTTTCCACTCACTGGTGACTGAGGAGATGGTGA
>CM053769.1:358049808-358077507 GCA_028658325.1 Potorous gilbertii | reverse complement strand
CTTGCCTAGTACTGTTTCCACAATACAACACTGACTCTCAAAACCACCCAATTTCTCTAAGCCTCTCTGAGTCTCAGTTTTCCCATCTGTCAAATATAAGGATTGGACTCTATGACCTCTGGGAGATCTTCCAGCTCTATTCTAGTTCCTCTTCCAATTCTTAAAAAAACCCAATTAATTCATTGTTTGTTTTTTGGCAAGTAGGAGCAGCAGCTGAGGCTGCGTGTTGCTCACCCTCTTTCCAGATTGGACAGGTATGTGAGTGATACACTGGGAGAATTCTGTAGGAATAGAGCCAGGGAGGTGGGGCTAGCACAGGGCAATGACTTTTGTTGCAGCCAGTGAACTAGAGCTACTAGAGGTAATAGAACTGGAAGCCAATGCAGTCAGAACTGGGGCTTTTATGTATGTTTGGAGCTTCAGATTCTGTGTAAAATAACCTACTGCTGAGTGTAGTGAAACATGCCTGTAGTTGCAGCTACTGATTGGTAGGCAGAGGCTGGCAGATCTATTGAGTCCAGGAGTCTTGAGCTGTAGTAGTTAAGCTGATTGGGTGCCTATCCTAAGTCTGACATTAATATGAGGAGCCCCTGGGTGGATGGATGGGACGATGAGGTTGCTTAAGGAGGGGAGAACCAGCCCAGGCTGGAATGGAGCAGACCATGTGCTGATCAAAGTAGAACTGGGTCTGTGAGTGGCTGCTACGTTTCTAGCCTGGTAGAGATGAGATATCCAGTCTTAAAAACAAAACAAAAAAATAGACAAACCAGCTTATGTTCCCTCAAATCATCTGTATCCTCAAATTTATATCTGTAGTTAGGGTTTGAATCTAGAAGGAGAGCTCAGTCATTTTGCTGGATGCACTGGAAACCCAAGCTCTATTGTGTTAAAAGTGCCAAAAACAATAATAATGTTATTGTTTTTGTTAAGTCATTTTTCCAGTTGTCTCTGACTATTCATGACCCCATTTGGAGTTTTCTTGGCAGAGATGCTGGAGTGGCTTGCCATTGCCTTCTCTAGCTTATTTTACAGATGAAGAAACTGAGGTAAACAGAGCTAAGGCACTTGCCCAGGGTCATACAGCTAGTATCTGAGGGTGGATTTGAATTCAGGGAAATGAGTCTTCCTGACTTCGGGCCCAGCACTCTATCCACTGCTCCACCTAGCTGCTCTAATAATAATATTAAGGGCAGTGAATTAGAGTCTTACACTAACACTGTCTCAGCCAATATACATTTCGTACCTTGAGTGCTTGATGGAGAAGTGGCTGGTGACCCGGATACTCACATCTGGGGAACCCTATCTGAGAGATATATCTTGAGGTTCCTGGAAGATTTTCCTAATGTAAGTCCAGGTGGGGACAATGAATCAATGACAGAAATTGATTAGCTGTAAGATTAGCTTCCAGGACTGAACCCTGGTCCATGTGAGTCTCTGGGGGAACCTTGAGCCATGGGTTATAACAATAATACACTGCCTCATTTGGTCTTCACAACAGCTTTGAGACAGACACAAGAGGCAAGACCGTTACCATTTATAGACAAGGAAACTCAGTCTTATGGAGGTTAAGTGACTTGTTCATGGGAGGTCACAGAAGGAAGCGAAATTCGAATCTGCTTCTCTGTTGACTTCAAGTCCAGGCTCTTTATTGTACCATGTTGTCTCCCTACACTGTCCTTAGCCATTATCAGGGGCTCCTCACACCAATGAAATCACAATTATGAATCACATTATTTTTTTAAAAATTTCATTTCTGTAGCAGTTGGCAATTTATGAAATATTTTCCCAAGAATAGTTTGCAAATTTGGTACAGTATTATTCTGTCCTCCCTCCCCTCATTTTACAGATGAAAAAACTAAGACTGAAGGAAAGCTACTTGCCCATGGTTACACTGCTACCAAGTGGCATCACTAAGACTTGAACCCAGGTCTTCTGACTTAAAAGTCAGGTTATCTCCATTTGACCAAATATGGAGTTTGTAAATGAACAAAAGGGATACCATTTGAATGAACAGAAAAAGGAACATTTTTAAACAGAAGAACTGGAAATGTCTGGAAAAGCAGTGCAGCTGTTTTGTATATCCAACCTAGAGCAATGCTCTAAGGCAATGGTGTCAAACTCAAACAGAAAGGGGGGCTCTTAATCTGCATATAAGTCCCTGTGGTTGCATTTAAGCTTCCTTTTAAAATGTGATAGTGCTTATGTATTATTATATTTTTTATTTATTTTCTTAATTAATCCCAATTATATTTTCATCAGCTTCAGCCGTACTTGGAGGGTTGTGTCCCATGGCAAGCCATGTGTTTAACATCTCTGCTCTAAGTCACCGTGGTATAATGATGTTGATGAGTTAACATCAATATCAATATATTATTTAATGCTTTAAGGTTTGCAAACCACTTTACATATATTAACTCATTTTATCCTCACAAAGTCCTTGCTAGGTAAGTGTTATTTTTATCCCCATTTTTCAGATGGGGAAACTGAGGTAGGCAGAAAGGTTAACTAAGCAATTTTCCCAGGATCATACAACTAGAAGTATCTGGCTTTCCTTATTCCAAATTTTGGTTGCGCTACTTAATTACTGTCATCTTACAGCAGTCATTTTCCCTCCCTGAACCTTGGTTTCTCTACCTAAGAAGAGATGGTTGGTCTACAGGAGATCTCAAGTGCCTTCCACCTCATAATTCCATGATCCTAAAGAGGACTTGGCTACAGCCTAACTGGAGAGCCTGGGAAGTCTCCAGGACAAGAAACTCCCATGGAAGTTTTTACAGGGCCTGTAGCCCCACTGGCATTTCCCCTTCACTAATGTGGGGCCCCCATAATTTGACTCCATAAACATTTGGGTTTCACCTCACTTCTCAGCAAACACTTAGCAGCAATGTCTTGAGAACAGTCTCATGTTCCCAGCACTTTATCACAGCTCATAAATGCTGCTCTACCAGCCGCCTTACATATGTGCCTGCCCACCTGCCTGCCCTGGAAGGCTGGAATCAAGGATGGGACAGCAGATCCCCTCCTCAAACCCACCCCCACAGGGAGAGGTAAAGGGAGCTCTGTTCAGGTCACCTTTCTCCTTCCCTCATCTGTAAAAGCAGCCTCTTCTCAGGACAGCTCCCCGTTGGGAATGAGAAAGAAGGAAGTGGGAAGGAAAGCACTGGGAAAAATGTAAATCTGCTTAACGCTGCAGCAGAGGGTCAATAGGCATGAAGCATAGGTTGTAAAAAACCCAACCAACCAACAAATAGATAAATAAAAGCCCAAGGAAGTGATGCTTTAGACATTCATTGATAATCACTAGAGGGAGCTTTGGAATCGCCAAAGGCTGTCTCCTATAGAGATAGTGCCTAATTTTTGCCATGGGGGAAAGGTGAATGTCAAAGGCAGGGATAAGGTGTTTACATTGACCTTTGTGACCTCGGTGGTGTACACTTAGGAAAAAGTAGCCCCTTTGATATCCCAGGATTCTTTGTGAGACCCCCCCCCCATGTCCCCCACTTGCTTAGTCACAACAATGCGTCAAGTCAAATGAAATCAACAAGTATTTGCTAAACACCTGCTACATGTCAGGCAGTGTGTTAAGTGACAGAGATAAAAAAAAGGACAATCTCCTTCTCCCTTCCCCTGCTAAAATACTGAAAAAGCAGTCCCTGTTTTCAAGGAGATCACAAGCTAATGAGAGAGACTACAAAACAAATAACTACATACACGCAAGATATCTATCTATATCATCGATCTATCATCCATCTGTATATGAGGGTATATATACACGTATACATATACACACATACACATGTGTGTATGTACATATACATACATATCTATAGCTATCTATTTTTCTAGTATATACCTTAACTAAGACTTGAAAGAAACCAGGGAGGCCATGAGGCAAAAAGAGGAAAGAAAGAATTCCAGGCATGGAGTACACTCAGTGAAAATACAAAGTCCAGAGATGGAGCATCTTGTTCTCAGAATGGTAAGAAGGCAATATTGCTGAATCTGAGTGCATGGCTAAGAGTAGGGTGTTATGAAGACTGGGAAGGTAGAAAGGGGCCAGTCATGAAGGGCTTTATAGGTCAAATAGAAGATTAATATTTAATATTGGTGGAAATAGAGAATCACTGGAGTTTATTGAGTAGAGAGGTTGATGTGGTCAGACCTTCAGTTTAGGAACACCACTTTGGCAGAGGATAGATTGGAGTGGGGAGAGGTTTAAGGCAGGGAGACCAACCAGCAGCCTGAGCCACTAATCTCGGCATGAGGATGAAGGTCTACACCATGTTCTACCTGGAAAAGTCAGAGGAGAGAAGGAGGAGTATTTCAGAGATGGTATGAAGGTGTAATTGGTAAGCCTTGACAGTGGATTGGACATGGGGTGAGAGACAGTGGGGAGTTGAGATGACAGCTATTTTGCAACCCTGCAGGACTAGAATGGTGGTATCCTCAAAAGTAGTAGGAAGATTAGGAAGAAGACAGGGTTTGGGAGAAAGACCTGGTTTTGGACATGTTGAGTTTAAGATGTCTGCGAGACATCCAATTCAAGATGCCTAAATGTAAGACTGTGGGTCAAAAGAGAGATTAGGTCTGGACAAACACATGTGCACGGAGATGATCACTGAATCCAAAGGAGCTGATGAAGACACCAAGTGAAATGGCATAGAAGGAGAAGAGAAGAGATCCCAGGACAGAGCCTTGGGGGGGGGGGCGGTTCCTAGAAAATGGGACACGAGGCAGAGTAGTATCCAGAGTATCAAGGAGAAGAGGGTGAATGATGGTGTCAAAGGTTGCAGAGAGGTCATGAAAGATGAAGATTGAGGAAAAAGTAATAACTTGATACTTGTGTGACTGGTAACTTTGGAAAGGATGGTTTTGGTTAAATGATGAGGTAGGAAGCCAGACTGTAGAGAGAGAAAAGGAGGTAGTGGCATTGGTCATTGCTGGCCTTCTTGTGGAAATGTATTCACTGTTGTGGAAATGTATTCACAAGTGATATGGGACAATAGCTAGTGGGGATGTATAAATCAGGTGATAGGGCTTTTGGTTTTTTTTTAGGATGGGGAAGACATGAATATAATTTTTTTTTTTTGTCAGCAGAGAAGCAACCAGTAGACAGAGAGAGATTTGAGAGAGAGGCAGATGGGGAAATAGAATGACTACAGGTTGTGTTTAGATTAAGGAATTTCAGAATCCATGAACATGGAAGCTGAAAATTTGTGAGTGCTGGCAAAATCAAGGGGATGACTTTGTCCATATGTAGGCTGAGGTAGGGTGAAGAAGTAGGTCAGGGGGATTAGTAAGTTGAGGAACTGAATGGCTAGGGTATTTGAGGAAGTATCAATATGTGTATTGAAGTATGCTGCTATGTTGGGAAGGGTGAATTAGGTATTAAATTCATTGAGAAAGGAGACGATCCTGGAGGCCAACAGATGATGCTACCTGAACCTTGATTGGGTGGTATATTTGGATTGAATGAAACTCAGATGAGAAAAGACTACTGAGTAATTGTACAGTTGGCAATGGGGAGCAAAAATATTCCAACTCCCCTCTTACTGTGACCAATGCGGGGAAGGGCATAAAATTGCAACCAGTGATAAAAAGAGTGGCTGGGGAAACTGTGTCACATCAGGAGGGAACCAGGTCTCAGTGAGTGTAAGATGTAGGGAAAGGATGAAAGATGAAAGCAAATGTGTTGCCTATGGAGCAGGCATTCCAGACAGAAGAGTGGCAGGAGGGGAGAGCTTTTGAGTGGGACATTGGCAGAATTAGGTTGAAGGAGATGTGAATGGGGAGAGGTCGCTGTGTGGAAAAGGTGGTTGGGGGTGCAAAGGGTGCCCCAGATGGGGCAAGGCAGCTGCTGAGGTGGTTAGAGAGGATACGTGGAACTCTACATTTAGAGCTGGTAGAGACCTCAACCATCTCTAGTGCAGGGTTGGAGTGCAGCCTCAAGGCCACATGTGTGCAGCCTTTTGACTGAGTCTAAGTTTTACAGAACAAATCCTTTCATTAAGGGATTTGTTCTGTGAAGTTTGGATTCAGTCAAAGGACCACACTTTAGGACCTAGAGGGCCACATGAGCCTTCAGACTGCAAGTTTCCCACTCCTACTCTAATTCAACCCTTTTGTTTTACAGATGAGCAAACTGAGGATCAGAGAAGTTAAATGACTTGCCCAAGATCACACTGCTGAGCTAGGCTTTGAATCTAGGTTCTCTGATTTCAAATCCAGCCTTCTTTCTGTTGCACTATGCTGAAAGGATGGCCATTGTGGATCAGTGAACCAGTAAAAGGAGTAACTGGTTCCTCTAGACTTTGTGGACAGGCTTTTCAGACAGGCTGTGAGGCTAACTAGCCTGAAAGACACTGGATCAGAGAAGCCTCCAGGGGATGCTCCAGTCTTGAAGCCAATCCCCCAAAGTGGGGGAGGGAAGTGACAGGAGATCAGACAGGGAGGCAACAGCAGCAAGGAGACCTGTCCCTGGAGAGGGCCATTCCTGAGCTTCCCAGAGACTCCAGTTTGGGGACCATTAACAGGAAGGCTCAAACATCTGCTTTTATCTCCACCAGGAATTTGGAAGTTAGGAAGTTGCATTGCAGGGGGCAGATGAAAATGAGATATCAGATTTTTAAATCTCAAAACAGATGAATTTGGGATATTACAGATGAATCATTTGACTAATTATGTTTCTATAATCAAAGATGTTTTTGAACTATTAAGAGCCCAAGGAAAACCATGAATATGTGGTGAGCAGCCCTGCTTTCTTTTCTGCTCAGCTAATTCCAAACAGTTGAACCAAACTGGTCCCAGGCTGAAACCCTACAACCTGGACCACATTTTAGTCTGAAGTCAGTTTCAGTGGCTCTGAGAGTGCCCCCTGGAAGACGTTGACAGGTTGGGGGAAATGTCCGGGAGAGGATGGGTGACAACTCTGGCTATAAAAACTCTTACCTATGTCCAGTCAGATGTGTGTCTGACACAGCCCTTTGGTGTGGGGACCCAACTCAATAACTCAGTATCGATTGTCTGTTGTGTGCAAAATCCTAAGATATGCAGGGAGAGCTGCTTAGTTTTGGGGTGAGAAGTACAGTGGAGCCCTGTATCCCCTTTATTCTAACCTCACCAGTTTGAGGGGAGCTGACTGATGACTTTTCAGGTCTGTCCTATTGTACTGGCCAGGGGAAGAAAGCTATTTCTGCCAGCTGTTCACAGTTCAGGAATAAGACTGGCAGGCCCCATATCACACCCTGGAGTCTGAGATTACTATTATAATTGCTGTTTTCTAGGAGCTTACATTTTACAGGGGGACGGAGCAGGGACATATGACATGGACACAAATAAATATGTGTGAAAATAAGCCACATGAGTGACAGTCTTTCATCTGTGTTACCAAATCTGCTCTTATATGCCTCTTAGCTGTGAGGCTTGTCTCTCCAGACTAAGAAGAGGAAAGAAGACCCAGAAAAAGACCCTGCGACTTGATACTACCAATCCCTCACACATGTAGAGGGTTTATAGTTTGTCAAGTATTTTTTTTTAACCCAGGACCTCTTCTTATCAACAGAACACCCCTTTAAGGCAAGTTGGATGATTATGATCATATCCATTACATGAGAGGAAAATGAAGTCCAGGGAAATAAAGTGATTTCCTTCTTATGTCAAACAGCTAGGAATTGGTGCATCTGAGACTCAAAGTCAGACAAGTTCAGTGTTCTTTGGAATGTGTCAGATGCAAACAGGGTTGACCTAACAAAGGCTCTCAGGACTGAGCTGAAGAGACTGCTAAACTAAAGACTATTTCACAGATTCACCCTGAAGAGAGTATCTAGTCTGACCTCCACCCACACAGAAATCTTCCCTCCAACATCCCCGGCCCTAACTAGCCTCCACTCAAAGACCTCCTGTGATGAAGCACTCATTCTCTCCTGAGGGAGCCCATTTCATTTTTGGACAGCTCTGATTGGTGCTAAGATTTTCCTTACTTCCAGGCTAAATCTGACTCTACCTTTCATCTATGGTTTGTAGTTCCATCCCCTATAGTGGAACATTTCTTTGTGGGGCCAATGGAGAGGGCAGACAAGAAAGACAGCTGATGGTTTCCAGCTTTCTACTCAAGGACAGGGTAGACTGGCTGACAATTTTCATGGATTTTAGATTTTCTGCCTTTATTTGCAAAGAAGTCCCAGGGGGCTGAAGCCTCAGCCTGAGAGCCAAGGCAGTCAGTCTATACATTTACCTCATGGCTGTGACCATCATAACTACTAAATGCACCTTAGATGACATGAATAGACTTCAGCACTGAGGACTCAGCAGCGCTGCCTGTCCCTGCAAGGTGGCACAGTTACTTTTGTCACGATGCCATTCCCAAGGGAAAACTGAGACAAAAACTCTTCAAACCACATGATGTTAGCTGGAAGACAACTTTAATGACCATTTATTTAGCTCAATTCCACCATTTTGTAGATGGAGAAAACGGAGGCTTGGGAAGGGAACTGACTTAGAATTATTGAATTTTAGGATGGGAAGAGAACTGAAAGGTCAATGAAGTCCAAACTAGAGCCAAGAAGGAACTTCATCCATGGCACGTCTATCAAGAAGACTTCAAGCTTCTATTCAAAGCTCTCCACTGAGAAACTGGGGTAGTGGTGATGCCGTAGATAGAATGTTGGACCTGTGGTCAGGGAACCTGAGGTTCAAATCCTGTTCTGGACACTTACGAGCAGTGTAACCCTGGACAAGTCAATGAGCCTGTCTGCCTCAGTTTCCCATTTGTAAAATAGGGGCAATAATGTCATCTACCTCCCAAATTGTTGCGAGGCTAAATTGAGAGAATACTTGTAAACTGTTGGGCAAGTCTTAAAGTACTATACACACGCTACGTTACCAATATTATTACTTCCTGAATCATTCATTTTCAATAGCCCTAGTTGGCAGGAAATTTTTCTTCATATCAAGCTGCAATCTTCTTTTCTGCCACTTCCACCCGTAGCTGGTGGTTTTTCTCCTTTCTGAGGCCAAGCAGAACAAATCTAATTCTTGCCTTACGCCTCCCTCCACCCCCATTTCATCCTATACGTCACAACCAAAGTGATTTTCTTAAAGCCCAGGGATTATTGTGATATTCCTTTGCACAGCAAACTCCAGGGCTTCCCCTGCTGCTTCCAAGGCTAAATATAAACTCCCTTGCTTGACATTTAAACCTCTCAGCTCCCTTCAAAACTCAGCTTAAATGCCACCTTCTCCATGAAGCTTTTCCTAATCCCCCTGGCTGCTAATGTTTTCTCTCCCAAAATTATCTTATCTTCATTTTTTATGCATGTTCATACATATACAAATATTGTACACATATTTTTGTTGAGTTATTCCAGTCACGTATGACTTTTGTGACCCCATTTGGGGTTTTGTTGGCAAAGATACTGAAGTGGTTTGCCCTTTCCTCCTCCACTTCATTTACAGATGAGGAAAGAAGACAACAGGGTTAGGTGACTTACCCAGGGTTACACAGCTAGTAAGTGTCTGAGGCTGGATTTTAACTCATAAGGATGAATATTCCTGATCCAAAACCAGCTCTCTATCCACTGTATCACATACCCTGCTCACTATACATATATACATATATATATAATATTTTCAATATATATGTATAATTTATTCTATATATGTTTGAGTGTATATGTATCTCTCTCCCTCATTAGACTATAGGCTCCTTAAAGGCAGGGGCTGTTCCATTTTTGTCTTTATATCCCCAGCACTTTGAAAAGTGCCTAGCATATAGTAAGCACTTAACAAATGCTTGTTGATTGATTAGCTAATTCTGATCAATCAATTAATTGACTTAATGTTAACTCTTTCCAACCTCTCAGGTTCTAGAAGACCATGACGGATTGGTGGTAATAGTGTTTTCTTTCTTTTCTCTAGGTTAAACACTCATAGCCCCTTTGGCCAAAAATGCACAATGAGCTAGTGATAGAAGTGGAACTAAAACTCAGGTTCCTAGTTCCCCTCCAGGCCAGGGCTCTTTTTATGGCACTCTACCCTGCCTCCTTTAGCTGCCTCTAAACTAATCTATCTATAATTACTCTAATTGTTGATCTGGGATTTTTATTTATGTCCAACCCATGCTAGACTACCTGGCCTCTGAAGTCAATCAATCCATCAGCAAGTCTTTATGAAGCTCCTATCATGGGCCAGACACTGTGCTAGGGGTGGGTACACAGACAAAAGTATTCCTCAAGGAACTTCCCTTCTTAAGATCCCATCTAACTCTAAGATTCTGTGATGCAGTATGAGTGAAGAAGGGTGAAGAGAGGCAGTATGATACAGTGGAAAGGATGCTGGGAAGGAAGTTAGGAAGACATAGGTTCAAACCCTACTCTTGATATTTACTTGCTGTGTGACCCTGAGCAAGTCACTACATTTGCATGTGACTCAAGTTTCTTCATCTACAAAATAAGAGGTGCTGAATTTGATGACTTCCAAAGTTCCTTTCAGTTCTGATCTTATTTTATAGACACATGAACAGCCTTTTTAAGATGGTGGGCTCCTTTTATTTATTTCATTTTTTAAAGCAGGCCACTATTCATTCATTTAGCATTTATATATAACCAGCTCCAGGACAGGTGTGGAAGAACAATACCAAGAAAGCCACAGCCCCAGTCCCTGTCCTTAAGGCACCCAGAGTCTATCTGGGGAGATGACAGACATACATTAGACACATAGCAGCCTGGTTTAGTGGAAAGAGCCCTGAGGCTGGCTGCTAGGAGAAGTGAGTTCTAGTTCCAGCTCAGTTACTAGCACTCTTTAAAAAGAGCTCACGTGTTATATGGAGCTTTAAAGTTTGCAAACATATATAACCTATATGAAATGGCTTACTGTCTCAGTGGGGTGGAAGGGGAGAGAGAAAAGGAGAGAATTTGGAATTCAAAATAAAAAAAAATCCAAATGTTAAAAATTGTTTTACATGTTTTATTTAACAATAAAATGTTTTATTTTTAATATTTTATTTAACAATAAAAATTGTTATTACATGTAATTGAATAATAAAATACTATTCAAAAAAGTTTGGGGCAGCTAGGTGATAGGGTGGATAGAGCTGGGCAAGTCACTTAATCCTGACTGCCTCAAAAAAAAGTTTGCAAATCTCTATAGACATATTATCTCATTTGATCCACAAGCAATTCTGTGAAGTGTTACTATCTTCATTTTACATAGAGCCATGTAGGTAGTAGGCATCGGAGGCAGGATGAAAACTCAGGGCTTCCTGACTCTAAGGACTCTATTGACTATGCCATCAAAAAGTCACTTCTTTGGGCAGCTAGGTGGCTCAGTGGATAGAGTACTAGATCTGGAGTCAGGAGGACCTGAGTTCAAGTTTAGCCTCAGACACTGTGTGACTCTAGGCAAGGCATTTAACCCTGATTGCCTCCAAAAATTTAAAAAGAAAATCATTTCTCCTCCAGCTTGAGTTTCCTCTTCTGTCAGATGGAGATAATAACTCCTGCCCTGTTTCCTTTCCAGAGCTGTTATGAGAATCAAATGAGATAATGGATGCAAAGAAAGTGTTTTGAAAACTGTACAATTCTGCACATATGTGAGAGATTGGTCAATTATATGGTTCTTATTAGCAAGTGAATTCAGAATGTTCTAAATAGGAGAACATAACCTTCCATCTCCTCAGCTTGGGGAATAGCATTTTCCCCTTGAGCAGCTTCCAATATCTGTGGGCAGAAAGCTGGCAATTATGCCATTTCCTCAGTAGAGATGTGAAGGAAAGGGGACTGGGGAAAGGGTCTGAATCCAAAGGAATTTTCAGGGATTCCCAGCATCCTCTCCAAGTCTGAAGGAAGGGGACTATGGGGAGGGTCATGTTCAGGTGAGGGCTTAGAGATGTCTCCTCTTGGTGTTTCTGCCAACCACATCCTTGTGCCTGAGGCCAGAAATCAAGTAGACCATGGAGGAAACCAGGAACTAGTAGATATTGAAATGTTATTCAAAGAAAACTAGCTAAACTAGGAATTTCATGGCTTTTGCAAATTTCTCTTCCTCATTCCTAAAAGGAACAGTGATATTAATCAATTTGTGTATATGAACTCAGAAATAGATGGGAATTTCCTTCTCTTGGTTAGACTTGGGGGGGAAGTGGCAAAATATTTTATGCATTTGATAAGAACATTTTAGGTCAAAGTATCTAAGCTGTCACTGGATTATAACCTAGGGAAATGAATACAGGGTCAAGGACATATTATGGTGATGAAGAGGAACAGAAAGTGGAGAACTTTTCTGGAGGAAAGAAACCATGAGATGCCTGGACAAAGCCAAACCCCCTTGACCTCCCACTCCAGTCACTGGGATTACAACAACTCTCCCTCTTTACCAGAGACATCTGGACCTGACGGCTGATCTCTAGAGGCCTCAATACAGACTACCATGAAAGAAGGTCAAGGAAAGCCTACTTTTTACTCAGCAGTACCTGGAGTAGATGTTAGGGGAAAGGCTCTCAAGGCACTTTAAGCAGCCTGTCTGTCAGGGGCATGCAGCTATTTCCATGAACTCAGAGCCCAATGAACACTTGTTGCCCTTCCCCATGCCAAGCATCCTGAAAAGCTCAATAGTTTCCAATTTTAAATCCAAAGATGTAAACTTCTCACTCAATGGTTTGGGGCCAATATCCTGTCCTGACAGCCAAAGGCGTTGCTAAAGAGTCTACCCTCATTGTAACTGACAGCAAATGGCACTAAAGAGAATGAAAAGGGTTATTTTAAAAATAATTTGACTAAAAATAGGAACTCTTTTAATCAATTCTATTTTAAATGAGGGAGAAAAGAAAAACCAATCACTGCCCTTCCTCCCCACCCCACCCCCCAGTCTTCCTTCGGTTATAATTTAATGTTCTGTTTTAGCCCAGGCTTAAGTAATCGTTTCTTCTTTGGGCCATTTCCCTGTGTCAGAGCTCTTTAAAGAAAAACAGCTCCCAGAGTTCCACAGAGTCAGAACTGGGAGGAATCATCTAGCCCAGCTCTCTGATTTTAAAGATGGGGAAACTGAGGGTCAGAGAGGGGAAAGAGCTTGCCTAGGGAAGTATATCAAGTCAGTGGCAGAGATGGGGCTAGAATCTAGGACTAACCGGCTGATCAGGAAGTGAGAGAGTTCCTCTTTGGCAGCCTGGGGGGGTGGGGGGGGGAGGGCTGGATTTAGGCAAGAGAAGAGCTGCTTCTAAACACTGAGACACTGAGTGACCCTGAGTAAATCCCTTCATCTCCTTCAGCCTCGGATTAGACAATTACAAAAGGGTGATAGTAATGCCAGGATGTGGACTTCATAGGGTTCTTGTGATGCTCAAATTGTGTGTGTATATACATGTATAGGTAACGTGTGTATTGAAAACCCTGAAATACTAACTAAAAGTCAGGTTAAAACCCAGCCATCCACTGTTGGAGATCATTTGTTGCAATCATCTCTATGTTCTTCTGGCCTGGATAATGGCCAAGAACTACCCTCAATCTTTCTCAAGTGCTGATAACTTCTAGTCTGCTACTTGATGAATTCACTTATGAATTTAGTTACACAAGATAAATTTTTGAAGGTAGCAAGTGGCATGATGTAGATGGTAGAGTATATAAAGCTCAGGCTGTACCACTTAGTAACTGTCTATAGGACCCTGAGAAATTAACTTAATCTCGACAAACCTCTGTTTTCTCATCTGCAAAATTTGGCTAGTATTAGATAATACAGCAGAATTTACCTCTCAGAGATGTTGTGAGACTCAGATGAGATAATATGCTTTGTAAACTTTCAAGTATAATGTAAATGTACATTGCTACTACTACTGATAGAGTACAGATTCTGGGAACCCCCTCGAACCCTCCTTGAATCTTCCCACAGGATCTGGCATTAGCTATAAGTCTTTTCATTATTGCTATGCCCAATTCTGTTACCCTTAACCTAGCTTAGCCTTCCTTGGTCTGTTATCTCCCAATCTCCACCTGCTACTTCCCACCCTCGATCCTAACAAAACCCAATTCTCTTGGTTCCTGGCCTCTGATCTCTAGTCACTCCAGCCTACTGGCCACTCCCACCACGATCCTCCCTAGACTCCCTCTTCCCAGACCACTTTTCCAAACCCTAGATCGCTCCCACAATCTTTCTGTATATAAGATCCATCTTAACTTCTATTAAGGGGCTCAGATTCAATCTGGCCTGCTTACATTAGCGTTATAAATATTCAGATTGCTTAAGAGTCTACCCAAGAAGGTGGACCTTTAAAAAACTTTGTTTTTCTTTAGCTGTAAGAAGGCTTGAGTCAAATTGATTCGGACTGTACCCATGTGTTGCTATTTCAGAGTCCCAGCACCCCTAAACTTCAACACTACTAACATCACCACCACCACCACCACCACCACCACCACCACTACTACCACTACTACTACTACTTGGGATGAACAGGCTTGGCTTTTAAAACTAACTCTATGTCTTGCAAGCACAAAACAGAGCCATACAATGTATTCATTTCTGACCTTTAAGGGAGAGAATACACATAACACAAACAGGGAAAGTAAGAATAACATGGCTCTGAATGAGATCAGGAAAATGGAAGCTCTCAAAGTATTCTTGAACAAAATATGTGAAATAAATGTGATCAATTTCAGTTTAAGATCAAGTCATTAGTGTATTGTTGATATGAACCATCATTTGGGGTTGAGAAAATGGAATGACACAAATGTGCTTTAGTTACAAATCTTTGATTGGTCAGATGCCTTTATCAACACGATATACAGTGGGAGGCAGTGTCAAGATGGTAGAAGAACAGGAAGATGAACAGACTAGTTCCCTTGGCAAACCTCCCGCACCTAGAAAATATACCAAATTGAATTCTTATTGGGAAATCCCAGAAAAACTCCCAGTGTAGTAGTCCAAGGTAGTTTAGAGAGATAGAGAGGTCTGCAGATATATGAGACAGGCTCTGAAGAGCATTTTGACTCATAAGAACTTAAAAAGAGCCAAGAGACAGGGAGTACTGGGGCTGGAAGGGATCCTGGGGATGCCTGAACCAGATCAGGGTGCAAAAGCAGGTATTATCTGTAGCTCTATCACCTACTACTATCCAGTTCCCAGTTAGACTGAGAAAGTGATCTGTGCATAAGGCTGGTGGAGAGGAAAGGTCATTAGCAGTGCCTTAGTTGTGAACTAAGCAAGAGACAAGAGCCTGAAGCAAGTGTTAACTAGGTGGCTCTGATTTTAGGAGCAGAGCAGGAACTTCACTCTACTTCCAGGACATGGTGGAAAAGCCTGTAGTAGGAAAACTAAGGCAGGAATGCCAGACCAAAGGGGAGCTTGGAGTTCAGTCACTCTGAACCTGCAGAGCCTCCCAGTGGTTGACAGTGACTGAATCCAGCAATAGTCCACTGAAACTCTCAATTAGGGACAAGCCAACAGACCCAAAGCTGGGTCAGGAACTTACAGAGCTCAGATCAGGAGGGCTGCAAGCAAACTTTGCTCTGTATCATATCACCTTGGGAGTACTGAAAGCTTGCTGGTTTCCAGCTAGAGCTGTGAAAGCAGCAACAGGACATAAGAGGACAGAAAGCTTAGGTCATACATCCCCTTTAGAAGTGCCCAGAGCCCAACACTAAGATAAAGCCCAGGAAGAAAGAGCAAACAAATGAACAAAAAGAATCTCAGTATAAAGAACCATTATGGAAACAGGGAAGCCCAAGAAACAAACATAGAAGACGATGACTTGAAAGCATTTCCAAAGCCTCAAAGAAAATGCAACCAGTTTAACCAGAAGAAAAAAATATTGAGAGGTCCCTAGGAGGTAAAATTGACAATTTTGATTATATAACATTAAAAAGTTTTTGCACAAGTAAAAACATTAAAGCTACCATTAGAAGAGAAGCAGGAAATGGGGAAAAAAATCTTTGCAGCAAGTTTCTCCAAGAAATGTCTCATTCCTAAGATATACAGGGAATTGAGTCAAATTTATGAGGATAAAAGTCACTCTCCAAATGATAGTCAAAAGATATGACTAGGTAGTTTTCAAGGGAAGAAATCCAAGCGATCAATAGCCATATGAAAACATGCTTCAAATGACCAATAATTAAATAAATAAATAATTTATTTTTATTATCAAATTATCAATAATTAAATAAGTTAAATAAATGCAAATGAAAACTCTGAGGTATCATTTCATACCCACCAGATTGTCAAATTTCACAAAAAAGGAAAATAACAAATATTGGAGGGATTGTGGGAAAACAAGCATGTTAGTGCACCACTGGTGAAGCTATGAACTGGTCTAGGTATTTTGGAAAATAATTTGGAACCATGCCCCCAAAACTATTAAATTGTGACCCTTTGATCCAGAGATACTACTACTATATCTATGTACCCAAAGAGATCAAAGAAAGAGGAAAAAGACTGCTATGTACAAAAATATTTATAGCAGTTCTTTTCATCATGGCAAACATTTGGAAACTGAAAGAGTGGCCATCAATGGAAGAATGGCTGAGCAAGGGATGGTATATGACTATGATGGAATGCTATTGTTCTATGAGAAATGATAATGATGGAAATGGGGTTTCAGAGAAACCTAGGAAGACTTATATGCACTGATGCAAAGGGAGGTGAACAAAACCAGAAGAATTTATAAAATAATAATAATACTATACAGACAACTTTGAAAGACTTAAGAGCTCTGGACAATACAATGACCTACAATATCTCAGAGGACTCATGATGAAATATGTTCTCCACCTCCAGACAGGGAGGTGACAGCTTCAGAGTTGGGGTTGAAGTATATATATACATATATATATATATATATATATAGATACATATTGAGATATGGTTAATATAGGAATTTGTTTAGCTGGGCTGTACATATTTGTAACTGACTTTTCTTTCTTGTTCAATAGGTGTGGGAGGGAGAGAGGGAGACAGAGAATCTGGAACTGAAAATAAAATAGAATTGAATTTCAAAAAAATGTAAGTTCTGGAAAGCATCCTTTCTTAGAATAAGTCTGTTTCATCCACAAAAATTTGCTGATTAGTGTAAAAAACTCATCAAAAACCATGATACACGGTGTTGATGAACAGTGCTCAGCAACTCAAGAACTCTTAGTTGTTTAGGTCTTTTTGACATGTATTAATTTGCTTTTGATCTATAACTTCCTAAAATGTAAAGCTCAGAGCTCTCCCCTTTCCCTGCTCAATCCACTAGTCTGCCTTCTTCTTTATCATATAAAGGTGGAAATACAAATATAAAAAGGAAATTTCTCATTACAGGTCACAGACTTGGCAGAATTGGAAAGGCCCATCTTTTAGAGAGGCTGACAATTTCTTCCTGAGCCAAAGGATGACTAGGGTAGTGCAAGACTCCTTATAAAAGACATGGTCAAGTAGTATTCAACTAACTTTGTAAATAATCCTATTAAATATGCTCTTTTCCTATAAAATGGATTTTAAAAATTAAAATAATAATATGAATTATTTCTAATAAGAAAAATAAACGCAGAACTGAGCAGTCAGATTTAAAAGAAAAGGAAACTCCTGGTCACAATGGAGTACCTCTCTTTAGTCTTAACTGCTGTTAATCTAGTTCAACGTTCATTTTGTTTGAGTTAGTTCAATCGAAATCTTTTATAATTAGAAATTACATTGAACATTCTTTTGAGATCAGAAGGCATATGATTTGTTTGGGACTTTGGAGGAGCAACTGCTTAAAAACGTTGCCAATTAGAATTTACCCTGATCACCATCATTAGAGCTCTATGTATATCTATTTCTCCTTTCTTCTCATTCACATAAAGTAGCCAGCAGTATGCAGGCCTTTTCATCTTTTCTCTCTTTGTGGCTCTAACTGGGGAAAACTGGATTCCAAGAAAAACATGGCCCCTACCTAGCAGGATAGCTCTCATGAAAGTCTATAGTTTCTACCCTCGCAATGGTTTCCTTTCTGTCTCTTTGCTCTTATCTCCCATTTACAATCAATACATTTTTAGCACAGTGAACAATTTCTCTGCTGTAGGCACTGGGGTTTTCTAAGCTGCTGTTGATACAGCTTTTGCTCTTACGTGGAGTGTCCTTAAAGGAAGGCACACCATTTGCTTTTGTGAATATTGTAAACAGGTTTTCAACACAATAGGATCATTTTTAAACTTTGCGTTTTCCTTATATTGACCTTCGAGGAGTGCTCAGGATCAGCACATCCTATTTACAAAATAACACTCAATAAGAAGGTAGACAACTCTGAAGATGGCTCACTTTCATTTCATGAATAAAAGTTGCTCCATTTCTATGAAATCTCGGGTAAGCAGGAATTTCTCCCCTTGCTCCAGCTCTACTTCTGGTATCTCATGGAAAATACTGTGGCAAGTTGTCTTGTTTATGGTATTGCCCGAAACATAGGAAGACTGCCCAGAAAAGGCAGCTCACCTCATTCCATCCAAATCCAAAGTACTTGAAAGCAAACAGTTGAGTTGGTCTCAATGATAGTGTTCCCCATTTATGGGATAAATTCAGCTGAGGGTAAACTAGCCCAGTAAAGATTGCTTAAGTCTGTGTGCAGAGAAGCTGGAGTTTGCATGCAAGTCACCCCAATGCTTGCCTGCCTGATTTCTGAGTAGAGGGAGGCAGCTCAGCTCCTTTGGCTCTTGTGTAAGCCATGAAGGGGCCACTAGTATTTCCACAGTTCTGAGTGGCCAGAAGTCCTTCATCTCAGGAATCAGGCCCAGCTAGCTTGAATCCCAGTGGCTTGGATCAAGTGCAACGAAGTGTTTCAATGGGAGCACACTAGAGGAACAAGAGATTGAGTGTAGCCAAGGACTGCTATAAAATCATAAGCCCCATTTCCTCTTCTCAATGAATTCTAATGGGCCAAATCTGTACCTTCATTTCTAGCAAAAGTTCACATACCTTTGTCTATACTGAGTCCTACACCAGGTTAGCATACCCTGAAAAGGCTATGACAGGACACCAATAGAGCCTCTCCCAGGCTGGGATCAAGGCCAAGCTGAAAGGATTCTGTGTTCCCTGACTCCTCCAACCAGCAACTTGGCATGTCCTGAGCTCACAGCCAGGGCTTCAAGCTGTTTTTGTTTCCAATGGAGTGAGTTCATTTATTAACTGTGCTTGGGTGGTAGAGAAGACCAAGAGTTATTTTGTGAGATTTATCAAAGAGATCTAGTTCTCCGTCCTGCCCTATCTAGCTAAACTTGGCCACTAGCCAAGCCCCTCCAGGAAGCAGTCACTTCATGCTTACAGCTCTTGTTTGCAAGCTGCCTGAAAGAATGAGCATACTCAGCAGATCCAGGCTGAGGAGTTCATAGAGATTCAGTCCTTTCAGATTCCATTGCGGGGTAATGATGGACAGAGGCAGTGGGCAATTCTTGGTCCATTCCCCTTTTGTAAATGGGGCAAAGGAAGGGTTTCACCTGCTCCTCACCCTACCTCCATAAAATTGGAATAATCCAGGGGTGGAAAACCTGTGGCCTTAAGGCCACATGTGGCTGTCTAAATCCTGAGATGACTGAGAGACCAAAGGGTGCACTTAAGGATTTAGAAAGCCACATGTGGCTTTAGGGGTGCAAGTTCCCCACCCCATCACTGTTTTTGCTGGGTATTCCATCCCTGCTTTCATCAATAAGCAGGAAACAGCCAGGGCTCTGAGGATAAGAATCTCCCTAGGATGAGTGCTATGCTTAGGTCAATGTCACTCCTCCGTTAAAAAATCTTGAGTGTGTTCCTACTATTTTTCTGAAAGAAACTTCAGAATTTTTTGCCTGGCTTTCAATGATCTCCACAACTTAGCACTATCCTCCTTCTACTGCCTTACCTGTTATTACTCTTCTCTATGTCCTCTCTGTTCCTGACAACCTGGACCACTGTCTGCCCCCTGAATGCTCCCTGAACTCTCTCATTTCTGTACTTTTGCTCCTGAACACGAGCATATGCACATGTAGATAGAAGGGAATTTCCTTGAGAATACCCAGAACCTGGAGAGAATAGAAATAGAAATGCTTAAATACTTAACCCTATCTTTGAAAAAGAAGTTGAACAAGCCATAGATGGCTTTTCTAAGGAAAAAAACTCACTGCCAGATGTGGATTTACCAAATAATTTAAAGAATAATTAATTCCAATATTACATGAACTCTTTGAAAAAACATATGAAGGAATCTTATGAAATTTCTTCTATAATACAAGTATGGTCTTGATGCTTAAACCAGTAAGATTGACTCTTCAGAGAAGAGAAAACTATAAACCAATTTTCCTAATTAATATTGATACAAAAAATTTAAATAAAATACTGACAAGGAGATTACAGCAATATATCACAAAGATCATACACTATGACCAGGTTGGATTTATACCAAGAATGCAGAGTTGGTTCAATAAAGAAAAACTGTAAGCATAAATGACCGCATCAATAACAAAAACAACAAAAATCTCCTGATTATTTCAATAAATGCAAAAAAATCTTTTGACCAAATATGGTACTGATTCCTGTTAAAACATTAGTAAACCTAGGAATAAGCAAAATAAAGAGTAAGCATTATCTATAACAAGGATAAGCTAGAAACCTTTCCAGTAAGATCAGGGATAAAGCAAGCATGTCCACCATAATAATTACTATTCCATATTGCATTAGAAATGCTGGGTGGTACAGTAGATAGAGCAATGGACCCGGAGTTCAAAATCATCTTCAGACATTTATTGGCTCCATCCCTCTGGGTTGGTCATGTAACTTCTTTTTGCCTCAATTTCCTCAACTGTAAAATGGGGATAACAACAGCAACTATTTCACAGAGTTGTTGTGAAGCTCCAATGTGATACTATTTATAAAGCACTTGAGCACAGTGCCTGGCACATAGTAGGTGCTACATTAATGTTTTCCCCCTTCCTTTCCCCTTTCCCAATAAAATGAGATAAAGAAATTGAAGGAATAAATATTGGTAATGAGGAAGCAAAGCTATTACTCTTTGTAAATGATATAATGGTTTTACTTAGAGAAGTCTAGAAAGCCAACTAAAAAAACTAACCAAAAGAATCAACAGCTTCAGCATATTTGCAGGTTGTAAAACAAACCCATACAAATCATCATCATTTTTGTATGTTACCAACAAAATCCTGCAGCAGGAGATAGATGGAGAAATTTCATTTAAAATAACTACAGACAATATGAAAAGCTACCAGCTACAATATACATGGGGACTACATGAACACAATTACAAAATACTGTTCACACAAATAAAGACTTTCAAATAATTAGAGAAATAGTAATTACTCATGGGGATGCTGAGCCTTTATGTCATCTCTATGTAATAAACATGACAATATGATCTAAATCAATTTACTCATTAAGTGTCCTACCAATCAAACTACCAAAGAATTACTTTATAGTGCAAGAAAAAATTACATTGATCTGGAGGAAAGGTCAATAGTGTCAAGTGAAATCAATGGGAAAAAATGGGAAGGAAGGGGGTTAGCAGA
Source organism: Potorous gilbertii (assembly GCA_028658325.1). Lineage (NCBI taxonomy): Eukaryota > Metazoa > Chordata > Mammalia > Diprotodontia > Potoroidae > Potorous > Potorous gilbertii. Next base: position 358,056,022 of record CM053769.1, on the reverse strand, counting down.
ACCAGATCTTAAACTACTCTCACAAATCTATAATCATCAAACCAAATTGGTACTGAGTGGAAATAGAGGTTGATCAGTGGAACAGATTAGATATACAATATACAGAAGCAAATGAGCGTAGTAACTTAGTGTCTGATAAATCAAAAGATTCCATGTATTGGGAACAAGAACTCACTATTTTATAAAAACTCTTCAGAAACTAGGCATAGACTAACATCTCATATTGTACACCAAGATAAGCTCAAAACTTGAATATGATTTAAACATAAAGGGGGATATCATAAGCAAATTAGTGGAGTATGGAAGATATCACCTGTAGCTCTATGGATAGGGGAAGTCTCAGGGTCAAACAAGAGACAGAGAGGTTCACAGAGATAAAATTGATAATGTTTATTTAAAATTAAAAAGTTTTAGTGCAAGCAAAACCAATGCATCTAAAACCAGGGGAAAAAACAGGAAAGTGAGGAAAAAAATCTTTGCAGCAAGTTTCTTTGATGATTTCGCAGCGTTTCTTATTTATCAAATATATGGGGAATGGGGCCAAATGTATAGGAATGAAAGCTATCCTTCAATTCATAAATGGTCAAAGGATATAACAGGCAGTTTTCAGGGGAAGAAATCAAAACTATGAATAGCTATGAAAACATGCTCTAAATCACTAGTATCAGAGAAATGCAAATTAAAACAGCTCTGAGGTACCCCTTCATATCCATCAAATTGGTTAAGATGACAAAAAAAGAAAATGATAAATGTTGGAGGGGATGTGGGACAACAAGTACAGTAAGGTACTATTGGTGGAGCTGTGAGCTAGTCCAACCATTCTGGAAAGCAATTTGGAACTATGTTCCCAAAGTTATTAAATTTTATGTACCCTTTGACCCAGCAATATTACTAATAGGCATGTATCCCAAAGAGATCAAAAGAAAAGGAAAAGGACCCATATGTACAAAAATATTTATAGCAGCTCTTTTTATGGTAGAAAGGAACTAGAAACTAAGTGAATACACATCAATTAGGTAATGACTGAACAAGTTATGGTACCTGAATGTGATGGAATACTATTGTGTTATAAAAAATAATGAAGGATGGTTTCAGAAAAACCTGGGAAGATTTGTTTGAACTTTGATGCAAAATAAAGTGAACAGAACCAGGAGAATAATTTCTACAGTAAAAGCAATTTTGTAAAGATAATCTATTCTGAAAGAGGTAGTAGCTCTGGTCAACACAATGACCAACCACATGTCCAAAGGACTCATGGTGAAAAATCCTACCTGCCTTCAGAGAGAGAACTGATGGACTCAGAGTAAAGGCGGAAGCATAGTTTTCCTTTTCTTTCCTTATTTTGGACATGACTAATATGGAAATTTGTTTTGCATGACTATATATACTTGTAATGGGTCTTGCTTTTCTTGGGGCAGGTGGCACAGTGGGTAGAGTGCTGGGCCTGGAGTCAGGAAAAATCACCTTCTTGATTTTAAATCTGGTCTCTGACCCTTACAAGTTGTGTGACCTTGGAGTAAGTCACTTAACCCTGTTTGCTTCAGTTCCTCATCTGCAAAATGAACTGGAAAAGGAGACAACAAACCATTCCAGCATCTCTGCCAAGAAAACCCCAAATGGGTCACAGAGAGTTGGACATGACTAAAAAATGACTTCATAAAAAAAAAATAGTGTTTCTTTCCTTTGGAATTGAAAATTTGGAATTAAAACAAAGACTGTGGTTTGACAATTAAAATAATAAAATTTAAAAGCAAACAAAAAAATATTTAAGGGAAGACAAAGATACAAACGTGCATACTTAGAAGCACTGGTGGGAAACCTGAGGCCTCAAGGCCACATGTGGCTCTCTAGGTCCTTGGGTACAACTTTTTGTCCAAGTTTTACAGAACAAATCCTTTTATTAAGGGGATTTGGTCTTTGAAGCTTGGATTCAATCAAAGGGACACACTTGAGGACCTAGAGGGCCACATGTGACCTTGAGGCTGCAGGTTCCCCATCCCTAAAAAGGTTGGGATTTGCTTTGTAAATAGTGTATCCACAGTGATAAAATCACAAATCCATCAAAACACTCTTATATGACTAGCCTTCTACTAGACTGTAAACTCTATTAAGGCAGGCACAGAGTCTTAGATAAACTTTGTATCTCCTTTATCCCTAGTCCAGGGCTTTTCATACAGTAGGTACCATGTGAATGCTTGTCCCTCTTGGGTCCTGGGGTGTGGATGGTAGCACTAAGGACTGTTGCCTCAGGAACTGCTAGAGGCCAAAGGCTCAGAGGTATCTGAAGAGCTACTGTCCCCTAGCCAGGAGCCCCTACCAGAAAGTTAGAGTTGAAAGAGGTCACATAGACCAATCTTCTCATTCTACAGATGAAGAAACTGAGGTTCTGGGAGGAGACACAATTTGCAAAAAGTCCCATAGTTACGAAGTGTTAGAGCCCAGATTTAACCCAGATCATTCAACTCAAAACAGAAATTGGCTTTTCCAGAAGAGTCCAGATGTTGGAGAGATGAGAGGGTGTGAAGGTTTGAGGGCTCATGACATAGTCAGAGGTTAAAAGGTTTTGACTCTTACTTGTCAGTTTCAAGAAACTTTCTTATTGATCACAATAATAGCAATCAAATTAAATTCTGTCATAAGATCCTGGAATGTTGGAGCTGAAAGGGACTTCAGACACCACCTAATCCAACCCCCTCATTCCATAGATGAGGAAACCAAGGCCTAGAAGGGATATAGCTTTATACAAGATTGTACAGCTGGTTTTAGAGCCAGGATTTGAACCCAGGCATTCTGATTCCAAATACAGTGTATTTTCTATTTTTCCTCTTACCCATTTTATAGATATTGTTGTTCAGTCATTTCAGTTGTGTCTGATTCTTTGCGACCCCATTTAGGGTTTTCTTGGCAAAGTTACTGGAGTGGTTTGCCATTTCCTCCTCCAGATCATTTTATAGAAGAGGAAACAGGCAAACAGGGGGAAGTGACTGGCCCAGGGTCACACAGATAGTAAGTATCTGAGGCCCCTGCTTCCAGGCCCAGTACTTTATGTATTGCATCACTTAACTGCCCATTTTATAGATAGACTGCTATTCCCTCATACCTGGAACTTCTTTCTCTTCATCTCTGTCCACTGAAATGTTCCTCTGCCTTTGAGGACCAGCTTAGGTGCCACCTCCTCCATGAAACTTCCTTGGATTCCTCCTGGTGAAAATAATGTCTCTCCCTCGAATTTTCCCGAGAATAGTTGGTCTCTAGAGTTCCCCTCTACTCCTGTGTGATACTCTTGAGTATCATAGTTGTTTGTGTTTATGTTGTACTGTCCTTAGTAGCCCTCAGTGAGAACTGGGGCTGTATATTGTTTTTCATTGTTGTATCTGCACCACTATGTATGTTTAATAAATATTGATCATGTTTAAAAAATATTTGTTGTATGGAAGTAAGATGTCCAAAGTCACACAGCTAGTAAGCAGCCAAAGCAAGCCTCAGACCCAGGCCTCTTTACTCCAAGTCCAAGGCTCCTCCTGCCTTGGACTCTCTTGTTCCATCCTCTCTGCAGACCTCCTAAGGAGAGCTGTCCTGATCAAATCATGGAAACCAATCAGAGATCTGGGGCTGCTCAGGGAGCTCACTGCCCTTCAAGGCTGCTGCTCAGACTGCAGAGAACCCAAGAGCAATGATACAGGGCCTGGGCAGGGAGGGCAATAGGAGAAGGAAGGGAACAGTCACATCTGCTACCTCCCCTTCCAAACAGAAACTTTTGCTTGATAGATTTCCTTCATCTCTTGCTCTTTTTTCCTATCAGTTGGAATGCTTCTCTTTTTTTCTAGATCTAGCTCAGGCCTCTGAATGAAGATATTCCTGTTCTACTCAGACAGATGTGACCTCTTCTCCTCTGACCTCTCATCCTTCTTGGGCTTCGTTCTATGCAATTATAATGGCAATAACAGATAGTAGTCATATATGGAGCTTTAAGGACTGTCAAGCACTTCACATGTGCTATCTCATTTGATCCTTACAAGCAAGCCTGTGAAGTAGGTGCGGTTATTATACCCATTTTACATACTAGGAAGCTGAGGCACAGAAGTTAAGTGACTTGCCTAAGGTCATACAGCTAGTAAATATCCGAGGCAGGATTTGAATCCAGGTCTTACTGATACCAAGTCCAGCACTCTATACCATCTTGTTGCCCAAGAACTTCTGCTGCCCCAAGGCTACGCTGAATAGGATGCCATATTATTAATAGAAGCCAATGATTCCAAGGAAAGAAAGCAGTAGTTCCATGGTCCTTGACCTTTGGCAGAGATTTTTAAGGTCTGCAAAGCACTTGCCAAATATTATTCCATTTGATCCTCAAAACAACCCTGTGAGATAAATGCTAATATTATCCCTATTTTATAGATGAAGAAACTGAAGTTAAACAAGGATCAGTGACTTGGCTAGGGTCACATGGCTGCTAAGACTCTAAGGCATGATTTGAGCTCAGGTTTTCTTGATTCCAAGTCCAGTGTTCTAGTTTGGGATATCACAATTTCAAGAAGGACATTAACAAGCTGGGGCTTTTTAAGAGGAAGGCAACCAGAATGGGAAGGGGACCAGAAACTATATCACTAATCATTTGAAGAAACCGAGAACGTTCCTGAAGAAAAAAAGACATCTGTAAGCATATTATAGCCTTGTCCCTACCGCCATGAGGAGAACACAAACTTCTTGAGGGTAGGAATTACTTTTCATTCTGTCTCTGTATCACCAGTGGCCAGCACTGTGCCTCACACTTAGTAGGTGCTTAAGGGATGATTTGCATTGAGTTTGGGGGGGTTCATGATAACTGACTTCAAGTAGGTGAAGGGCTTTCATGGGGAGGAGAGATTACACTATTTAAGATGGTTCTAAAGAGCAGATCTAGGAACCAGGGATGGAAGTTGGAGCATAGCAGATTTAGAGAGGGATTTTGTAATAGTCAGAGCTGCCTAGCAACTGAAATGGGGTAGGGTGAACTTCCTGTTATGGGGGTCTTTGGATGGACCCTTGTTGAGGATGATGCAGAGAGATTTCCAGATCATATGTGACTTGGACGAGATGTCCTCTGAGATAGTAGATTCTGCAATTCTATAAATAAAGCCTCCTCCACCCCTCTCCCCAGTCTAGTCTCCTGTCCCCCAAAAGGGAAGTTTCTGGTCACTACAACTCCACCACAGACTAAGGAACACAATCAGCTGCCTCACAGTTGCCCTTAAGACATACACAACTGAATGCTAAGTTTTCTTACTGGCCTTTACTGACTATTGCTCAAATCCCAGATGCAGGTGATGGCCAGAACTGAACACAGAACTCCACATATGGTTTGACCAGAACAGAGGACGATGAAATCATAACTGCCACTTTTTTCTGGACACTGGCTTCTGTGGATGTAGCACAATTCTGATCTAGCTTTTTTATTTTTTATTTATTTTTATTTTTACTTCCTTATCAGATTGCTAACTCATACTGAGCTTGTGGGCCATTAAAACTCCTAGGTCCTTTTCACGTGAACTGTCATATAGCCACATTGTTTTCCCTATCCTGTATTTTTTGAAGTCAACAGGGGGACTTTACATGTTTCTCTTATGTAGTAGATTTTAGAAACCCAAATTCAAGACTTAGCTTTTCAACCTATTAGTTTGGTTATTTTGCTTTTATTTCTACTGAGGTACTAAGGGGGTGCTGCTCAGTGGGTTGGATTCCCATCCTTTAGCTCTTGGCTGTGGAGACTGATTTTACATACTAGCTTCGGGGAAGGAGGTGAATGAGGAAAACAATAGAAAAGCCCTTTTTTGCTAGTGGCCCTTTTAGGCTCATTTCATGTTTAATTTTAAAAGACCAGAAAAGTAGACAGACTGTGTGTGGACAGAATTCATACCCAAGGAACCTATTTCCCCACACTAGGGGTGAAAGGTGGCACAGAGAGAGAATGCCAACATTCTACAGACAAGTGAGGATCCAGAGATAGGATCAGACATGTTAGAGCTGTGGGCTTGTTCAAGGAAGTGAGGCTTTAAAAACTGAAAGGGCAAATGTGTTCACATTTCCTTTCGTCCTTTCCTGTGTCTGCTCTGGGAAATCCAGAGGCATGGGCAGCCCCTTCACCTGGCATGGGCCCATGGGGTCAGTGCCTCAGAAGTACTATATCTCCAATTCTTTACTGACCATGAAAAGTTCATTCCATTTCATTCCCTTT
>CM053769.1:357985324-358049308 GCA_028658325.1 Potorous gilbertii | reverse complement strand
TTTGGGAGGCTCTGAAGAAAGGTTTGGGACAGAACAGGTATCAGACTGACTACCAAGCTAAAGGTCTACAGAGCCATTGTGCTGACCTCATTGTTATATGCTTGTGAAACATGGACAGTCTACCAGCACCATGCCAGGAAACTGAATCGCTTCCATTTGAACTGTCTGAGGAAGATTCTGAAGATCACCTGGCAGGATAAGGTACCAGACACTGTAGTCCTGCTCGAGCTGAACTGCCAACTATTCAAACTATGCTTCAGAGAGCGCAGCTCCGATAGGCTGGCCACGTTGTTCGAATGCCAAAATGTACGCTTGCCAAAAAGACTTTTATGGAGAACTTGCATGGGGCAGGCGATCACATGGTGACCAGAAGAAACAATGATACAAGGACACTCTCAAGGTCTCTCTCAAGAACTTTGGAATTGACTGCGACATGGGAGACACTGGCATAGGACTGTTCAGCACGGCATGCCTACATAAGAAAAGGTGCTATGCTCTTTGAGCAAAGCAGAATTGAGATAGCACAAAGTAAATACAAATTTGGGATATCCACCCCAAATACTCAAACAGACTATCTGTGCCCAACTTGTGGTAGAGCATTCTGAGCTCATATTGGTCTGATCAGTCACAGTCGGACACACTGAAATTTCACTTTACCATGGTGATGTCATTTTGGTGCTCTTAGAAGATGAAGGACAACAACCAACCAAACCTATGAGGGCGGTAGGATATCCTTTGTTTAACTCTTCAATCACTGACTTCCATCTTTTGTGAATCATGCGGGTCTGGTTGGCATAGTCTTATCAGTAAGTGACTAACTAGTCCAAAACAAACAAGAGAGGAAGGGTAGAAAGAGTACAGCATTGGTAGCAGAAGACCTGGGTTCAAGTTCTGATTTTTCTATTTATTATCTGTGTGATTTGGGATAAGTCCCTTCCCCTCTAGGTAGTACAGTACAGCACTGGACCTAGAGTCAGGAAGACTTGAGTTCAAATCCAGTCTCAGACACTTCCTACCTGTGTGAAGCTGGGCACGTCACTTAACTACTTCCTGCCTTGGTTTACTCAATTGTAAAATGGGGATATTATGAGCACCTACCTCACAGAGTTGTGAGAAAAATAAGCAGTAACATTTGTAAAGCTCTAGGCATGGTTCCTGGCATAGAGCAGGCCCTTAATAAATACTTCTTCCTTTTCCTGTTTCATGTTCTATAAAATGCGAGGGTTAGATCAGATGACCTCTAGAGTCCCTTTTAGCTTTGACATTCAGTGTTCTTTGAGGGATCAAAGTAGGCTTAGCTTTAAGGATATGGAGACCTGATAGTGTGGTTTAAGGACAAACAGTACCAGGCATGGGTTTGAGTTTTGGATCTCCTTGTTATTGGCTGTGTGACCTTGGGCTAGACCTCATCTAGGCTTCTGCACTTTCTTATGGAAAATAAGGAAGGTTGAACTGGGTGACTTCTCAAGTTCTCCTTGAATTCTGAACAAGCATTTATCCAAAGAAGTAGATTGCCCCCTTTACCCACTGTGGAAAGACAACAGTAACTCCATAAGCCAAGTCAGTATGTTGTCTGCTCCCTAGTCACACACATACAGTATGGGATATTCTGGGTAAGTAAGGGATCATTAATGGCCAAAATTGGAATAAGGAAAAAAATCTTTCAAAAAAACCATCTTGAGTTAATTCAGGCTGAAAAATGCATTGGTGGTGATGACTAGGGGTGCATGGCAGGTAGGGTGATAACCATTGGGATATACATCCTCACTAGTCTCATTACTTTTCCTTAATTGGAATTTCTCCCAGACCAAAAAGACAAGGATGCTACCATTTATTTTCAGTACTTTATGTTGGATAAACATAACTGTTCATTGAAAAGTCCAGAAAAATAGATTTTATGACTAGCTCAAAAAAGTCTACAAAAATATAGGTCACTCATCCTGATCCTTATTAACTAAGGTGCACACTATGTGTATATGTATATATATATATCATATATACATATACACACACACATTTACACACAAGAGGCTATATATGTATTTTACATATTGCACACACATACACATAAAATCCATATTATTAAAAGTCTATTAAAGCAGAGTTCACATTGACCTCTCTGAGTTTTCTGCTTCAAGGGGGAATGACACATGATAGCAGCAGCTCACATTTCTAAACTTTAAGATTTACAAAGCATTTTTTGTGCAACCAACTTTTCTGTGAAGGAAGAGGGTCAGCACATATCCTCAGGTTATCCTCATTTTTTAGCTGAGGAAACTGAGGCTCAGATAGGAGAAAGCAACTTGCTCATGTAAACACAGATAGTATGTGTCAAAACTCAGAATTTGACTGCAATTAAAAAAAAAAACTTCAAATCCAGTAATTATCCAAGTAATCAATCAACATGCTACATTCATGAGCCATGACAATCCCAGTTCTTAAAGAGGGGAATGAGAGGAAGTGGGGTGTGTGTGTGTGTGTGTGTTTTGTCTATGTGTATGGACAGACAGAAACAGAAAGACCGAAACAGTGACAGACAATGACAGAGTGACAGGAGAGACAGAGAGACAAAGACAGACACAGAGACAGAAAGAGACAGAGAGAGAAAGAGAGAGAGAGAGAGAGAGAGAGAGAGAGAGAGAGAGAGGGAGGGAGAGAGAGAGAGAGAGAGAGAGAGAGGGAGGGAGGGAGGAAGTAAGAGCCAGACAGAGAGGAGAGAAAGAGGTGAAGCTGAATTTGTTTTATTTGCTGCCAGGGAAATCTCTCTGCCTGCTCACTGACTGGGTACTGGCTTCCATGAGGCTCAAATAGAAGATGAAAAGGGATTTTAGATGATTATAGTATCATGGATTTAAAGCTGGAAGAAAACTTGAAGGTCATCTAGTCTGAGACCTTTATTTAGGAAACAGTTCTAGAGATGTGAGATGGTTTGTTCAAGGTCCTATGGTGAGAGTCAGGGGCAGAGCTAGGATTAGAACCCAAGTCTCCTGACTCTCACTTCTGGGTTTTTATGCTATATTATGTTGGAAGCCTAATGACTTCTTCCTTCAAAACTCCCTTAGAGATTTATTATGACCCCCTTGGGTCCCTGGATTTCTGCTCTTTGAAGGGAAGTGAGGGGAATCCTGATCCCCCTTTACTTATTGGCTCCCCACAAATACACCCAACTCAGAGCAGCCTTCCACTGCTTAAAGTGCTTGCATTTGCCTTCCTAATAGACTGTGAGCCTGCTAAGGGTAGGAACTCTTAAATGAATCTGTATTTCTTCCAGAATCCAGCGGAGTAAGCACTTAGGATCATAGAGTCAGACCCAAAAAGGACAAAAAGAGCATATGGTCCTTGTGGCAGCTAGGTGGTACAGTGCATAGAGCACTGGCCTTGGAGTTAGGAAGTCTGGAACTCAAATCCAGCCTCTGACACTTAATACTTACTAGCTGTGTGACCCTGGGCAAGTTGCTTAACCTTCATTACCTTACAAAAAAAATCACATGGTCCAGCTTGTTCATTTTACATATGAGGAAACTGAGGCACAGAGAATAACAAGGACTTGGCTATGGTTGCACAAATAGTAAATGGCAGAGCTGAGATCATTGGATACGATCAAAATAATAGGATTTAAAGCCTCAGGAACCATTTAACACCCCCCTTCCCCATTTTATTGATGAGTTAAGTAACTTACTCAAGATCACAAGGGTAGGAAAAGTGGCAGAGCTAAAATGTGAACCCATGTTCTCTATCTGAAAGTTCAGTATTTTTTCCTCTGTACTATTCTGCTTAACTAATGTTTACTGAATTTGCATTTGTTGAAAAGAAGCTCCAAATATTTAATAAAAGAACAAAAAGGTGATGTAGTGGATAGAGCACCAACCCTGCAGATAGGAGGAACTGAATTCAAATCCAGCCTCAGATACTTCCTAGCTGTGTGACCCTGGGCAAGTCATCTAACCCTACTTGCCCCAGTTTCCTCATCTGTAAAATGAACTAGAGAAGGAAATGGCAAACCATTCTAACATCTCTGTTTAGAAAACTCCAAACAAGGTCACAAAAAGGCAGACATGACTGAAATGACTAAACAGCAAAGAACAAGCTGAATGGGCTTCCCCAGGAGGGCTCCTCCCAGCTCTGCAGGCAGCCTCAGCCAGGTAAAAAAATCTGGCTTCTGAAGGAGCATACGAATTTATTAATCTGCCGGCCAGAGTGAATTATTTTCACTACTCTCCAAAGGGTCTCAGACAAGTGAAAATTGTTATTATAAATAAAAATTGGAAACATATTCTGGAAGCATCCAAACTAAATGATTTTCAGGGCATGATTCATAAAGGAAATCTAGAAGCTCATGGGAACAGAGGCAGACCAGCAGCTGATACTGCCACCAAGAATGAACTGACTTTTCTCTGGAAACCTGGATGTCTGGCTGCTCCCCACCAATACCTTGGTAGTTCAGTTTAAAGCCTCAAAGCCACAGAGTGTGAAGTGGGTGGAGCAGTATGAGTGGCCATAGCAGAGCCTGGAAAGAAGAAGCATGCTCTTGGGAGATGAGCATCCTTGGATTCATGTTGTCTCTGTCTCATCTGACCCTCTTCTCACCCTGCATCCTATGGGGAATGTTAGTCCAACACTAACAAGTCTACCCCAGATATCTGATAGCCTGAGGTAGGGTGGGGAACCTGTGGCCCTCAAAGTCTTCAAGTATGGCTCTTTGGAGGAGCCCAAACTTTCAAAGGGTTGTACTTGAGAACCTAGAGGGCCACATGTGGACTCAAGGCCACAGGTTCCCAACTTCTGGCCTGAATTATCACCTTATTATGGACCTTCTAGGGATGGGAGTCCTTATCCCTGAGTCCCACTCTATGGCTATGTTCCCATTACCTCCAAGTAGGTATCCACCATGCTGCCTGCCCACATGGCTTGATACCCTCCTAGGAGACAGCATGGTACAGTAAAGAGAATCCCAACTGGTGCCAAAAGATGAGTTGGAATCCTGGCTCTGCCACTTAATACCATGTGACCTTTCCCTCTCTGGACCTCAGCCTCTACATTTGTAAATGAAAGGATTGGACTACAGCACTGCTAAGATGCCTTCTAGGTCTAACATTCTATGTTCTAGGGTTCCTTTTAGCTCGACAGAGAGAATTGGGAAAATCGAGATTTGGATCATAATCCCACCTCAGATGCTTGTTAGCAATGAAAGCCTTTTAATCTCACAGGGCTTCAGTTTCTCCATCTGGAAGATGGGAATGATAATAGCACTTCCCCTGCAGATTTTTATTGATTACATGAGATAATGCATATAAAGGACATTGCCAAATTCAAAACATTTAAATGCAAATTCAAGTTACTGCTTCTGTAAGTAGACCATGGGGACAGAAGCAGGCAGCCAGCAGAGGATTCTCTGGGCTAGGAGACACAGGCTGCTTAGGGGCGGGGATGAGGAGGAAGGAACTGTTCCTGAGCGCTGTCCAGCTTTGCCTTAGGTTGAGACACCTTGGCCAGCTCCCAGGTGCCTCTAGATGGGCTCTGTCCAGTCTGCCATACCTGCATCTTACTGAGTGTGTGTTTGTGGGGTAGGTGATAGTGGAAGGAAGAGGCTAAGGGCAAGGTAAAGTGGAGCTTAATACATACTGATCCTTATCCAATGACCAACAAGTGGACATGCTATTGGAACAGCTGAACCATAGCCATTTTGGTATTCTTATTGGAATGATTGGGCTGGTTAGTAGCCAGTCCCTGTATTTCCAGCCTGGTCAAGATAGGGAGCCCTAGTCTTACCACACACACACACACACACACACACACACACACACACACACACACTCATCCACACACTCATCCACACACGCTTACATAGATATAAATCTACATGCATTAGCATAGATCTACACCTATATTTACATATACCCCATATATATCCTATATCTATGATCTATATCTACACTACCTATAATTAATGATAATTATGATTGCCTAAAATTTTAATACATTAATTTGAGAAGGGACCTGTAGGTCTCACCACTGCTAAAGTGGTCCACAACACAAAAAAGGAAAGAACTTCTGCTCTAGGCTATTGCAATAGTTTTTATTGACTGGCTTAACCTCTCTGTGTCCCACGCAACTCTCTAGTACTATAAGGAACAGAGAAGTTGGTGATCTGCATTGATGAAGGGAGTTTCCACACTAAGAATCTCTCCCTTCCCCAAAAATGAAATCACAGCTTTAGACCAAATAGAACCTTCTTCTCTCATACTGCCCCAAACAAAAACTTGTGTTACCCCTCCCCCCAGTGTTGTCAAGAGAAAAGAGCTATTTCTCCCATTAGCCAAGGGGAACAGGCATTTCTATTGTACCAGGCACTGTGCTAATTGCTTTTACAAATATCTTATTAGTAAACTCCTTGAGAATAGCGACTTTGTCACTCTTTGTGTTTCTCGATGCTTAATAAATGCTTGCTGATTTACTGAAGTGTTAGAGAAAAAGGAACATGAATTGTATTTTTTTCTTTTTTTAAAAAATCTGGACCCCACATCAGGAAGACCTAAGTTCCAATCTGGTTTCAGAAAAGTCCCTTGACTGCTGTCTGCCTCAGTTTCCTCATCTGTAAAATGGGGATAACAACACCTACTTCCCAGGGTTGTTCTGGAGATCAAATGAGATAGCACATGTAAAGTGCTTTGTAAACCTTAATGCATTATATAAATGCAATGTTAATGATGATGACAGTGGTGGTGGTGGTGGTCTTCTTTGTGCCTGGCAGGGTACCGTAACACTTTAAGGATCCCTGGTTTCCTCAGTGCGGGCACACCTTCCACTGATGCAGATTAGAGCCACTCTCTGACCTAGTAGGTGGTCTCGGAGGGTGGTCACACATTTTATTTTCCTGGTGACAGGCTGGCTGGTGTTCAGAGAACCCTTCCTTCCTGCCCCCTCCCCATTCCCTGAGTTCATTGCTGGGCTCATATTTGGAGCCTTTCCAGCTTGGTGTGACCTATCAAGGCTGGCATTGCCTTTGGGGTGGGCAAGTTCACTTCCTGCCCTCTCCCACCATAAGACATCAGACAAGAATTCTGGGGGAGGTGCGTATAGAAGGATCTTCAGAAATGTGTGTTGAATGAATGAGTAGGGTGATACTGAATTAAGAAAAGTAGCTCCACAAAGGGGAAGTTTATTTAAAATGGTGTTTATTTAATAGTGGCTGTCATGGAGGTCCAGGGAGACCATTTGTTCAATTCTGTGTATTTGTCAATTGTCACATGTGGGAAGCATGCTACGGGAAAAGAGCATTGCATTTAGAAGTCAGAGGTCCCCAGGTCAAACCTCATATCTTCCCCTTATCACAGTATGACCATGAACATTTCACCACTCCCAGTATCAGTTTATGTCCTTTCCGGCTGTAAGTTTGTAAACCTATGATTCTAAATTAGAATTGAATGGAGGACAGTGTGCATAGTGGGGCAGCTGAGTGGTACAGTGGATAGAGTACCAGACCTGAAGAGAGAAAGACATTTTCTAAGTGTGTGACTCTGGGCAAGCCACTTAACCCTGTTTGCTTTAGTTTTCTCATCTGTAAAATGACCTGGAGAAGAAAATGGCAAACCATTCCAGTATCTGCTAAGAAAACCCCAAAGGGAGCTCAAAAAGAATTGGAAATGACTGAAATGAATGACCAAGAACAGAAGTGTACATAGTGAAGGAGGCATTGACTTTGGAGTCAGAAAGACCTGGATTCAAATTCCACCTCAGACGTAGACTCTGTGAACCTGAACAAGTCACTCAACTTCTCTGTATCTAAGTTCTCTCATCTGCAAAGTAAAGGGGCTAGATTTGACAGTATCTAAGTTATCTTTCATTTCTAAATGTATGACCCTAGGATCCACTGGAACCTAATAGATCAGTGTCTTTACCTGGCCCCCACCCTTCTCACCTTCCCACCAGAGATGATAGGGACTTCAGTGACAGCCCTGGGCTGCCAGGCTGAGAGCAGGGTCTTTGGATATACATGTCTAATCTCAGGAAAGGAGAAGGGAAACTAAATTATGCTTATTTATACAGAGGGAAGGGAATAAACACTGATTAAGTACCCATTTTGTGCTAGGTACTGTGCTAAGTACTTCCCAAATATTATTTCCTTTGATACAACCATCCTGGGAAATAGGTGCTAATATTATTCCTATTTTATAATTAAAGAAACTGAGGCAGACAAAAGTTAAGTAACTTGCCCAGGGTCACACAGCTAGTAAGTATCTGAGACTGGATTTGGACTCAAGTCTTTCTGATTGCAGAAAACTCTTTCCACCTACCTCTGACATGCACCAACCTCCTTCTCCCCTGCCCAGAAACCCATATACACATTTTCCAAGAGAAAAATCCCTTCCCAGAGTTCAGGCCAATGCTTGCTTCCTGGAACAGAGAGAGTCTCATATCTGGCCTCTGGGAAGCTCTGGACACAGGTTTCTCAGGCTACCACTATCACACCAGCTAAATAAAACTATTCATCTGCATGGATATAGTAGGAACAGGGACGTAGGTGGAGTGTAGTGACACCCTGAAACCAATATATCAGTATCTGTGCAAACATATCCATATGGGGGAGGAAGTTTGTTTTTGATTTGCTAAAGGAAACAGGGATGTTTAACTTAAAGAAGAAAAGACTTGGGTAGCATGGGGGTCAGGCTCAGGACAGGATTCCTCTCTTCAAGAATTGTAAGAGCTGCCATGGAAGAGAGGTTAGATTTGTGCTTTCTGCTTGAGGGCAGAATGAGAATCAATGTGTCAAAGTTGCAGATAAATGGGTTTTTGGCTGTAAATAAGAAAAAACTAATGATCAGAACTCTCCTGAAGTGAAATGGGTCATCCTAGGCAACTGTGGGCTCCTCATCACTAAAACAGACTAGCAGAGGCCACTTGTTGGGGATGATGTAGAAGGGACTCTTCCTTAGGTGAGTGGGACTTGATGCTTTTAAAGGATCCTCCCAACCCTGAGGTTCTGTGATGACAAGTACCTGTCGCTCACCAGAATAGGTATGACTGCACTATTCTTGTCACTGGTGAGTTGTTGACTGCATGGAATCACTGAGTAGTGGTCAGTGATGCAGCTTGATCCATGGATGGCATCCATGGCAATTGGTTTGACTGGATCCACTATAAATTTATGTTACATAACTTCGACTGGACCCTCACTGCTGCTAGGCAATCCTTTTACACTCTCTTAAATGATTCATTCTCTCATAGACCATAGTCACTTTTCCATAACTTTTAATCCTGCCTTAAATATTCTTATGGCTCTCTCCCCCTCACACCCTACCTCAGCTGAAGACTATGCTTCACAAAAAACTAGGCCATTCACTGAGAGCTTTCTCTTCTGGCCTCCTCCTCCTCATCTCACATGACCCAGATATCTGACCCCACTACCCTTTCCTTTACCCTTGTCTCCTATGACAAGGCAAACCTCTCTACATATATCTCTGATTCCATTCCATTCCGTCTTTCATTCTACCTCTATCATTCCCATTCTCTCCTATCTTCAATATCTCCCTGTTTGCTTCTCTGCTGCCTACAAACATTTCCCCCCATCCTCAAAAAATTCTCACTTGATCCATCCATCCATTTCCACTACCTATCTTTACATATCTCTCATTTTGTGGGTAAGTTCCTTTTGGTTGGCACCTCCATTTCTCTTACTTCTCGATAGTCTGGTTTCTGATCTCATCATTCAATGAAAATTACTTTTTCTAAAGTTATTACAACCTCTTAATTGACAAATCTAATGGATTTTTCTCAATCTTCATCCTTCTTGCTTTAACTTTAGCCTGTGACACGTTGATCACCCTCTTTTTCATACACTCTTCTCTCTAAGTTTTAGTGACACAGGTTCCTCCTGGTATTCCTCCTCCCCATCTGACAGTCTCCTTTGCTGGATCTTAGCTAGCCACGAACATCCTCCAAGGCTTTGTCCTGGGTTCTCTTTTCTCTCCTCTTCTCTTCTCACTCTATATTATTTCACTTGGTGATCTCATCAACTCCCATTGATTCCATTATCATCTCTATGTAGATGATTCTCAGATCTGTTTGTCTAGCCCTAACCTGTCTCCTGACCTCCATTCTCACCTCTCCAACTGCCTATTAGATATCTTTCAGGGGAAACAATATGTACATATAAGTATAAATTATATGTATTCAAAAATAAATACATGGGAATTCCATAAATATTTAATAAATGATTGTTGAAGTGAACTGAATAATAGAATCTGAGTTGCATGAAACTTCAGGAACCATACAGTCCACCTCCTTCGTTTATAACCCATAGCTGAATTAGAATCCAGTTCACAACACTCCCAAATCAACCCTGCTGGAAGACTTTTGGAGCAGCCCATTGTACTGCAGGGTAGGACTAATTGTGAGGAAGTAGCTGCTTCTTATAGACAGTTAAAGCTTCTTCTGGCTCTGCCTTCAAGGCCCAGAAGAATGAGCCTCATCTATCTGACCCAAGACAGCCTTTCAAATGCTTGAAGACTGCAGCCAGTTTCCTATTCAATCTTCTTTTTCCTTTTTCCCCTCCAAGCTAAATATCCTCAGTTCCTTCCACTGATCATGATGGAGACAAATTCTAATTTTCTTACCTTCCTAGTCATAAGTTCCCTATTTCCAGGTTGTCACTATGTTTCCTCATGTGTGGTACCCAGAAGTTAACACAGTACTCCAGGTGTGGTCTGCCCAGGGTAGAGCACAGTGAGACTGACCTACCTCCCACGTTCTAAGTGTGATATTCTGCTAATACAGTCTAAGATCATATAAGGAAGACTGGAGAGCAGCATGTCTGAAAAAGATCTCAGGGTATTAGTGGCCTGCAAGTTCAAAATGAATCAACAGTGGGATATGGTCTACAAAAAGCTAATGTTAACCTGGGCCTGTATTCAGAATCCAGGAATGAGGAGGTGATCATCCTGCCATACCTAGCCCTGGTTGGACTACACCTGAAAAACTGTGTGCAGCTCTTGGTATTATAGTTTAGGAAGGACATTGAAAAGCTGGGAAGCATTCAGGAGGACAGCTTGGATGGGGAGGGCCTTGAGCTCATGTGCATTAGGTGAAGGAATTGAAGAGGATTAGTCTGAAGAAGAGTAACCAGACTTGAGGGAGGGAAGTATGTCAGTTATCATCAAATATTTGAAGGATTATCATATGGAAGAGATGCTAGATCCGTTCTGTTGTTTGTCTTTCATTCTTGAAGAGGACCATGATTGATGCCATGACATGCAAGTGAATTGGATTTAAGGGAGGGAGAGAGGGCGGTTCAGTTACTTTCTCCTTCAGAGTCATCTGGATCCAGTGGCCAAATCAGGATGACTGGAGATGGCCCAGGGTGCAGTGACGGCAGATCTATTCTGTTAGGTTCAAGCGGGTAGAACCAGGAATAGGGCGGGGAGAGAACAAGAATGTTTATGGAGGTTAGGTGGCCACCCAGATCTCTTCTTTTTCTCAAATTGTGTGATTCTGTGCCAAAGGGCAAACTTTTGGTTTGACATGAGGAAAAGCTTCCTAACTTTAGATCTGTCCTCAACTGAAGAATCGGTACATCATCCTAGAGTCATCAGAATTTCTGGAGCTGGAGAGTAACACTGGGAGACCTGTGCTTCAGGATAATGCCTAATGCTATCCCCCTTCAGTCTGGAGAGTCAGGTGAGAGGTGGGATTTCTTGTGAGGCAGATGCCGTGGTTACTTAACACCACCACCCCAGGCCTGATGAGCTTGAAAACGGCTTTCTTTAGTATTGAGGTTAAAGCTTCCTGACATGATAAGCTCACATTCTTTTGTATAGTTCTGGGGACATCACTGCTAGAGTCCTCTCAAAGGAGTTGGAGGTAGAAGGGACCTTAGAGTCCATTCACCCATCCTTACGCTACAGATGGGGAAACTGAGGTTTAGAGAGATGAAGTCAGTCAGTCAGCAAACATTTATTAAGTATATCCCAAGCACCATGCTGAATGCTGGGGAAGCAACGAAAGGCACCATGTGGTCCCTGCTCTCAGGAAAAGCCTTCTTACTTTCTAATGGGTTAGACAACAAGCAGACAACTACTTACACACATGACAGCCAATGGAAATGGAAAGTGATCTAAGAGCAGGCACAAGCAAAGCAACTTGTCCAAAGTTACGTAGCTCATTAGTGTAGATTTGGATGCAGGGCACCAGGCTCCAATCTCAGTATCTTTTCTACTGAATTAAATTGTGACCTGAGTTTCTTCTTGGAAAATGAAAAAACCTCCAACAACAATAATAAAAAGAAGTAAGGACATGGGCCAGTGAGTGGAAAGGGAAAGGCCGGCACTGTGGAAGAGATCCAGAGGGAAGGCTTCCCAAAGTTCAGTGTGAAAATAGCCCCCACAGTCACTGAAGGCCTCAGCCCTCTCAGGATTACACTCTGGGCCTGAGAGGTAAATGTCTCAGATAAGGAGTCCAGCCTTTTCGGATAATCTGTTTTTACTATCTGACTTGGTGTTTACTGTGCTTGCCCTCTGGGGCCTGGGGTGGGAAGAATTTCAGGAACAGAGAAACAGAGAAGCTTACCAGTATCTCCTCTTCTTCCAGGTTTTCCACGCCTCCCTGGGGGTCCTGTGAAAATGACAGACAAGGAGTCATGAAACAGTCAGTGGGCCCAGACATGTAACAGCCTTGACCTGCTCCCCTCCCCCGCCACCTCATCTTTCCTCTGATTAAAGCCTCTCCCTGGAAAAGCAGCTGGGAAAGTGCTTCTGGGTTGGATTGTTCCAGAAGCTCAAAGGACTGGTCTCCCTCTAGGAGAGTGGAGAAAGATACCCCCTTTCCAGCTCACTGTTATCTCCAGGAAAATTTTCCCTCTTGTTCACCCCCCTTTGACTGTAGCCCAGCTCCCATAGCACACTAGATACATGGTTATGGAGCCTTAGCTCCAATTATCCTTCTCCCTCACCCCCAAAGTCAACCCCCAAACTCTCTAGACATGGGGAGGAGTTGTGATGTAATGGATAGAAACCAGCATTCAGAGTCAGAAGAACTGGGTTCAAGTCCTGATTCTGACATATCCTGACTATGTGAACCTGGGCAAAAAACTCTGGGGTGGGGGTGGGGAAGAGTTAGGAAATTCTCTAAGACTATAAATTGCAAAGCAGATGTTGATCTGTATTGGGAAAGGAATTTCTTCCTGGGGTGTTCCCTCAACTAATAAAATCATAAGGCAAAAACAACTAAAAGTGCTACTCTTATGAGGAAGACAGATATGGACATGTACTCATTTTTCTTTTTAAAACATATGTTTCCCTGGAGGAAATATCCTAAGACTGGGATTGGTGGTATTATATAGGGAAATTAAGGCTCCTAGGATTTGGAACTACCAGGGACCTTTAAGATCATCTGGTCTCTTTTTTAAATGGTATTTTATTTTTTCCAATTATATGTAAAGACAATTTTAAATGTTTATTTTTACAAAATTTTGAGTTCCAATTTTTTTTCCTCTTTCCCTCCACTTCTCTCTTCCTAGAACAGTAAGCAATTTGATGTAGGTTATTTACATGCAGTCATGTAAAACACATTTTCATACTGATCATGTTGGGAAAGAAGAAATAGATCAAAAGAAAAAATCATACAAAAAAATCAAGAAAGTGAAAATAATATGCTTCAATCTGCATTCAGAACCCATCAGTTCTTTCCCTGCAGGTAGACAGCATTTTCCACCATCAATCCTTTGGAATTGCCTTGGATCCTTGTATTGCTTAGAAAAACTTAGTCTACCAAAGTTGATCATCACACAATGTTACTGTTACTGTATACAATGTTCTCCTGGTTCTTCTCATTTCATTCTGCATCAGTTCATGTAAATCTTTCTAGTTTTTTCTGAAATCTGCCTGCTTATCTTCCTTATAGCACAAAGGCATTCACAATCATGTACAACTTGCTCAGCCATTCCCTAGAGCTGCTATAAACATTTTTGGACATGCAGGTCCTTTCCCCCTGTTCTCTTGCTATCATTTTACAGAGGAGGAAATATACAAGGCCAAAAGAGGAGCAGTGTTGGCTCAGCCTCACTGAAGAAGCAGCAGGAGCTTCAAACCCTGGTCCCTGACTCCGGAATCCTTGCATTTGCAAAGCTCCATCCTGTTCCGGAAGCCTAAGGCTTGCCTCTGCTTCCTGCCCCCTTTTCTGGGATCCCACAGGATGTGGAATTCCTTTGTTCCATTCTTTAACTCTGTATGGAAGTTGTGCCATATTCCCCCAGGTTTAAGAGGCTGGTTGGGATGAAGAAACTTCAACTGGACCCAAAGGAAGGCCTGTCAGTGACCAGTAGAACACAAGTTCCTTGAGGGCAGGGGCTGTCTTTCGTCCTTCTTTGTGTCCAGGTTCGCAGCACGGTGCCTGGCACACTGCAGGTGCTCAATAAATATTTATTGGCTGATTCATTCTATTCCCAGAATCCAGCGCATAGTAATTGCTTAACAACAACAACAACAAACAATAATAATATTAGTAACTAGCATTTCCATAGCCCTATAAGGTCTACAAAGGGCGGCTGGGGGCACCATAGGGCACAAAGCTGGGCCAGGAGTCGGAAGACTCCTCTTCCTGAGTTCAGATCTGGCCTCAGACACTTACTGGTTCTGTGACCCTGGGCAAGTCACTCAACTCAGTTTGCCTCAGTTTCCTCATCTGTAAAATGTGCTAAAGAAGGAAATGGCAAACCACTCCATTATCTTTGCCAAGAAAACCCTGACCCAAATGGGGTCAGGAAGAGTCAGACATGACTGAAATAACTGAACAACAATTACAAAAGCATTTATAAAGCCCTATGAGGTTTACAAAGTGTATTGTAAATAGCATCTCATTTGATCCTCAAAATAGCCCTGGGAGGTGGATGCCATCATCAGCCCCCTTTTGCAGAGGAGGAGCTAAAGCAGACTGGGGTCACACAACTAGTAGGTATCTTAGACTGAATCTGAACTCAGGATTTTTTGAATGCAGCCTCAGTACTCTCTATCCACTGTACTATTTGTATGATAGATTTTTGTCAAACCGGCTAACTGGCTGATAACTTTTACTGCCAGGGCAATGATAATTCATATTTTTATAGTGCTTTTGTGTATGGAGGGTGGTGGGGGTTTGTGATTTCATAGATAAAGAGAATGATCCATAAGCAAACTCCCTCTACTAATCCAAATTGTCAACTAATATAGTGAAAGGAACACCAGCTCTGGAATCAACAGGTCTGTGTTCCAAACCTGATTCTTATGTTTACTACCTATATGACCTTGGGCATTTTCCTAGGCCTCAGTTTCTGCAGTTATAAAATGAAAGAGCTGCACTGAATGGTTTCTGAGGTCTCTCCCAGCTCTAGATCTACAAAATGTTGTGTAAATTGTAGTTAGAGAATTTCCTAAGGATACGAAAAGGTTAAATGACTTCTGTTGTTGTTCATGTTTTCAGTCACATCTAATTCTTTGTGCTCCCATTTGGAGTTTTCTTGGCAAAGATACTGGGGTAGTTTGCCATTTCCTTCTCTAAGTTATTTTACAGCCAAGGAAACTGAGGCTGGCAGGGTTAAAGAACTTGCCTGGGGCTCACACTGTTAGGGCTTGTCTGAGGCTGGATTTGAATTTGGGTCTTCCTGATTCCAGGCCCAGCTCTCTGTGCGCTGTGGGGACACCTAGTGTCCCAACTAATTCATATCAGAGGCAAGACCTGAATCTTAATCTTTCTTAGAGGACAGATCTCTTTCTACTACACCAAAGTGCCTCTCATGGTACTTTATAGTTTACAAAGAACTCTGCTTTCTAGAATCCTATGAGGGAGGTAGTATGTTATTGTCCCCATTCTGTTGTGGGTTTGTCCTTTGTTCTCCAAGAAGACCATGACATTAAGATGATGACATGACTTGCAGTTGACTTGGATTTGAGTGAGGAAGGACTGTGCAAGGTCACCAGCCTCATTTTCTCCTCCAGAGCCATCTGGGTCCAGTAGGCAGATATTCTGCAGATGGCCCAGGATGCAGTGGGAGACCCTGGCTTTTAGGTTAAGGCCTTTCCAGGTTCTCACTTTGAGCGAGGGAACACCCATTCAGTGAATAGGCCTCTTTAAGAAATGAGACAAGGGATGGCCCCTTTAATTTAAAAGAATTAAAAAAATCAAACCGGGAGGGCAAGACCTCAGACAGACAAACTGACGCTGAGAAAGAAAGTGATTCATAGTTACATAGCTAGAAGGTGTTAGAATCACAATTCAGGCAGTCAGGCTCCTAGTTTAGTGTTCTTTCATTATACCATGGCTAATAAACCATAAGCACCTTGTGCCCCCAGGACCTAGCATAGTATCTGACACACAGTAGGGACTTAATAAGTGCTTGTTGAATTGGAGTGGTCATACTCTGCTGACTAGTCATGCACAGTTAGTTTCTGATCACCAATTTTCAGAGTCAGAGAGGAAATGAGAACAGCAACAGGATGTTAGCATAGATCGGGTATTTTTCTCGTAGCGAATGAGACCCCTAACTCTCAGCCATAAGGACAACCAGGCACAAGACTCCCCACCCTTTGTTCTCTGCCCAGGAAATGTGTCCCAGAGGCTTGGTGGCTCAGCCCCTCTGCTCTTCCTCTGATTGATGTGTCTGAAATATGGGGAGGAGCTGGTAAAGCTGAGGAAGGAGGAGAATGGGCCCCAGAATCAAAGGTGCTAGTTCAGATGGCGCATCAAGTGGCCCCCTGAGCAGGCTTGCTACTGACCTCTGAATTCATTCCAGATGGGAAAAGATCCTTCTTCCGGGAGGTGGCTGAACAAATGGATTTGTTAGGCCTCTTTTCCTTTGGTGGCACATTTTACCTAGGAAAAGACTGGCTGATGGCAACTTAGAGCCACATGTCTATGCTGAGGAGAAGGGGTTCCTTCTAAAACCTAAAATAAATCCCCAAGGTCCCCTTTCCATTAACCCCATCACTCCTTCTCCCCTACACAAGCTACAGTCAAGGCAGTATGGAGAGGGCCCATGGAGATGAACAAGGAGCTGACCAAGGTGTCTCAACCTAAGATAAAGTCTGGGTCACTGCTACAGCGGGTCTTTCCTCCCCATGGGCACCCCCAAGAGAATCAATCCACTCCTGACTGACTGTTTCCCTGGTGGTTTTGCAAGGCTTCAAATCATTCTAAGAGGCTCTGTCTTGATGGCCTGCTTATAAAAGCAATAGCTTGCGTTTGTTTTGATCTGGTTTAAATTTGGCAAAGTCCTTTAGGCATTATATACATTTAATCCTTACCAAGATATTGCCAGGAAGGTGTTATTATCATTCCCACCTTCCGGATGGAGCAGTGGAGGCTCAGAGAGGTTATGCGATTTACCTCTTTTACAGATATTTACCATCTCTAATATTTACGGGTATTTCCTATTCACAGATACAAAGAACTTGGAGGTAGAATTGGGATTTGAATGCAGGTCTTTTGGATGCTAAGGCCAGCATTCTATTGCTTCTCTTAGCTTGGTGCAGTCTTAAAGAGGCACACTGCTTTTCTTTGTGTGTGCTGGGGTAGTGCTCATAGGATGAACCTTTCAGGTGAAGCCTGGGGAAAGCGGACGTGAAATTGTGCAGAAAAGGTCTTGTTTCCCATTTCTGAACAGAATAGAGACCCAAAAAGTAGCCAAAAGTCAAGCTGCTTACCTGGCACTTAGAATTTTGTGGCTTCAAGTCCTTGACTGAGTAAAAACCACCATGTCCAGTTGGTGACAGCTGAGCGAGGCAGCCATCTGGTTAGGGTAGCAGACAGCCTGCACCCCTTATCCCCTAGCACTCCTCCTCCAATGCACTGGATTGTTAGGGGTAAGGGGGGATGACTGATTTCTACCCTCAATCAATCAATAAGCACTGTGCTAGGTACTGGGGATACAATGACATAAATGAAATGATATCTACCTTGAAGAGCTTACGGTCAATCAGAGAGAGCCACATTTCCAACCAAAGGCACGTCAAGCACAGCATTCCCCAAACAGAACTTGTTATCTTTTGATGCAAAGCTACCCTTCTCTTCCATACTCCCCTATTACTATTAACAGTAGTACCATCCTCCCAGTCACCAGAGTTGGCAACTTTAACGTCTCACTCACCCTCCCATCTAGTCAGTGGACCATTCTTGTTTCTTTGGCTATACCATGTCTCACATCTGTCCTCTTCCTTCTGTTTATCCAGCCATCACCCTAGTTTTGGGCCCTCCTTACCTCTCCATTGGATTACTGCAATAACTTCCTCATTGGGAACTCCTCCTCAAGTCTCTCCTTGTCCACTTAGCTGCTAAAGTGATGATTTTCCTAAAGTGCAGGTCCAGTCATTCACCCTCTTGTTCAGTAAACACCAGAGTCTCCCTATTGCCTTTAGGATTAAATATGAACTCTTCTGCTAATCTTCTCTTCTGAAATCTCTTCCCAACCAGACTTACACATTATTCTTCTCGTATTCTGGGATCTAAACACACTGACCTACTTGCAGTTCTGTATACAGATATTCTGTTAATCTCCTCCTCCACACTTTTGTACTGGCTGTCCCCCATGCCTGGAGTGCACTCCCTTTTCATCTCTACCTTCTGGAATTCCTGGTTTCCTTCAATGCTCAGCTCAAGTGTCCCTTCCTACAAGGAACATTCCTGATCTTTGGCTCCCAAGTTGGTTGCATACTCCCTCCTAAAAGTATCTTGTATTAATTTTTTAATATACTACATACATATCTATATGTGGTCTCCTTTTTTAGAAGGCAAGGCTTCTTCAGGCCAAGTACTGTTTCAGTTTTGTCATTGGAGCTCCAGCACATCACACAGTCCCTGGCACATGTATTAAATACTTAGTCAATGATTAATGAACACTGGCTGATCGATGGACGATTGATGTTGTTCAGTCGTTTTTAGTCATGTCCAACTCTTCATGACCCCATTTGGGGTTTTCTTGGCAGAGATAATGGAGTTGTTTGCCATTTCCTTCTCTAGCTCATTTTATAGATGTAGAAACTGAAGCAAGCAGGGTTAAGTGACTTGCCCAGGGTGACACAGCTAGTACTAGTAAGTGCTTGAGGCCATATTGGAACTCAAGTCTTCTTGACTCCAGGCCAGTGTGCCACCTAGCTGCCCAATTGATGCAAGCATCTAAATATAGTTATCCATCCCACATTGTAGCATGGGAGGAGGGTTAGGAGCAGGGCATCCCCCAAACTGGAAAATCTGCTTAAAATTTTTTCACCCTTCCATCACATCAGAGAAGAAGTCTGAATCGTTATAGTATTAAAAGATAAAACATGTTGATATACAATACCATACATATTATTTTCTGCATTTCTGGGTTTCTAAATTTTTCCTGTGTTGTCTATTGGCCTTCTACAAAATTTGCCCAAATTCACATTAATTTCTTATGCCAACCCACAATACATTGAAACTATAATGGGGAAAACTGTCATGTGGATGATTTACAAAGTCATTTGGAGGAAGGCACTAGCATCTGGAGAGATCAGGAAAGGGAGGAGAAAGGAAATTGAGCTGAATATGGAAGAAAATTAAGAGTTTCCAAGGACCAAAGAGGAGAGAGAGTATGTTAGGCATGGGGCCAAGCTCGTGCAGAGCTAGGAGGCACAATGTCATTTGTGAGGCCAGTTTTACTGAAATGCAGACTTGCTGGAATGGTAGACTTCAGGTGACCCTGTACTAATCTCACCTTCTCAGGGAAACAGGGTCCACTCCTAAACATACTGTGCAAGTGTTTGTAAGCTCCCCTCTGCGTAATTATCTCAAGTCTGAGACCAAGCTGGCAATCCAGAAATCAAAATCGAACCAGGCTTTCATGAATCCTGTTCTGTGTTATTCACATGACAACTGTTGTTAGTATTATTTAAGAAGCACTGAAGGGGTCACAAGTGGAAAAAGTTTAAGAAGTTCTGATTTAGAAGCTATTAAGATTAAGAGCTCTATCTGGGGTCTAGTCCTAGCCCATCTACTCTAGGAGATGTACTGTATGACCTTGAACAGGTCCCTTCCTTTCTCTGGGTCTCAGATAATTCTTTTTTTAAAAAAAATTTAATTTTTAATTTATTGAATGAAACAATAATTTCCATAACATAGTATAATTAAAAGATGATTGTTCATGAAACTGCAAATCTATTATGTACATCACGCTATTCTCTTTAAATATATAATAAAGTTATCATGTAAATTTCTTTTTTTCTTTCCTTTCTCCCTTACCCCATCACTACCATTAGACACAAATATATATATAAAATATGTGTGTGTGAAAAATCATTCATCTATAAAATGATAGGGCTGGACAATGCCTGACAGAGTAGGTAACAAATGAAGGGAGACTTGACTACTTAAAGGGAATGTTGTAGGTGGTTCAGACTAGACCAGAGGTCCTTAGTTTTTCTGGTGTCATGGACCCTTCTGGTAATCTGACAAAGTCTAGGGACGTCTTCTCAGGAGAACATTTTAAAATGAATAAAATATGATTCATAGGATTAAAAAGGAAATCAACTATAATGACTCAGAGGATATGAAATATGGGATACAACATTTTGGAAGTGGGTTTGGAATAACAATGCTTGTAATTCAGACTGTGTAGACTCAAATAAATAAATCTACAAGTACTGGCGATGGTTTTAGGTGAAACTGCAGGCCCCTTACTAATTAAAACAGAAGAAAAAATTGCACCCTATCTCCTCAAGATGATCTCCAAATATATTTTTCTAAATACAGGTTAATCAGTTGTTCTTCCCTTCTTACTCACCCCTATCCCTCCC
This sequence comes from Potorous gilbertii, assembly GCA_028658325.1. Taxonomy (NCBI): domain Eukaryota; kingdom Metazoa; phylum Chordata; class Mammalia; order Diprotodontia; family Potoroidae; genus Potorous; species Potorous gilbertii. The sequence goes on along the minus strand of CM053769.1, from coordinate 358,028,534 downwards.
CCAAAAAATCAAAATTAAAACAAAAAGTTCATGGATCCTCTTATCCTCTGTTTAAGCAACTTCCCCCATCTCCTGACATCTAGCACTGGGCCATGCATGGGTGGGGATGAGGGGGTCAATAAATAATCCTGGTGATAATAAATCCCTTCCAGGATACTTTCAGAAAGTTCAGTTCTAAAAAGGAAGAGTGAAATATGGAGACGGAAAGAAGGAAGAAACAGAGGAAAGTAGAGACAGAAAGGAGCAGATCATCTGGACTCTTCTGGCCAGGCCAGTCTGGGGGCAGGGGCAGAAGGGAGCACGCCACACTTTCCCCACTTCGTTACAAATCAGTCGACAGTGTTTATCAAGACCTAAGAGCCGCTGGGCCTCATGCCAGGTGATGAAATGGCTGCTTCAACATGAAGGATATATTAACTGTGAATTACTTCTGTAGGACACACCACTGGTGGATTCTGCGAAACCACAGACTTAGACAAAGCCTTAAAGATGGTTTGTTTAGTCCAATCAACCTGTTCATTTCACAAGAAAGAAACTGGAATAATGTGATTGATAACGATGATGATAAGGCAGCTGGGTGGTTCAGTGGTGAGAGCATTAGACCTGGAACAGGAGTTAGGAAGACCTAAATTTTAATCCCATCTCAGACACTGATCAGTTATGTGACCCTGGACAAGTTATTTATCCTCTCTCCACCTCAGTTTCTTCATCTATAGAATGGGGGCAATAATAATTCCTATCTCCTAGAGTTCTCTTGGGGTTCAAATGAGATAGATAATATATATATATATATATATATATATATATATATACATATATATATATATATATATATAAAGTGCTTTGCAAAACTTAGAGCACTATGTAAATGTCAGCTATAATGAATGATTAGTTAATATTAATAAGAATGACTTTCCTTGTTCGGTCATGTTTTCATGGGTGTCCGACTTTTCATGACCTCATTTGGAGTTTCTTGGCAAAGATACTGGAATGGTTTGCCTGTCCTTCTTCAGTTCATTTTACAGATGAGGACACTGAAACCAACCGGGTAAAGTGATTTGCCCAGGGTCCCACAGCTAATAAGTATCTGAGGTTGGATTTGAACTCAGGAGCGTAAGTCTTTCTGGCTCCAGGGTCCAAACTCTATCTACTGCACCATCTGGTTGCCCTGCAATAAGAGTAACTATATACCCTCAAGTATCATTATATATTATTTAAATACTATTATTAATAATGATAGCTAACATTTACAAGGTACTAGAAGGTTGCAAAACTCTTTATACATGTTATCCCTCTCATTTGGTCCTCACAAAAAGTCTGGGGTTAGCTGTTACTATCATCCCTATTTTACAGATGGAGAAACCAAGGCAGAGTGACTTTTTTCAGGGCTAAACAGCTAGGAAGGATCAGATGCAGGATTTGAAGTTATATCTTCTGAGGCCAAGCCCAGCACTCTAATCACTGTATTGAACTGCCCCGGAAGTCCAGGGAAGGATAACAATTTGCCCAAAATCATACTGGGAGCTAGGAGATGAGATTTTCTCAGAAGCTGCAGTATATCTGGGTGGCCCAAAGGGTGATCCATGAGAAATTTTTTTTCTGACCTATTTGCCTTTATCCATTTTACAGGGCCCCGGAAAACATTGAGACCTTTATCCCAGCGGTTCCTCGGCTCAGACCTAATCAGCACGACATCTGGCCCTGATTTGGTGAAGGAACCAGTCACGTAGCCCAAGGCATCATCCGCAGACCAGACGGGGCACATCTGGGCTTTAGCCTCTCTAAGGGCCTTTTCCAGGCTACAAGTCAAAAGGCGATTGTGAGAGGCAGGTCCCCAGTGACTCATTTCCCCCTCATCACACCCCCTTGTGTGTCTCTTTTCCTCCTGGGGATGCACCTGGGGATGCTCTAGGAGTCCAGCTGCCCTGATCAGACAGAGGGACAGAGGAGGAAGGAGGGTCACAGCTTTTAGAGCTGGAAGGAACCACAAAGGTGATATAGCCCAGCTCCTTCACTGCACAGGAGAGGATGCTGAAGACATGAGAGGTTAAATGATTTATCCAAGGTCACACTGGGAGCAATGGGCAGAGCAAGGATTTACAAGGAGAAATAAAGAAGTGTGATTTATTTGGATTAACCATATGAGCCTACTGAGGTTGTATAACTTGGTCTTTCCACTGTTTAACCTCCAATAAAAAAGTCTAGAGCAGTGAAACTTATCCTTGTAGGTTGCCTCTTGATTTAGAAAACCACAATTTAACATTATTTATGCTGTACTGTATTTTTATTTATTTTGTTAAATGTTTTCCAATTTTATTTAAACAGGTTCAGACCACACTCAGGTGTTTGACATCTCTGGTCATGGTCATTTTCCCTTTTTCTTTACTTTTGACTTTTGCAGACTCTTCTGTAGCATTACTTTCCCTAAGTCATCTCATTGGAGGCTTACAATGATCCTGAGACCCTGAGGAGCACATTGAAGATATTATTTTCCCCATTTTACAGATAAGGAAATTGAGACCCAGAAGAGAGGTGAGGTGTCCATAGTCACATGGTTAGTTTGGTGTAAGAGACAGGATTCAAACACAGAACATCTTAATTCTTAAATCCAACACTCTATTCACTGTGACACTATGCCAGGTTGGCACACTCAGATGCTACCTCCTCCTCAGAAGCCTTCCATGACACCCCCCACAATGATTTCTTCTCCCCAAATTTTTCTGAGACCATTTTGTTTGGATCTTTCACTTTTCCCTATCACACCTCAAACTGCAGTACCTGTTATCGTGTACATGTCTTCTCTTCCTCCCCAGCTCTACCTCCACTAGATTAAAAGGCAGGGACTGTATAATCTTTCATCTTTAGTCATCCTTAGTACCCAGAACTATATATAGCACATTTTTATGGTTGTTCAGTCATTTAAAATCATGTCTGACTCTTCATGACCCTACTTGGAGTTTTCATGGCTCAGATACTGGAGAGGTTTGCAATTTCCTTCTCTAGCTTATTTTATAGATGAGGAAACTGAGGTCAACAGGGTTAAGTGACTTGCCCAGGGTCACACAGCTACAAAGTGTCTGAGGTTGGATTTGAACTTAGGAAGTTGAGTCTTCCTGACTCCAGACCTGAGCCTCTATCCACTGTACCACCTAATTTCCCTGTATAGTACACATAGGAGGCACTTAATAAATGATACAAGACAAGAAAATGCTTTTCCTTCTTTCAGAGAGAGTAGGCTTGACTGAATCCTAGGACAGTTAAGGGAGAAAGAGTAATTGCCCTCCAGACTTCCTTAAGCATTTTCTCATAGATGGCAGACATTTAAAAGGAATATTCCCCAAATTCTGAAACCATTAAGAAGTTACAGTGTCTCGAGGAGAAGAAAAGACCATTTATAGAAGCCCTGAGAGGGCTGTTTGTGACCAAACTAGATGTCTGATGTTAGGACTGTACTCTGGTGATTACATATGTAGTACAGTTGGGAAGTAGAATGTTTGTGTTAATCAAATATTCTGACTAGAAAGTGGTACATTGAGAAGAAACCTGGATTTGAAGAAGGAAGATATGGGCTTGAGCCTGTGGGCTTAAACCTTTGGGTGAATTGTTTGAGGCCTCAGTTTTTCCATCTACAAATGGGGATAACCCACATCAACTACTTCAAAGGGATGTTATATAGATTTTAAAAAATAGCCTTTTATGTGCTTTGTAACAATAAATATCTATAGAAATGTGAATAATTAGGTGATTCATGACAACTTGCCAAGATATGGAAAATTAGAGTCTTACAGGAGTGGCTGAGGATTGAAATCCCCTTTAGGCACTATTAAAGCTGCCACAAATACAGTTGCCTTTTGGTGTTTCCATTACAAAATTCCTTATTTTCACATTTCATTATTCTCATCTACTACAATTGTTGGTTAATCTAGACTTTCAGAATTGTGTTCCTAACCTGGCTCATTTGTTGTGGCTATCGTGAAGGCAGGACAGAGGCCATGAGGGGCAGGTGAGGCCTGTCATGGAAGAACAATACTTCCTTGAGGAGTTCATTTACTTGGGTAGCTTTTCCACTTTTGTCTTTCATATTCTTTTGTGTTGTGTGTCCTTGGGAAACTTTATTTTGCTCTGTGTTTGGGAGCTCTCTTGGGCTAGACATCTTGGGTAGGCATCTTGGGCACAGAGAACACCAAATAACCGGACAAACTGTGCATGAATTACAAGGTTAGCAATTACTGTATTCTTTCTCTAATCTCTTGAGTGAATCACAAGTCATGGGACTCCAGCGGTTGGGAAACCCTGATGAGTAGCACTGGGGAATAGGCAGGTACTTCCAAAGACTCTGTCCCCACAATGGAACCTTGACCTTTTTGCCAAATGGCTAAAATGTGGCTGCCACTATTGGGGAAAATTTATTTAAGCATTTCTTAAGCACCTACTATGTGTCAGGCAGGTACTCTACTAAGTGCTTTACAAATATTATCTCAGTTGATCCTCTCAAAAACCCGGGGAGATAGTTGTTACCAGGGATTAAATTAAGGTGGCTAGGGTTAAATGACCAGCCCAGAATCATACAACTAGAAAGTGTCTGAACTTAGGTCTTCCTGACTCCCGGCCCAGCACTCTCTAATGTACCACCTAGTCAGTCCAGCTTTAAGAGGAGCAGAATCCTGAGTTCTCCATCATGGTTCTAGAGAAGGCCCTGAGAACTGTTGAGGTCTTTGGTGGGGTTAGGGGAAGGGCTGGGTTTCAGGTCCTGGCCAAGCCTCCTTCAGAGTCAGGAATGGTCAGTTTGAATGTGTCTGGTTGTTTATAAGGGTATATTTCCTGCTCCCTTCACTACTGTCTTCCTCAGAAACACCTCCTCCCAAGGAAAAGAGAAGGCTCCCAGGCCTGATAGGGCTAGGCTCAGACACACAGGACAAGGCAGGGCCATGGCTTAATTGGGATGAATGTTACATCAATCTTCATTATAGGAATTCACATCAAACCACATTGCTCCTCTAGGATATCCAGTAAATGCATTACTGATGTGTAATCCCTGGTACTTATCTTCAAGAGTACTCTCAAAGCTTCCTCCTACAGGCAGATTTTAAACTGGAGAAGAAGCCAGAAAGGGATTAAATCCAAAGCCAGAGAAAAGGAATGTACTTAAATCCAGACCTGACCCCTGCTACTCACATCAGGCTGAAAAAGATGACCATTATTCTTGTCCTGGAAGAGAGGCGGATGCTTTTTGTGCTAGAAAATAAGTTTAAACCACATCTCTTCAAACCCATACAAAGCACCAGACCCTGGGTGCTGTGCTGGGCTCTCTGTCTCTTGTGCCTGGGACATGTGCAGACTCACAGATGCTTCTGGGAAGCTTCCAAGGGAAAGCGCAGCCAGTCCTGGAGATGGGATATTTGCTATGATAGGATGTGTGACCCAGTATCAATAATTAGTGCATCTACCTAGAACTGTAACAATGAATTCTTGTGCCTGGGGCAAGTTTGGCTGAGTTTAGGGGAGGTATGAGGATAGTCTACCCTGCTTGGGCATAGTCCTAACTGGGCAGGAGTTAGAGGAGAGAAAGTAGTAGGAAGTAGAAGTATTTCTGGGAGAAAAAGAAAACATTCGACTCTGGTCAGATTCAGTCGTGGCAAGTTGTCCTTCTACCCTATCAGGAATAGTTATGTTGGGCACTTGCCAGATGGAAATCCAGGGGAATAGGAGGCAGCAGGTTAGTGATAGGGGAAGGAAAGGGACAGTCCTTCCAACTGATGCATTGTGGAGGCTATAGAAAACCATAAGATGCGAGGTAGCAGGCAGGAGGACTGCTGTGGGAAAGACGGTGAACCCCAAATGTTGGCACCTTGGGAAAAAGCCCTGATTGCTCCACCCTAGTTATAGATCTGTTTTCACATAGCCACATAGCTGGGGCTATAAGGTCTTAGATACAAAAAACTGTAAGACATAGTTATTATTCTTAAAGGGTTCATGGCCATGCAGGCATAATTAACTTACAGGAAACAATTAGAAACAATTAAGCTAAACTATGTTGTACTGTGACCATGAAACTGTTGTTGTTTAGCCATTTGTCAATCATATTCAACTCTCTGTGTCCCCTTTTTGGGGGCTTTCTTGCAAAGATACTGGAGTAGTTTGCCATTTCCTTCTTCAGCTCATTTTATAGATGAGGAAACTGAGGCAAAAAGGGTTAAGTGACTTATCCAGGATTCCACAGTTAGTAAGTGTCTGAGACCAGATTTGAACTTGGGAAAATGAGTCTTCCTGACTCCAGGCCTGGCATTCTTTCCCTTTTGTCACCTAGAAGGTGGGTTGAACAAATTTATGATAGTTGATTTTGTGGGTTAGATGTCTTCCTTCCTTCCTTCCTCCCTCTCCAGGTAGTGAGAGGTAGCACAGCATCCCAAGCCAGGATGACCCGGGGTTCAAGTTCTGACCCTGACACACAGTGGGGTTGGGGTTGTTGGGCTACTCTGTTAACAACAAATGATTTGCATTTGTAGCAGATCTTTTCTCTCTACCCAAGGAAGTACTGGTCTTGTCCAAAACAAACAAAAACTCCACGTGGCAACATTTCTGATTTTAGATGATGGGGATGGAAAGTTGACCAAATCAGGAATTTTGTTGACATGGAGAATATGTCCAAATGTTGGCAGAGGAAGTATGGTCTAGTGAGACTACTGAATCTAGAGTCAGGAGACCTGAGTTTGAGCTCTAGCTTTGCTACAGACTCACCATATGACCTTGGACAAGCCTTTTCTTCTTTCTAAAGCCTCAGTTTCCTTATCCCTAAGATCACAGACTTAGACTTGAAGAATATCTTAGAAATTATCTCATCTAACCCTCTTCATTTTACAGATTGGGAAACTGAGGCTGAGAGGTTACATGACTTGTCCAAGGTTCCAACTATTAAGTAGCAAGGCGAGATTTGAATCCAGATTTTATGACTCCATCTCCAGCCCTTTCTGCTACACTGAAGTCACACCCTTTCCTTCTTTGAAGAAGAACAAATGAAGGGGAAATGAGAGAATGAGCCATACTCGGAGCAAAATCACCCAGGATCAGCGCTTTGCGCCAGGGCATTGAATTTAAAACAAATTGTCTGCACCTACAATTTTTTTTTTTAAGTAGCACATAAACCACTGCGCCTAGTACCTAATTAGCAAGAATAATCAGTTAAAACAGGAAGCTACCACAAGTTACGCTGGTCAAACTGCTTCTGCCAAGCCCTGCCTGGCCCTCCCTTCCTTTCCCAAAAGTCTGAAGGCAGACTGTGCAGCCTCCTCTAGGTGTGGTTCGTGACACGAGGCGCAGAAATTCCTAATTGTCGTTCTTCCTAGGATCACGTGAGTGGATGGGTTTACAAAGGATCCAGTCTTCATTAACAAAGAGTGAGAGAGTCTGTTTTTGCCTGTGTCCATCTGGCCAATGTCCGGCACATAGTAGGTGCTTTTAAAACAAGTTTGTTGGTTGATAAATTTAATGAAAACAGGGATACTGGAAAGTTTGGAAAGGACTCCCTCAAACAAATTCTAAAGCTTCAGATGACAGTTTCACTCTAATTGCCAATAGGTACCTCAGTCTTCCCTAGAGATGCCCTCAACAGCTACACCCTTCCCCTCCCAACTTCTCCCCCCATTATCTACTGCCTAGGGCCCAAACGGCAACAATTACCCTTAAACTTGAAAGATGATCCCACTGTTGTGGAGAAGTTCAGATGAACCAATGTATACAAAGAGTTTTACAAACTTTAAAGTGCTATGAAAACTCATTCATTAGTATTCTTTTTGGCTAAAAAACGATACAGAAGAGGAGACTCTAGGCAGGACATGAGAACTGTCTTTAGATACTGTTTTATTGATATCTTTTGTTGCTTATATAACATATAATAGTAATTTCTTGGGTCTTGAAGTTTTTCAAAGGTTAAGGTGGAAGGGCAGTAGGTGGCTCAGTAGGTGGAGTGCTGGGCCTGAAGTCAGGAAGACTCACTTTCCTGAGTTCAAATCCTGCCTCATACACTTGCTGTATGACCCTGGGCAAGTCACTTAACCCTGCTTGCCTCAGTTTCCTCTGTAAAATCTGTAAAATGAACTGGAGAAGGAAATGACAAACCACTCCAGTATCTCTGCCAAGAAAACACCAAAGAAGCTCACAAAGAACTGGACAAAACTGAAAAAACAACTGAATGGCAACAATGACACACAGCTAGGAAGTCTGTTAGGTATGATTCAAAACCTAGTATTCTGATTTCAAGTCCAGGCCCCTCCATGCTTCCCCTAAAGCCAGGATCTGGCTTAACTGGATCTTGTATTGTTGGCTTTTAAAAAATACAAATTTTTATTAATATTTTTTTTATCACCTCCTTCATCCCCTCCCCTATGGCCTTCTCTTATAACAAAGAATTTTTTTAAAAAAAAAGAGAAAAAATCCAGCAAAACCAGAATATATCCCCCAAATATGACATTTTACATAATGTTTCACCCTCATGGATCTCCCACCTCTGTAAAGGAGCAAGGGGAAGCCATGGTAAGTTGTCTGCAGGCTCATTTTCTCCTCAAATGCTTTTCTCGGTTTTATGAGACAATACTGCTTGTCAACTTCTTCTGTGGTGTTTTGTAAGATATATGTGTAGGAAGAGGTCGAGCCAGATCACATCTGGGGAAGTTATGCTTTCAACGATCCCAAACTGCTCCCCAGTGCAAAGGCCCATCTCTTTGACTGAAGCTATAATTATGCATTTCTTGTGCCCAGAGCAATTACTACAAATTCTGCTGAGGGCAAACAGCTCAGATGATCTGGGAGGGGGTGCTGGACACCATTCTGTAGGGGAGAGGAAACACAGATGCCAGGATATTGGCACAAGGCCACTGCAGGGGAGACCTACACCAGGTGAGAAAGAACTCTCCCCAGTCTACCATCTGGTAGCTTTGCATTTAAACGAATAATTCTTGCTAAGTAAGTGCTAAGTTCTGCCGTTTCTATAATGCCAAGAGACTGCAAAAGTCTGGGACAAATTCCCAATCACCTTGACCTCATTATACGCCTGCCTTTCATAGTATCAACACTGACTTTTTTCCTGGTGATGCTATGTCTGCAAATAATACATCATCATGCTCTTCCAAATATCAAAATGACAGAGACCAAAGGGTAGCGGAAGGATCCGCAGTGGGCATAATCAAGTCATAGCAGTCTGATAATGACAATTTATACAGGAGAGTGGCATAAAAGTCGATATATCCCCCCTCCCCACTAGTGCCTTACCTCTGAGATTGTCTCTAATTTAATTTGTATATATCTTATAGATATGTAGTTGTTTGCTTTTGTCTCTCCTATTAGAGGATAAACTCCTTGAGGTTAGGGCTGATTTTTGCTTTCTTTGTATCCCCAGCACAAAGGACAAAATAGGCACATAGTAGGTGCTTAATAAATGCTTGGCCAGTGACTGGACTGATCAAGGGCAGGCTGACCAGAAAGGGAGATGGGTCACTCATGCATTAACAGAAAGGATCATAGACAACCTGAGTGCCAAGTAGGTGCCCTTGAGATACTAAAAGAACAGGAGGAAGGCTTTAGTATGTTGGAGATCTTCTATGGAAGAATGAGGGGGAAATGGGTAAGAATCCTACAGGGTGAAAAGCTATCATGATATCATCAATTGTACCAGGAAAGAAGTATCTGTACAGGGAGATGATGGTTATATCAAAGCAAGAGTTTATGCACAAGTCTTTGAGGAGAAGAGGAGACACAGAATCTAGAGCAGATGGAATTATAGAGAATAACACCAGAACAGAAAAACGACCCTAGGATCATTTGCTTCAACCCCATCATTTTATAGGGAAGGAAAATGAAACCCAGAAAGAGGAAGTGGACTCTGGCCACTGACCAAGTCAGACTACATCTGAGTTACTGTGGCTACCCTCTGGCCATCACATTTTAGGAAATATTCTGAGAAAATGGAGGGGAATCAGAATGCAAAAAGAGTTACAGACCAAGTCACATAAGCATTGTTAGAAAGTTTAACTTTAGAGGAGGGGAGACATGGAAGGGAAGGTTTAGTCTGGAGGAAAGAAGGTTTAGGGGGAATATGACTGCAGTCTTCCAATCTTGGGACTTGCTATGCTTGGACCTAAAGGGCAAGACTAGAACAATGGTTGGAAATTGCAAGGAGACCAAATTTGGCTCAAGATAAGGAAATGCAGCTGGATTGCACAGTGGATAGAGCTCCAAGTCTGAAGTCAGGAGGACCTGAGTTCAAATGTGACCTCAGATATTTACTAATACTAGCTGTGTGATCCTGGGCAAGTCACTTAACCCTGTTGGCCTCAGTTTCCTCATCTGTAAAATGAACTGGAGATGGAAATGGCAAACCACTCCAGTATTTGTGCCAAAAAAAACCCTAAATAGGGTCATGAAGAGTTGGACACAACTGAAATGAATGAACAACAACAAGGAAAAAATTCCCTGATAGAAATATCTGACAAAGCAATGAACTTCCTCAGGGATTGGTGGGATCTCCATATGGACAAGTCTTCATGTGGAAGCTGGGAGTCTAGCTGTCAGGGAGGCTGCTGAAGGTGTTACTGCTCAGGTAGGGGTTGGACCAAATGACCATGAAACCTCCTTCCACATCTACTTCTTTCAAAGTCCTGCAGTCTCCTGGCTCACATGCCACAGCTGCCTTACTATTCCACTCACGAAGCTATTTTTAGATTAGAATCACAGAATGTGAAGTTGAAAGGGACCCTCAAGGTCATTTAGTCCATGAGGCTTTTGCCTTAACCCATTGTCTTTTAGCGTGGGAAGTTTCAAAGACCATTCTTTGGAGAAACCCAAAGGCCTGGAGGCAACCATTCCCACGTCCAGTCCTTCCCCATCTTCCCCGACAGCCAGCAACCCTCAGTCTGTCCATGAAGACTTGCTGATAAAGAGTATAATATTTTATCAGACATATTCAGGAAAGGAAGCCTGGAATGAAGCCACAACTGTACTTAAAGTTTAAAAAAACAAAAACCCCATGAACTTTTCTCCAGCTGTTATTTTCAACCTGTTGTTTCACCCTGTCTCAGTTTGGCTAATGGTGGTAAAAATGCCATCTGGAAGGTAGAATCTGGAAGATAAATGTATGGACTTTCTTCCTTCCTCTCTTTTTTTCCTCTCTCTCTCTCTCCTCTCTCTCTTCTCTCTCTCTCACGTTGGAAGTATAGGGGCTACTCATGGACTCAATCTTACTGATCAGCATGGGAACTTGGATTGTTGTCTCTGATGTGGGTCAATTTTTTCCTCCTAAGGAAACCTGGTGGCCATCTGATTCCAGCACCTTACCATATTAATGCCAAACTTAGTGCAGACACCCAAAAGACTTAGCCCACTATGGTTCAGAAGCCCTAAACTCAAGAGATCCTCCAGGCTGGAAGGTGGGCTAAACCCTCTGTTTTGTCTTCCTCATGAAGTTCCCTTAGTGCTGAGATTGTCAGTCGGTTCCTTAATATAGCCTCCAGTCATTCATTAAGTACTCTTGCTTAACAAATATTTAGGAATCTATCGGAATTAAAGATTATTAGTATGTGTGTTTGTCCTTCATTGCCAAAGAAGACCATGCCATCAGAGAAATAGTGACATGACTTTCACTTGACTTTGTTCTGAGTGAGGGAGGGCTGTGCAGGGCACCAGCCTCACTTCTCCAGAGCCATCTGAATCCAGTGACCAGATATTCATCAGGATGACTGGAGATGACCCAGGATGAGGCAATTGGGGTTAAGTGACTTGCCCAAGGTCACACAGCTAGTGAGTGTCAAATGTCTGAGGTGAGATTTGAACTCAGGTTCTCCTGACTCCTGCATTGGTGCTCTATCCACTGCACCTCCTAGCTGCCCCTTATTAATAGACATGTATTATATGAAAGCATATGCTAATGGTCTATGAGTTAGCAGTACATGGTTTAACGGTTTAGGGGTGGGAATGTAGGTCAGTGATATAATCCAAAGGATAACAGTACATATTTTTCAACTCTTGGTTTACAAAGCTCTTGATACCCATGCTGTCATTTTTCTCACAACAGCCATGTGAAATAAGGAAGACAAGTAGGATCCTCTATTTTGCAGGTAAAAAGATGATGGACCAAAAAAAGAAGGGCAAATAACTTGCCCAATGTCACACAACGAGCAAGCCTCAGAAGCAGAACTTGAATCTGAGTCTTCTGACTAGGGGACCACATTCTTTTCATTTCACCACAGCTGTATGAGTTAGTAGGGCTGCTGGGCTAGTGGGACAAAGGTTGGTGGTGTGTAGAGTAGTGGTAGATACAAATCCAGTTCCCAGTTCTGCACAGCATTATCTTGGGGACCCAGTATTTCCTGTGGGAAAACAGGCACCGAGAAGAGGGCAAAAGCATGACCTCAAAAATCCACATAAACAAGCAAAACCCGAAAAAGGCAAAGACTGAAATGATCAATTCACCCTGGGTCTTAATCGCTCACACATGGCCTCAGTCAGGGTTCCAAATGTAACAAAAGGCGGGATTGAGTGCTCAAAGAGATGAGAAGTATTTGCTTTTATCCTTGAAAAGGTCCTATGTACGTGCTTTGATCTGTATTCAGAGCTACAAAAAATAGAGCAATGGATTTGGAGTCAGAAGGCCTGGGTGCAAGACTCAGCTCAGCCACGTATTACCAGCACAGTTCTGGGCAAGACCTTTACTTTCTCTGGGCCTCAGTTTCCTCTTTTCCAAAATGAGGAGGTTGGATTGGATGATCTCTAAAATTCCCTACTGAGGAACAATATTTTTCTCAAAAAGACAACAATGTCAACAAAATAACACAAACCCCACGAGGTAGATAGTGGAAGTAATACCACCCTAATTTGACAGATGAGGAAATAGAGGAGTACAATAGTAAAGGGACTTGCCTAAGGTCTAAGACCCAACCTTGGATCTCCTGACTCTCAGTCCAATGTTTTTTTCTTCTATTAATGTACATCATTCCTTATAATCCGACAAATGTGGCCCTGTCTTACAGTGATTATTTAGTTGCCCTTACCTGTGTCCCTTGCTTGTACTTCATGAGAACAAATGGAACAAAAACTGGAATGTATTTACCGATTCTGGGTAACTAAGATTTGTTCTCTTAGGAAAGAGATGTCCATACTTGTACTCTACTATCAGGGCCAGGGTAAGACGTAAGGCCCCTTGAATGTGGATCAATGACAAATTTAGGCTCAATCTTAGAGGCATCTGGGTAGTGCTGCGGATATAGCGCAGATCTTCAAGTCAAGAAAGCTGAGTTTGAATCCTGTCTTGGACAAGTACTAGCTGTGTGATCCTGAGCAAGTCACTTAACCTCTAAGTTTCCTCATTAGTAAAATGGAGATAATTATAGCACTTACCTCCCTTCCTGGGCTGTTGAGAAGATCAAATGAGTAAACATATATAAAGTCCTTTCCATATTTTAATGTGTAACCTAAATTATTGTTATTGCTATAATCTAAAGGAAAATTTCCCAACAGTCATCTAAAAGTATAATAGGCTGCCTGAGGAGCAGTGAGTTAGTTAAGCCTTGAGGGCTTTAAGCCAGGTTATCTGACCATGAGTCAATCACTCCACAATCATTCCAATCAGTCCCCTTTTTCAGGTATCATTTGCTCAAGATGGTCTTTGAGAGTCCTCCCTATGCTGAGATTCACCACATGATCTTTCCACCCAACATCATTAGAGTTTGGACATCCCATAGAAGAGGACAAGAAAGGAAAAAAAAAGATGAGAACATTTGATTTTTTTGGCTTCTTGTAACAAAAGGGAGTTTCAGAAACTGAAGATACAATAAATAATTATGACAAGAAAAAGCCAATATGAAAAATTCGGGAAAAGACTTTCATGAGCTGGTGCAAGGCAAAGTGAGCAGAAGGAGAACCACTTCCACATCGACCATGGTAAATATAAAGGAAAACAACTTGGGGAAGTGTTAGCACTCTGCTTAGCTCAGAGCCCAAGTGTTACTTCAGCACTGGGAGTGAAGAAAGCATTCTTCCCTCTGTTCAGCTGAGAGGTTGCAAACTATGTGTGTAGAATAAGGCATGCTTTGTTAGATACAGCTAAAGTATGGGCTTAATTATGCTTCTGTGTTGTGAGAGAAGGTTCGATTTGTGGAGGGCAGTCACTGAGAAATGACAGAGATAGAACAAAAGAAAATCAGCAAATCATTCATTTAATAAATTCCCAAAAGACTTAATAGATATTCTTCAAATTTCTAAAGAATGGACAGGGCTTTCTTTCTTCATCACTGTGGGCTGCAGAATGCCACAGGGTTGAGTAGGACTGTAGGAGGATGATACATAAGGGAAATAACCCAAGGAAAGTCAGAAGTCTCTGGCTAAAGGAGCTGGTGGTTGCCAGAAAACTCCTACCACAACTTCAAATTGAGTGCAGAACCTCTTACTCCTATTCTCAGGCTTGGTAACCAAATGGTTTCTTGCATTTAAATCTCCCAAAAGCCATGAACTGATGGAACCCAAACCTGTAGCCCAGGAGACTTATTATTTGTGGATCATATAGGCTTAGTCAGGAAATCAGCCACACATTCTCTGAGACACAAATGGGAGCCTCTTTGTGAGATTTTGTTGGCATAACTCATAGCTCTGCTCAGGCTGGCTGAGGGAAGGCCTTAGACAACCTGAGTGATTCAGAGAATTTATCTTTAGGTATCAGCTCCCTTCTTTCTTCCAAGAGTAAACTCTAAGCTGCCACTTGTACCCTTACCTCCCGTACTGGGGACACCTAGTTTACAATCCTGAACTGACTGAGGTCAATTCATTCAGTCACTTAGCTCATTCAGCAAACTCCTAAGCACATACTTATCAGGATGACTGGAAGGACAAGGTCTCCCAGTGAGTGTATCCTGGGTCATCTCCAGTCATCCTGATGAAGACCTAGTCACTGGACCCAGATGGCTCTGGAGGAGAAGTGAGGCTGGTGATCTTGTACAGCCCTTCCTCTCTCAAAACAAAATCAAGTGTAAGTCATGTCATCATGTCTCTAATGGCATGGTCTTCTTTGGCAATGAAGGACGAATGCAACAAGAAGCATGTACTGAGTATGAAGCCTAATGTTCAGCCTGGGGTGGGTAGGTGAGGAGAGAGGTTACATAGAAATAGGAAACTGTCCTGTCTTCAAAGAGCTCACAACCTAATAATGGGAAACTATCAGTCCTATACAAAGTTCAAGGAGGCAAATTCACTGAGAAGACTAGGGAAGACTTTATGAAAAATCTGTTTGCATGGAGTTTGGAAGAATGGATAGGAATTGACAGGTAAATGGGAAGAAACAGGATGAGTAAAGACACACAATTTGGAGAGTAGAGAGTGTGTGTGGAGAGACAGAGAATAACCTTAGCTGATTGTAGCATATGATATTTGGAGTAAAATAATATCAATTCTAGTCTAGTATCAATAAGATAAATTTGGAAAGGCAGAAGGATGCTAGACTTAGGGGGCTTTGAATGCCAGGAATATTAGAAGACTGGACTTTATTAGGGAGGTATAGTAGTGGGACCATCATTGATGCCCCCCCCCCCACCGCCCCTTTCCTCCAGCCATGATCTTAAGATCTGAAGTTTCACTGACTTCCTTGGTTGTATAGCTCCAACTTCTCTTGCACTATAGATCTCATTTTAGGTCTTCTCTTGGGGGAGGGAAAATGTGCTAATAAAGGTCAACTGCTCTCATGATTGCTATCTGTGCTGCCCTTTTTATGAAAATTGAAGTTCTAAAGTAGCTGCAAGGGACGGAGAGCCAGTAGTCAGTAGACTGTTGTATAAATATCTTGTATCTTTGTATAAATATCTTTGTATAAAAGGATGCCTCTGAATAAGAAAGGTGATTCTGGCAAAGGTAGGGAAATACTGATTACAGAGGGGAGAGAGGAAATAGGAATATGTGTAAAGTGGAGACTTGGCGGGGATAAGGTGGGTATAAGGAGGCTTAAGTTAGGAAGACAGCAGTGGGAGTAGAGGGAAGGGGCTGAATTTGAATGAAGCTGGACTTGGTAATTAAGAAAGTATGAAAGGTGAGGGAGAGGGAGGAGCTAAAGATAACTATGGGAAACTAGGTAGTTGCATGGGCAGAAACAGTGATGTCAGAAGCAGATACAAGTTCTAGAGAAATGCCCAACAGTAAGATATGTTTCAAGTGTGACACCCATGCAATGATGCTCATTGGAGGGTTTTTTTGTTCAATTCAACAAATCTTCCTATCTTTCTAACTTCCTCTCCTTCCTTCTCTCCTTTCCTTACTTCCTCTCTCCCTTTCTCCTCCCTTCTTCCTTCCCTTCTTTCCTCCTTGCCTTCCTTTTTCCTTCCTTCCTTTTTCCCTCCTTTCCTTCCTTCCTTCCTTTCTTCCTTTCTTCCTTCCTTCCCTCTTTCTTTCCTTTCTTCCTTCCTCCTTCATTCTCATTATTAAGTATTTACACTGATGCATTTTGCATTTTTCTATTTTGGGCAAATACAGTTTTATATTCTTCACAATTGGTACTAAATAATTCCCTTTGACTTTATGGACAATAGATTCAAAAAATTAGCTTAAGGGCCATAAACTCCAGTGAATGAGTATATGAAGCTATATTCTGTGATGGTGCCAAGATTTGAGATCTAAATTTATCAACAATTTTTATTTCAGCATTATGTTTGGCATCAAGTAGAAATGCAACAAATGCAAAGAGCTCACAGTCTAATAAGCAGAATAAATCTTCGATATGAAATTAATGACTAGTCAAGGAAGGATAGAGTGAGTGCAAAGTGGAAGTATAAGCAAAATGTCATGAGGTACAGAGGAGGGAGAGAACACATTTGGCTGGGCGGGAGAAGGATGGGGAATGTTTCTTGGAAGAAGGAATTTAGCGAGGCTTCCGATGGATATGACTGATAGAACAAAACTGGGGGTGGGGGTGCGTTGAGGCATACCAAGCAGAACGAACAGTCTGAGTAAAGGCAAAGAGGAAAGAAAGTATACCTCTGTCCTGAGAATGGTGAATAGTCCAATTTGGCCAAAGCACAGGGTTCATGAGGGGGGATAACAGTTTTGGCCAGATCGAAGAGGCCTTGAAAATCAAACTCAAGAGTTTAGACTTTATCCTTTATAGAAGAACCACTGAAAGTTATTCTATTTCTCAGTTGAAGAAAAATAATATGCTTGCACAGAAAGTTTTGTGTAGAAAAGAAATTTTAAAGGCTCTGTAAAAACCATAAGGATTAAATAACCAACTTGGACACTGCCAATCTAGGGCAAAATTTTCCAAGAGGAAATTTTGGTGTTATAATATTTTATGAAATGAGAGTCAGCTATAATGGGGTACATTTGGGTCAATAAATTTCCTTCTGGTCAGTTCCACTGTCAATAGCACAAAGGCACAAGACCAGATCTGAGTCCTGCTGAGACTATGCTCCCTACATGGCAGCATTCTCTATTTATATACCAACAAGGCCTTGAGAAACAATGACCCTTCCATGTTAGGTTCTCACTAGGTAAAACTGTCTTCAGGCTTCTCATTTTCATAAGCTCCACATGAAGATGGATTGGGGCACATGATAGGCACCTTCTGTCTCTCTCTAGCTTGTAAGGTATGAATCTGTTTCAGTACAGGAGGCCAGATGGAATTCTTCACAAAACTCATGCATAGGCACTTCGGATATTTCTGTCACAGGGCCAGGACCACAATAAGAGGGGGTTTCAGATTTCCTTCAGGAATGGGACCTCACGAATCTAGGAAATAAATAGCAAAGTACTTTCTGATGAGGTTATTCCCCCTGCCCAAATGCCCCTCCTCCTTTTCTGGCTCACACCTTACAATCTATGAAACCCCAAATTCCACAGCAACTAATTCCTTCCAGGTGCCCAGTAACATCTACTTCTACGCTCCTTTTAACTTTTTTTTTTTAATTCTTCTGTCTTCATGTCTTTTATAACATTTGAAGCTATTTCAAATTGTCTTTGGAAGCAGGTGGGCTATTAACCCAAGATGTATGAGAGTAATAAATAAAAATTTAGGAAGAGTTTCATAAATGTTGTCACTCTGGGGATGCTTTGGTGTTTTTTCAGGTAATCAAGTAGAATTGTAACTAAGTTAGGATATATGGGTTTTTCTCCAAGGCATTTAATTTAGAAGATGTTGCAAGCACATGTGGCAATGTCTGTCCTTGAGTTTTGGCTGGAGAAAGAGAAAGGGACAGGGAATTGCCATGACCTTGTGTGACCCCTAACCTATAGGTGGGCAGGGGTGGGGAACCTGCGGTCTTAAGGCCACATGTAGCTCTCTAAGTCCTCAAATGCTGAATTCAGTCAAAGGGCCCACTTGAGGACCTAGAGGGCCTCGAGGCCACAGGTTCCCGACCCCTGGTAGGGTCTTAGGCTGGTCCCAAAGAGTCAAATCCTTACCTCACCTCAACCCAGTGCTTATATCTATCTGAAATCCCAGGCACTCATCTTTGCCTCTTTATGTTAATAGTGTTTGAGGCCTAGATCTAAAAAGGGAATGGCAAAGAGCCAGGATTCTCATTCATTTATTTCATATACATTTTTATTAAAAGCTGATTATAATCCAGACGCTGTACTAGGTGCAAAGGATATAAAGACACAAAAGGAGTTTACCTTCAGGAGCAGAAGTAGAGCTAAGTGTGGAGAACAGTATGTATACAGATAAGTAAAAAACATATAAATTAATTTTTTTAGGTGGGAGAGAGGTCAATAGCAACTTAGGGAATCAGGAAAGGCCTCATGTAAGAGGTAGATTTCCAGCTGAGCTAGAGATATCAAGAGACAAAGGTGAGGAGGGGAAAACATCCAGGTTTTGGGAAAGTCTGCACAAAAGCAATCAAGAAGCGGGGGTGGGGAGGGCAGCTGGGTAGTACAATGGAAAGAGGACAGGCCCTGGAATCAGGAGGACCCTAAGTTCAAATCTGATCTCAGACACTTAATACCAATGTGACCTTGAGCAAGTCATTTAATCTGAGAGAGATAGAGAGAGGGAGAGAGAGAGAGAGAGAGAGAGAGAGAGAGAGAATGAGAGAAAGAGAGTGTGCAGATTAGCCATTTGGTCAACATTTATGAAATAAACGAGGAGGAATGTAAAATAAGTGAGGGGGCATGAAGTGAAGTCACCCAAGAAAGGTAGGTTGGAGCCAGATTGTGAAAGGCTTAAAATGTCAAACAGGGGAGTTTGTATTTTATCTTGGAGGCAAGAGGAAGCCACAAAGCTCCTTTGACAGGAGAAGATGAACTGAAGGGGGAGATATCAGAGGCA
Source organism: Potorous gilbertii (assembly GCA_028658325.1). Classification (NCBI taxonomy): domain Eukaryota; kingdom Metazoa; phylum Chordata; class Mammalia; order Diprotodontia; family Potoroidae; genus Potorous; species Potorous gilbertii. The sequence goes on along the minus strand of CM053769.1, from coordinate 358,009,249 downwards.
AGGAGGCCAATTAGGAGCCTACTGCAATTGTTTAGGACAGAGATGATGAAGGTCTGAAGTGCAGTTATTATATGCATGGAGAGAATGAGGTGGATGAGAGAGATATTATTACAGAGGTTGATCTGACAAAAATTGGCAACTAATTGGACATGGGAGAGGGGAGAGTGGATGGATAACTCAGAAGCTGGGGCTCCGGTGACTGAAACCTTCAACAGAAATAGGAAAGTTAGAAAGAAGGATATTGGGGAAATTCTATTCTATTTTAGATGCATTGAGTTTGAGATGTCTATGGGAAATTCAGCTGGAAAAGTCCTAAAGGCAGTTGGTGATATGTGACACTAGCTCAAGAGAGAGAATAAGACTAGATATATAGACCTGGGAGTCATCTGCACAGAGATGACATTTGAATTCAAGGGAACTGAAGAGATCACCAGGAGAGAGTATAAAGAGGGGGGGAAAAGGGACTGGCCTTGGGAAACACTCTCACATATAGGGAAGGAAGCAGAGGATAATCCAATAAAGAAGACTAAGAAAGAATGGAGGAGGATAGATAGACAGATAACCAGTGGAGAGCACCACACTGTGAAAACCCAGGGAAGAAAGAGTGTTTAGGATGGTGGTCAACTTCCATCAGAGCTGCCTTGTCACTCAAATAGAGGGACCCTAGCTGGCTGCATATTGAGCATGAAAACCATCTATTAACATTATCTATGTTCCATTATATTTTTTTATTTTGTTAAATATTTCCCAATTACATTTTAATCTTGTTCAGTCTCATTTGGGAATGTGGCTGACGTCAATGTGTTTGAAACCTCTGCTGTAGAGAAGTCAAGAAGAATCAGGATTGAGATAAGGCCATCAAAATGGGAGACCAGGGCATCCTTGGGACACTGGAGAGAGCATTGTCTACAGACTGGTGAGATTAGAAGCCAGAAGCAAAGAAGATGAGAAATGAATGAGAGGACAGGAATGGAGAAATAACAATGACAAATAGTGATAATCGCTAACATTTATATAACTCTTCAAAGTTTTTAAAGCATTCTCTGTATGCCATCTCATTTGATCAGTTTTTTCTAGGAGTTTGGTCATGAAAGACGAAATACGGGAAGACAATTTAAAGCAGTAAGAGTATCAAGGCCAAGTTTTGCAAGGATGGGGTAGGCATGGACATGTTTTCAGGCAGCAAGAAAGAGCCAGATTATAGGAAGAGATTGGTCCTCTCTCTACCCAGTCAGGAATGGGGTGGGAACAGTGCTTACAGGGACACTGTGGATCCAGGCCAAGTAGTCAAGTTTCCCTGACTAATAACATGGCTCACTCCACTTTCCATTAGTTCCTCCTACTTGCCAAGGTCTTTACCCTGCTATGTCAGGAGAAGGAGAAACAAAAGGGGGAAACCAGACCCTCTCTGGATCAGTAAAGTCAAAGTCAAAAGCACTGTTCTGTTCTTAAAAAATTGATTTGAGGACTGCCTCAAGCACAGTTATTACTTGCTATGGTCATGCTTATTTTAAAATCTCTGAATTAATCGATATTTACTGATTGAGTATAGTACAGCCATTGGGCTATCCCAGTAGACCTGAGTGTTCTCCAAAGGCAAACATTACTTCATCTCCTGTCTTTACCTTCCTCCCTACTCCCAGATTACAGTATGGAGAAGGGAGGCCTATAGGATTCCCCTAAGCTAGGCTGGTGAGTGGGCAGCTGTCTCCTGAAAGCCAAAAACCTTCTCTAGACATTTCAGAACAGTTTGTTTTGGGGGTAAAATGTGATCTGGTGAGTTTGGGAGCAAGTGTCTTGGAATATGGAGTTGCCTCAGCCAGCTGGGTTCTTGGCAGCTTCTGCCTCTGGTCTAATGGGAATGGATTTGTTATGGCGGGGGTGTGGTGGTGAGCATAGACCATCAAGCCAGAATCTAGTTTATTTTTGTTCACTGAACAAATGTTTGAACCAGATGAAAGGAAATTCTTTAGGGTAAAATCAGAACTTGGGTCCAGTTTGGGCATTTGCTGAGTCACCACTCCCTTTCTGGCAAACTAGAAATATTTCTCACCAGTAGGGCCACAAGAGCTCTTTCTCAGTGATCCATGATGTTCCCCTACAGCCTTTTCTGATTCTTTGCCTCCCCTTCAGTGAAGGCTCAATTGCTCTTGAGGGCAAACAGCTTCTCAAGCCAGTGCAATATCAAACCTCTGTGTTCTACCCTGGCCAATATCTAAGCATCTTCTTGGGTGACTTTTCCCACTGTATTGTAATCTGTCCTTACTATTCCACTAAAATTTGTCATCTTGGTTCAGTGCATATGGCCTGGAGGGAAGTAGACTGGATGGCCATTGATGGATTCATCCCTAAGGTTGCTAGTTGCTCAAGGGATGGTCCCTTTAATAAAAAAAAAAAAAATCAAACTGGGAGGAGAAGACCCTCAGGGTTCCTGGGTAAAGGAGAAACAGTTACTATTTAGTAATATATCGGCAGGTAGAGCAGAGGACTGTAGTGTAACAAATCTATAGGAATCCTTAGGTCGCTGGTTTGATTCCAGCTAGAAGGAGGGATGCAACGTACAGGATTAAGTAACTTTTGGATCCATAGAAACAAAGCACAAGAATACCAGATCTTAAATTGTATTATAAAGCAGCAATCATGAAAACTATTTGGTACTGACTAAGAAATAGAGTGGTAGATCAGTGAAACTGCTTAAATACACAAGACACGGCATTCAATGACTATAGTAATCTACAGTCTGATAAACTCAGACTTCAACTTCTGGGATAAGAACTCACTATTTGACAAAAACTGCTGGGAAAACTGGAAAATAGCATGGCAGAAACTAGGTATAGACCAACAACTTACACCATATACCAAAATAAAGTGAAAATGGGTACATGATTGAATGGGTGTATCTCACTCAAAGTGAGAATGCTATAAGAGCTTAGCCTGAAAGAGCCAGGGTCTCTCATGGCATCCTGGGCCATCTCCACTTGTCCTGATGAATATCAGGCCACTGTATCCAGATGACTCAGGAGAAGAAAGTGAGGTTGGTAACCTTGCACAGCCCTCCCTCATACAAATCAAAGTCAAGTGCAAGTCATGTCATCATCTTGATGTCATGATCCTCTTTGAGAAGAAAGGACAAACCCAACAACAGCGACACAATCCTAAGGCCACTGAGTTTGCTACTGAAACAGATAACCTTCACTTCCTTCTAGTCTACTTCCTTCAGAGAGAGCAACACACACTCAACTGGGATGAACAGAATGAACTCAGTTTGATTTTGTCCTTTATAATTAGAGGCAATTAACACATACAGGTAGGAATTAGTGCATTAGATCCAGAAAGGAAACTTAAATATCATGAAGTCCAACTCTTTTAATTACAAAAGGGGAAAATGGAGATAGTCAAGACATTTAGAAGATGTGGGTAAATTGAAATTTATGTGAAAAAGAACAGAGGATCTCAGTGGACTGCAAGCTTAATGTAATGAAAAGCAATTAGAGCTATTCAAAGGTGGCATAGGTTGCCTAAAGAGCATAGGATTCCACCTCATCAGAAGTCATCAAAAGAAGGCCAAATGACCATTTTTCAGGTATGATCCAGAGGGGATTTTATTCAGGTATCTCTCTTTTCCTTTGCAGTCATTTTTCAGTCATGTCTGACCTTCTGTGACCCCATTTGGGGTTTTCCTTGCAAAGATACTGGCATGTTTTGCCATTTCCTTCTCCAGTTCATTTTACAGATGAGGAAACTAAGGCAAACAGAGTTAAACGACTTATCTAGACTCACACAACTCTTACGGAATCTGAGACCTGATTTGAACTCAGGAAGAGAAGTCTTTTTTGACTCCAGGCCTGGCACTCTCTCTATTCTACCACCTAGCTTCTGAGGCTCCTTCCAACTTTGAGATTCCACAATCCTGTGAGTAGACACTAAATTTTAAGTCACAGCATCTCAGAATTGGGAAGTTCCTCCGATTCAGCCCTGCACCCCAGCAGGAACCTTCTCTCCAACATCCCCAACAAGAGAACATCCAACTTCTCCTTGAAAATGTCCAGTGAAGGGCAACCCACTACCTCTCCCTGAAACTGCTCATTTATTTTCTGGACTCTGAATTGTGAGGAGTCAGAAGAACTGAGACTGAGCCTCCCTGTGTGACCTTGGATAAATCTCTTCTCTGCTTGGGCAAGGTCCTACCGCCTCTGTAAAATGGGGATCGAACCCAACCTAAGTCATTTCCTGGCAGTGTCATGAGGGAAATGCTTGTAGCCCTCATGTGCTCCTCTCCTGGGGAAGCTGGGAGCTTAGGAAGACATCACTGTAGCAGCTGAGCAAGGATAGCATGTCCTCTCTGGGGTGTGGGGGGTGGGGCTCAGAATCTATGACTTCTAGAGTCTTTAACAACTCAGAGATTCTGTGCTTTCTGCTCTCAGGTCTCTGTTGATGAAAGGGACCCAGCAGCATCGCAATCTTGGGCAGCTATAGATTAGAAGTGAGGAAAGTTCTTTAATACGACAGGGGAAAAGAGGCCCAGCAGAGTCCTGAGGGCTGGGATTCAGATTATTCCAATCATTCTAGTACGAATGATCTTGAGAGGATTCTAGGGAAAGCCTAGGGAAAGGAGGACAGAATTAAAGTGAAGAATTCCCAGAAAGAGAAAAGGAGAAGAGAGTGGCAAGCCAAACATGACAGAAAAGCGCTGCATAGCAGAGTAATGGCCAGAGAAGACAGGACTTCAATCCTGCCTCAGACACTTCCAAGCTGTGTGACCCTGAGCCTTTGTTTTCCCATCTGTAAAATGGGGTTAATGATAGTACCTTAACCTCATAATTGCTGTGTGATTCAAATGAGATAATATATGTTAAATACTTTGAAAACCTTGAAGTGCTATAATGATTCAAGCTATAATTAAAATTCCTTCCTTGGAAGCTCAAATTCTCCCTTGACTAAGGGCCGGCCACTTTTATTACCGTTCAGAGCATGGCCAAGTTTAGTGACAATTAAAAAAACTCTCAAGAAGATGTGTACACAGTATAGACATGGTGGGGGGGCAGGGGGTAAGAGGGGTGGGACTGTTAGTACGTGGAGGGAAATAGGGATGGAATCTTAGGATTTGGACCTGAGAGAGACCTTGGAGATTCTCTTGTCTACCTCCCTCATTTCACAGATGAAGACATTGAGACAAACAGGGTTAAGTAACTTGCCCAGGGTTAATATACCTAGTTAAGTACCTAAGGATGGATTTGAATTCATGAAGATGTGTCTTCATGATTCTAAGCCTTATGCTTTATCCTGCTTCTGGTTTATAAAGTAGAGAGCTCAGTCTTGCCTCATTCCCTGCCCTTAGCCAGGTAGGTGGGCTCACTGTCTGTTCCATAGCCTCCAAGCCAGAATAGAGTCCCCCATATCCTGGGAGTCTGGGATTGGCTGGTTGGCAGCTCTGGACTTTCCCAGGAATGCTCATACCATAAAGTATATGACTGTCTGGCCCTGGCTCCTGTCTGTTCTGGTCCTAAAATGGCATCTACTTCAGAGCTGATACTTGGAATAAAATCAACAGTAGGAAATAAAGCTGACAACTGTTATCAATCCTAAACCATTCAAGAGTCCTCCCCTCCCCCCACTAGCTATTACGTTTTAAGTTTCTGGTGTGCTTCCCCATCTGGGCTTTATTACTAGATATTGAAGTCATAATCACTTCAGATTAGGAAAATATCAGACAGAGTAATACTCATACTCTGAAAATCATGGCAAACAAGAAAGGGGCTGTAGTAGAATGAAATGAAAACTGTATTTGGAGTCAGGGGGCCTGGGTTCAATTCCCACCTCTACAACTTATTAACTATGTCAATTTAGGTGTGTCATTTGACATCTCTGTACTCCATTTTCTCATATATAATGGACTAGATCACCTTTAAGATTGGAGAGAGGGGAAATGTCCTGATTTGCAAAAAGGGGAAGAAGGACGATACTTTAAACTATAGGCTACTAATGTTCTAGACTTCTAAATTCTAGAATTCATTATTAAATATACAGTTAAGCATGGATCTCTCAGGTACTCCACTGGAGACCCTCTCCCAAGATGGCATCAACCCATAATTGATAAATTTCTTGAAAAAACTTTCTGCAATCTTTATATTCACTTCCTTATAGCCTACCTCACTTCTCAATGCCCTTTATTCTGGTTTCTCACAACATCACTCAACTGAAACTGAACTCTCATCTCCATGGTTATCAATAATCTCTTGATTGCTAAATCCAATGGACTTTTCTGAGTTCTCATACTTCTTGATCTCTATGAAGCATTTCACACTATCGACCACCTCTCTTTTAATGACAACACTCCCTCCTGGTTCTTCTTCAGTTGCCTAACTGCTTCTTCCCAGCCTCCTTTGCTAAGTCATAATTCCATGCTCCAACCCATTTGCATGCATATAGCCCAGGACTCTGTCCTTGCTTTTCTTCTCTGTCTTGCTGATCTCATCTGTTCCAATGGGTGTCTCTGCAGATAAATACATAGATGTCCTAGTTCTAATCACCCTGAACTTAAGTGTTATGTCACCATCTACCTATGGGGCATTTCCCATAGGATGTCCTATGGATATCTCAAACTCAACAAGTCAAAAACAAAAGTCACAGTTCTTTTGGCCAAGCTCACTACTCTATTTCTGTCAAGGGTATCATCATTCTTCTATACACCCAGGTATATAACCCATCTCTTTACTCTCCCTTACTTCCCACATCTAGTTACTTAGCAGATACTGACAATTCTATCTTTATAACATCTCTTGTCCTTCCTTTCTTCTCTACCCATGTGGCCACAATCTTAACTTGGGCTCTGCAAGAGCCTCTTAATTCATCTCCCTGCTGTTAGTCTCTTCCCTTTCCAATCCATCCTCTGTCCCAAGTCAAAGGATATTCCCAAAGCACAAGACTGATTGTGTCACTCTCCCGTTTAAAGAGCCTCTGGGGCACCCTATTGACACCACACCTCTCTTTGGAATTTAAAACCGTTTCCAATCTGGCTCCAACCTCCCTACACTGATTTTACGCTGGTTCCTCTCACACACTCTAGGTACCAGCCAAACTGGCCAATTTTTAGTTTTCCACACGCAACATTTCATCCTCTACTCTTGCATGAGCAGTCATCAACGTAAAGCAATTTCTTTCTCCTCACCTTTGCTTCTGGGAATCCCTGCTTTCCTTCCAGCTGCAGCTCCTCTACCTCCCTGAGGCATCTGCTAATCCCCACAGCTGTTAAGTATTCCCAAATTACTTTGTATTTCTTATATAATTTAAATATACTTGTCTATGATTATATTATTTCCTCCTTCCCCTCTCCCCATCCAGATAAAGACATTAAGGCCTTTGTGTCTTTTCATCTTCAAGGGGGCAGCTAGGTGGTGCAGAGGATAGAGCACCAGTGCAGGAGTCAGGAGGATCTGAGTTCAAATCTCACCTCAGACACTTGATGCTTACTAGCTGTGTGACCTTGGGTAAGTCACTTAACCCCCATTGCCTCATCCTGGGACATCTCCAGTCATCCTGATGAAGATCTGGTCACTGGATCCAGATAGCTCTGGAAGAGGCTGGTGACCTGCACAGCCCTCCCTCACTCAAAATAAAATCAAGAGCAAGTCATGTCATTATTCATCTTTAAGGCTTGGACACAGACATAGCTGAAAAAATGCTTCCTCAATTAAACTGAATCAAATGGAACAATTTAGTTAGTGAGCCTATAGAAAAGGAAGGGGTGATCACTGAGAGCCAGAATGTGTTCACTAAGAACAAGTTGTGGAGAAATTAGTCACTTTCTTTTAGATAAATCTTCAAAACTAGTTAGAGAGGAAACCTGGTATGGTAAATAGAGAGCTACCTTGTAGCCAGGAAGATGCAGATTAAAATCCTGGCTATGTGACCCTGGGAGAGTCACTTAACTCTAACAGGCAACCTAAAGTATCAAATTTCAGGAAGGTGCTGACTGGCTTTGGTAGAGGGAGCTCTTCCATGACTGGGCCCTATCCCATGGAAGTCACAGATTGGGTCCTTATCCCTTTGCCAACCAGGAACCTCATAGTGATCCTGTTTCAACGAACCATCATGGTGTGGAGGTGATAGTACCATGTTGGAGACACTTATGCTAGTAGAGGGCAATCCCTGGTAGGTCCTAACTGGACCTGGGAGATAGATAGTAAGATATTCTCAAGGAGGGAGAGTGGGACAAAGGCAGAAGGTTGCCTGTTTCTTTGCTTCCCTCCACTGGGTGGGGCAGAGGGGCTAGCTAGGGAAGGACATACAGTGCCTAGGGAGAGGGCAGTGGCCCTGCCAGCTGCCACGCTTCCTCCACTGGCCCCAGTCATACTGTGTACCTTGCACAAGAGGGATCTGCTGGCACAGAATGAAAGTAGGGATTGTAGTAGAGCCAGCAGGGATAAACCAATATGAGTATGGCAGAGTTGTTTTGTTTCTGTGTTAGTGACTTGGAGGGACCAGAATAGAAACCCTAGCTTGCCTCCTGCAGCAGTCAGACAGCAAGAGAGTTCTTGTAACCTCGAGGGAGAGTGATCACTGGAAAGGCTGAGGTCTGGACAACAGACAGTGCCAGGGGCTGGGCTGCAGAACATGAGGGACTGACCAGAGAAGGTGAAGAAGATGTGGCCTGGAGGGGCTGAGGGTGAACAGAGGCAGGGCTCATTCCCCTCCCACTCCTCTAGAGAGAAGTCTGGGCCTCAGACCTGGCCATCAGAGACTTCTCCCCTGCTCAGGGTAATCTCCCTCTTTCCTTCTAGATATTGTTTTTTTGGGGGGGCTTCCCATTCTGGTAGGAATGATGACTCACCCACCATGAGAGGTAGGGAGAGGGTGGGAGCAAGTTAAAGGGACTTAACTGGAGTTCAGATCAAAAAGCTTGTGAGGAGCCATGATAGGGTAAAATGACAGATTTATGAGCTCATAATCAAGGGCCTGCCCATCTCTTCAGGCCCAGAGATGTTCCCCAGGGGCCCTGTGGGCTCCCATCCATTTGTGAATTAACAAATTGCCTCCTGATTTGGTTTACAATGTTTACTCCATTCACTCTCTAGATCTCTGGTGATTAATAGCTTGTTGGAGTTGGCTGCCAGGACTTAAGCTATTGAATGATGGAATCCCCTTGGAAAGGATTTCAATATTTATAAGAAAGGTACTTAGTATCTAGGGATTGACTTTCTCTCTACTGACTCAAAGACCACTGGGCTATCAGGACAATGTAGTACCAAGAAAAGAGCATGGACACTCTTGAGTCAGAGGGCCCCAGGTTCAAATGCCATCTCTGATATTTATTACCTGTGTGACCTTGGGGACATCACTTTTTCTCTCTGGGTCTCAGTTTCCTCATCTGTAAAACAAAGGGTTTGGACTAGATGGCCTCTGGTCATGAATCTATGAACCAGGTAGAAGCACCCTTAGAGACCTCTAGTTCCTTTTTACAGCTAATGAACCCAGGAAGCAGTATGGTTTGAGTGGGGGGGAATCAAACAATAGTTCAAACTTGTTTCCCACCACTTAGAGAATGTGGATGAGGGGCTGCAGCTGGTCCAGAGGCCAGGGCTTGTGACCTCTCTAGGCCATCATTTCCTTACCCATCAAACCAGGGTTTGAACCAGGTGACCTCCAAGGTCCCTTCCAGATCCAACACAGAGTGGGACCCAATGAGTTCTAATGGTCCTTCTTGCTTTAAATTCATGATTTCATGATCCTAAACACAAAGTAAGCCAATGTCCCATTGTTTGATCCTTTGTAACATTCCCTTCTCTCTAGCAAGCAAAGATGTTCACAACCACCACAGCCTCCTGACAGGCTTTCCTAACTGCTTTTTCCTCTCTCCATTCCATCTTCCATCACATTACCCGACTGATCCCCCTTCTGAATAGATCTCATCATGTCATTGCTCTACCCTAAAAGTCTCTTAATTGCCTGCTAAGTAAAGTTCAGACTCCTTTACTTGGCATTCAAGGCCTTTTAATATGGTGTCAATCACATATCATCAGACAGTTCAGGGCTCCCTATACATGCCCATTACTTTCCTATCTCTGTGCCCTTGGTCATAATATTCTTAGGACTGGGAATATGCTCTGTCCTCCCTTAACAAGCCTTTCTTGAACTTCCCCTCTCCCTTCATCAGCACTTATCAACTGTGTCTCACTCTTGAAATTACTTTGTACATACTTTATATTTCCTTAGTTTGTACAAGTTGAGTCCTCCCCACAGTGCCTTGAAGGCAGAGACTTGCTTTTGTCTTTGTAACCCTTTGTTTAGTCATTTCAGTCGTGTCTGACTCTTGGTTTTCTTGGCAAAGATATTGAAGTCCTTTGTCATTTCCTTCTCCAACTTATTTTACAGATGAATAAACTGAGGCAAATAGGGTTAAGTGACTTGTCCAGGATGGACTAGTAAATGTCTGAGGTCAGATTTGAACTTAGGTCTTCCTGACTGCAGGCTGAGCATTCCATCCAGTGAACCCCCTAGCTGCCTCCTTTAATGCCTATCACAAATGCCACCTCTTTCACAAGCTCCTTCTTATCCTCTACCAGACCAGAAGGAACCTTAGAGGGCATGGAGTCCAGCACTTCCATTTTACAGATGAGGAGATTTAGGCTGAGAAGAGCTGAATGCCTTCTTGGAAGTCACACAAGGAGTATGTGACAGAGCTGGAATTACTTGTCCTGGAATCGCAGAGAGTATTTGGTCCTAAACCCTGATCACAAACTTAACATGTGAGATTGTGCATCCCACTTACCTCTGACCTCCTCCCTCCCACCCCCATCAGACTGTGGCCTCCATGAGTACAACGTTGGTGTCTAATCTAAGCTGCCTATCTGCCCCAGCAGCCAGTACAATTCTGTGCACCTAGGAAGCACTGGGGAAAAAATGGTTTGTTGTGAATGAATGAAGGAACTGCTTGGATTTCTACCTGAAGAAGAATTCACCTTTCCCGAGTCCTCTTTATTACTCCTCTCCCTCTATGGGAGCAAATGTCTAGTCCCAAATGTGCGAATTGTGCCAAGGAAAGAGCAGAGTGAGTGTCTAGAGGGCAGGCCCTGAGTCTAGTAGAGGTCAGGCATCTGTGTGAAGGAAGGTCATCCAGACAGTCACCCACACCCTTGTCTCACCCCACATAGCCAATCTGTGGCCAAGTCTTGGAGTTTCTGCCTTCACAGTGTCATATGTATCTCCTTCTCTCCATTTACAAAGCCACCATCCTGACACTAGCCTTGTTCGCCTCTGACCCTGAACTACTGTGATAGCTTTCTGGCTGGTCTACCTCTACCTTTTGTCCAGTCTGTTCCATTCTCCACTCAGATGGCAAAGGAATTTCCCTGAGATACAAGTCTGTCCAGGTCTTCACCTCAATAAACTCCAGAGGCTCCCTATTAACCTCAGAATCAAATAGAAAATGCTTGGCTTGGCCCCTTTCCACCTTCTTACCTTACACTTTGCTCCCTTCCATGGCCTCTACCATCCACTGACACTGATCTCCTTGTGATTTCTCACACAGGACACTATCTCCCTCTCTGTATCTTTTCCCTTTTGGTCTCTCTTGTCTTGAGGACCCTCCATCACTTTTGCCTTCTGGCTTCCCCGACTTCCTTCACAGCTCAGCTAGAACCTCATCTTGTACAGGAGTTCTCATCTGGTCCCTGTCCCTGAGACTGCCTTCTGTATCTATCTTGTATGGACCCAGTTGTTTGTACATCCATTAAAATGGGAGCTCCTTTGAAGATAGGGACCATCCTTTCTCTTTTCTCTGAATTCCCAACGTTTAGCACAATCCTGCTAGTCCTGAATTTGGTCCTGGCACATGTAAGCACTTGATAAATACTAGTTAAATGACTAAATGACTTAATGGTCCAGTAAGAGCATAGGTGAAAACAGCATTTTATAATCCCCTCCTCCCTTTTTCATTTAAATGCTTTCCCATTTGAGAACTGGCTTCAAGATGCTGAGTGTATGGGCAGTTCTGCAGCAGGCCCAAAGATGCTCCAGCCTCAGGAGAGGCTCAGCCTTGAATCCTTCACACTGAGATCGAGTTCATTCCTTCCTATGAAAAGAGACCCCATTGCTACCTCTGGGTCACAGAAAACCATGATTTCAATTTGACTGTATTGGGAGAGGGGACTGGTTGAACTAAGCAGTATTCCCATGTGTGCTGGATGCAAGAAAAGGGAATCCAGCCCAAACGGGCAAGTTGGCTACTGTGAGCAGGGGACGTCAGCAGACATAGCACGGCCATTTTCAATTTCAGATCTCATTCCACTTTGGGGATTTTTTTTTTTTACCTTTATCTGCTCTTGTATTGGAATCACTGAAATTAGAGAGCAGAAGGGACTTCGCTCACCCCTTTGCTTCTTTGTGGAACCTTGGAAACTAGTGGAACCTAGTAAATGTCTGGTGCCCAGCTTCCCCGTCTTCCAAGTCCAGGCAAGGAAGGGAACCCATAGTATTCCCTGGCATGCCCTTTTTGAAATTCTTATAGTTCTTGGAAGGAAAACTTGGTAAAATCTTGGTAAGTGAATGCCTTATACAACAGAGGCCCAGCTTCTTCTCAGTGGTGGTGGGGAGGGGGCTACACCCTGCTCCCTCAAACCATTCCCCTTTACTGGGGTCAGAGTACTATGCCTGAGAATATGTGTACATTAGGAGGGAAGGGAGCCTGCACTTACAGGAGGGGCATCTAAGTGATAGGTCTTTTATTGTTTGTTTAACTCAAAAGAGAAAGATACTTCATACAAAGTCACCCCGAGTCATAGATCATCAGAACTGGAAAGGAACTCAGTTGTCATCAAGTCTCTATTTCTAGTCTTTATCCCCTCTGTAATCCATCTTCCACACAGCTGCTGAAATAATTGCTCCAGAGCACAGTTTTTGGACTCTGCTGCTCAAAAACATTCAATTGCTCCCAGTTTTCATTGAAAAAAAAAGTCTACTCTTCATCCTAACATAAGGACCTTCACAGTTCTGTTCCTTTCACTTTCAAGCCACATTTCTCATTATTCTACTTCATACACCCCAAATCCAAGGCTTTATTTCCTATCTCATGCTGTTACTTTTTCCAAAATCTCAGGTAGGAGATATGAGCTTGCTATCAACTCAGGAAGGAAACGAGAACAGAAAAGGCTATGGCTTGGGAATCAGGAGATCTGGGTTTGAATCTTACTTGGGACATGATTAGCTTCATAGCCATGGGCATGGTTCTATTACTAACTCTCCATTTGTAATCTTGAACAAACTACTTCCCCTCTCTGGATCTCAGTTTTCCCATCTATAAAATGAGGGCATGAGCCTAGAAAACCAGATTCAAACTGCTATGAAAACATCTGAATGGTCATCCTTGGTCAATTAGAGAAGTCCCTGGAATCCAAAGCTTCTGGCCTGCTTCCTTTCCCTTGCTTGTATTTGAGGGCTGATAATTACTCAGTAATTAAAAGCAGGTAGCAACTGGGACATTTTCCTTCTTTCTTTCTCAGCTGCCAGGCCAGTCAGCCCCTCCTCAGCCCATTCGAATGAGAGTAATCCAATTTAGTCCATTTGGGAGTGAAGCCCCTCAGCCTTCCCGGCATACAACATACCAGGCCTAAGAACCCAGTCCTCCCAGCTCCCCTGGGAGACTTCAGATTCAAAAATAATTGGCTGCATCTGGGAAGGAGACAAGGCCACTTTTTCCCCCTAGGATTTATGAGAAGAGGGAATATTCTTATTGACCTTTGTTGCAGGAAAGGCCCCTTTCTGGAACACTTACTGCATATTATATCAACAATAAAGCACACATGTTATCCTGCAGCCCGGGCCCAACATCGTCCTATTGGTCATATGGTTCTTGTCTCAAACGCATTTTAACACTAGCTTGGGGGATGACATATATTTCTTAAGGCTCTTGAAGAATGCTTCTCATAAAATGCTTATAATTCACTCTTCACAAAGGTTCTCGCTGTGTTTTCCAAACACACTTGGGAAGAGAGTCAGAGTTTATTTAGAAAACTTTTTGTTAGTGGCAAGAGAATGGCCTGGGTCACAGGATCCTTTTATCCCCAGCTCTGCTCTTGCCTTGCTGAGACCCTGGGGACATCCCTTTAATGGTCTGTGCCTGAATGACCCTAGAGAGAGTATGGGGAACCAGGAATTTGTGTCAGGTTCATTCACTTGTACAATTCAATAGAATGAAGGCTCTTTCCGGTCAGGGATTCTTCTTCCTTTTTTCTTTATATCTCCAGAGCCTAGCACAACCTTAAATGCCTCCTACTCTAACCCTAACCCTAACCCTCAGACTCTAACCCTAACCCAGTGCCTTGAATATAGAAGGTACAACATAAATACTTGTTCAATTTGGACCGGATTACAGAATGTTACATCTAGAAGCAACCTTGGAGCATAACATAGTGCCTTGCACACAAAAAGTACATAATAAATGCATGTTCAATTTGGACTGGATTATAAAATGTTACATCTAGAAGCAACCATGGAGTTTAGCACAGAATCTTGTATACAGAAGGTGCATAATAGACATTTGTTCAATTGGACTGGATTATGGAACATTAGATCTTAAAGTGACCTTGGAGACCATATAATCCTTCAATTTTTCAGAAGAGGAACTGAAGCCTAGATAGGGGAAGGTGCTCAGCTGAGGTTATATAGGTAGTAAGTAATGCAGTCAGAATTTGACTCTAGTGCCAAGGTTGGGTACTTGGAATGGGTGTATGTTTTGGTGTGTATTTTGGGGGCTGGATTCGGTGCCCATTGGCATAACCACGACAAGTTCCTGACTCCCCTCCATGTCCTTGGTGTCACTATGTTTCCCCTTCATTGGGGGTGGGGGTGGTAGATTTGGCTGGCTGCCACAAAGTGAAGACCATGCATGGGAAAACTAAAGCTAAAACCAGAATCCAACAACATTAGATTTGGAGTCAGAGCATTTGGTCTCTGCTACTTGCCAGCTGTATGACCTTGGGCAAGTTACTTCTGCTTTGTGGGCCACAGTTTCTTCACTTATAAGATGAGAGGAATGGCTTCCAAGAGCCTTCTTACATTCCCATGGTTCTTCTAATGATTTTCCAGTGGACTAAACTTAGGTGACCCCTTGAGAATCTAATATCACAACCAAGGACCACTTTTCTGTCCTAAGTCTGAGAGAAGATGCCCTCTCTGCCAAAGAATCCATACCTGCAACAACTGCCCAGACTTATGCATTCAAGAAGTATTTATTAAACGCTAACTATGTGCCAGGCACTGTGCTAGGCTCTTGGGTTATAAGGGCAGAGAACAAAAACATTCTCTGCCTTCAAGTAGTTTATATTCAATTGGAGGAATCTATATTTTCATTGATAAATACAAAATATACATGGAGTAAGCACAGTTATGCCTTCCACATTGCAGGGGGGTTAAGGGAAGGGTGCCCCTGTGATCTGGAAAATTCACATAAAACTTTTTGGACCTCCCGTTGTACCAGAGAAGAAGTCTGAATTTTTTCTTCTTTTATGGTGTGTTTACAGTACCTTATTGTAAAATTTGGGTTAAGTATTTGGTCATAGGCTCTGTGTCATCTTCAGCTTCCACAAAACTCCCATTTAATTTCTTACCCTGACCCATGATATATTGAAACTGCAATGGGGAAGGTGTCGATGCGGAAAAGGTAACTGTATAAATAATTTGACTCTTTGGGGTATTTTTTGGGGGGAAGGTGGCTAGCAATGTGGAGTTCAGGGTACCTGAGCTGAGCTTCAAAGGAAGCCAGGAACTCTAAGAACATATAAGGTACAAGGATCAGGGATGTGATGCCCTGTACAGGAAATGACAAATAGGCCAATTTGATTGGCACTTTTAGCACGTGAGGGGAAGAAGGTGCAGCAAGCTTTGAGAGGCTAACTGGTCCCAAAATTGTGAATGACAAAGAGAGGAGTTTGCATTTTTTTCCTGCAATAGGGATCCTGCATAGAAGCCACAGCTTCTAATTGGGTTCTCATCCAGGGGCTAAGGACATAGACATGTTGATAAGAGCCCTAGATATCTCATCCCTCCTGGGCCTAAAGAAAGGCCTCAGGATACACCCAGGGTGAGGTACTTTGGGAAGATAACAGTGGAGAAGTGGGTCTTTTCAGAATTTTGAAACAACTTATGTACTAAAAAAAAGGAGGAGTTTTCTCCTGTTGAACCTTATCACCCACTTGCTGGGGAAGCTGTAGACATTTTAGATTCTGCAGCTAAGGTGTCAAAGTGGTAGATGTTTCAAAGCCCTCCAAAGAGCACATTTGGTGATAAATCAAGTTAAGGTCTAGTCACAGTCCTGGTTTTGACTCAGAGCAGGAGGGAAGGGCAACTTGGGCCTCCTTGCAGACAGAGGCACTTCTCTCGCCCACTGCCTTTCAGTATGAACACTGACAAATAACCTTCCCCATTGAAATCTCACAACTAATGAGGAAACAGTGGATAGACTTGCCTACAACTGATGGATGAGCAAACTAAGTCGATTGATGTCTTCCAGTAATTCTTGGAGAAACTGACTTATTTCCTGCCAGCTCATCATTGGGGAACAGTGCTGGGGAGTGGGATGGAGGTAGACTGTTCACAGGTAGAGGTTTTCACAGCAGAGAAGGAAGTTGCACAAAGCATCTAGATTCTGTTTCCAGTTTATAGCCCTCTAAGCCCCAAAAGGCAAAGTAGATTTTCACAAATATGTGGAAAACACCTGGATTAGGAGACCAGGATTTTAGTTCTGGCACCTGGATTAACTTCCCTGTGCACCCTTGGGACAAGTCTCTTCCTGTTTGGGGGTCTTAAATTTCTTCTTCTGCAAAATAAGAGGATGGTCTCAGGGCTTCTTAAACTTTTTTTTTTCTGTGTTTCATTGACTTTAGGGCCCTTCTAGCTTTGCCAATTCTGTTTATAGGATCATAGACTTAAAGTTGGAAGGTATATTAGAGGTCATTGAGTTCAGTCCCCTCATTTTACAGAAGAGGAAACTGAGGCACAGAGATGTTAAATGTCTTATCCAGAACCACATAGGAAGTAATTCTCTGTTATGAAACTTGAACTCAGGTTTTCCTGACTCCAGATCTCCTGCCCATTCCATCATACTATGGTTTCATCCAGCTCTGACATTCTTTATCCTACATTCTAAAGTAATAGTGAAGCCTACAGTTCTATTATTCAGTGCCAGCCTCTCCCCAGCTCCCAGGCAAGTCCTAGACTAAAGGCAGACCCATTTCTAGGTCTGTTGTCTCCAGGCTTGTGATCCTTCTCCTCTTCCAACCCCAAGAGTCCTATAGAATTCCTTCCACTTTAGTGATTACTGAAGTTCAATGGGTCCAGGAGGCTCATAAGGAATGGATATCTGCTCCAGGGAACTGACAAGAGTCTATGGAGATTGGAGGAGACACAGAAACCATCAGACAGGAGATTCTGAGAGATTTCCAGCAGCTCCTCAAGAATGCATGTGTCTTACATTCTAGGCTCTTGAACAGGAAGAGCCAGAAAAGGACTTGGAGATCATTTGCCTCCTATTCTTCAGTGGATCTGAGACCTCCCTGCTTCCCTTCTGTGACACAGAGTACACTTTCCCCATGCCTTCTCAGCTTGAATCACTCTTATCCGTATCTTTTGTCCCTCTGAATGAAGGATGGAGCCAGGAATGCCAAAATCTCCATCTACGGAGGAAGCTCAGCTCAGACATCTGCTCCTCTCTCACGTGGTTACATTACTCTGAGCCTTCTCTGATTTCTCCATCATGCTCCCACATCAGATATTCTCACAATAACCCTAGAAGGGAGGACAGAGATTATGATCCTACAGAGCCTTTAGTGGCTCCCTATTGCCTTGAAAATGAAATGGAAACTCTTTCATCCGATATTGAAAGCCCCTCCCAGTCTGGCTCCAGCTTTATTGCATTTCACCCCCCACCCCCTCCCATTTGTGACATCTGTTCTAGCCATACTTTTGCCTGGTTATTCTTCACACTCAACACACTATCTCTTGCCTCTTCATTTATCTAGCCTAGAATGCACTTTCCCCCCATCTTTACCTCCTTTGTCAAGATCTAACTTAGGCACCACTTCTCCTGTGTAGATTCCCTTGATCCATCCCTCCAGCAAAAAGAATTTTTTTCCCTGAATCAAATATTCCTGGAGAGTTTCATCTAGCTCACAATTAGGTCACTCCTGGTTGCCAGCCACGCCCAACTTGTATCATACTCTACCTGTGCCCTCCTGAAGTAGAATAGAAGTTGTTTGAAAGCAGGGAGGATTCTATTTTTACCTTTACATCCTCGGCACTTAGTACCATGTGTTGCTCATAAAAAGTGCTTTTTAATTTGTGTCATTGTTGAAAAAAGGCAGTGGTACAGTGGATAGAGCACTTGGTCTAGAGTCAGAAAGACTTGATCTCAAATCTGTCTTCAGATACTTACTAGCTGTGTGACCCTGGGCAAGTCACTTAACCTCTGCCTTCCTCAGTTTCCTTAACCTTAAAATGGGGACAAAAATAGCACCTTGCCTCATAGGATTTTGTGAGAGTCAGATGAGGTTAATATTTGTAAAGCACTGACCACTGTGCCTAGCACATAGTAGATGCTATATAAATGCCTGTCCCCTTCCCCATTCTATAGATAGAGCTCTAGGACAGGAAAGAACCTCTGTTGATTATTTGTTGATTTCAGTCACATAGACTCTCTTTGACAACATTTGGGATTTTCTTGCCATTTCCTTCTCTTGCTCATCTTGTAGATGAGCAAGCTGAGGCACATAGGGTTAGGTGACTTGTTCAGGCTCACACAGACAGTAAGTGTTTGAGGCTAGATTTGAACTCAGGTCCTCCTGACTCCAGGGCCAGCACTCTATCCACAGTACTAACTAGATGCCCACTTCAGATGCCATCAAATCCAGCCCCATCATTTGACAGATGAGAAAGCTGAGAGCCGCGGAGGTTAAGTGAGTTGCCTTAGGTTAAACAAGAACTAAATATTCTAGGCTCTATTTGAACCCATGTTCTCTGATTCCAGAACTGGTATTCTTTCTGCCAAGCCACACGGCTACTTCAGCATAGGATAAGGAGGCCCAGAGAAGTGAGGTAAGACCTCAAGATCCCGTAGCTAGGATAGTTGCGTCATAGAGCCAAGATGAGAGAGCCCAAGTCTCCTAGCTCTTGGCTTACTGCTTTTTCCTCTGTAGACAATAACAATAACAGATAACATTTACACGGTGCTTTAAAGTTTGATCTGTACCAGGTCATCACAATCCTCTGCTGGTTCTTGGTTAACTATGGGCCATTGATGGGAACAGACAACTGCAGCCCAACCAGTCTTGAACTTTCTCAAACATGTTGCAATGAAGCAAGATGCAGCACCCTGGAAATCTAATTAAAACTCTTTCAGGCAAAGACAATGTAGCAATACTTGGGTAAGCCAGGGTTGGGTAAACTCACTCTCCCAATCTTGCTATAGTATAATTCCCATTTTCAGCCACTT
Organism: Potorous gilbertii; assembly: GCA_028658325.1. NCBI lineage: Eukaryota > Metazoa > Chordata > Mammalia > Diprotodontia > Potoroidae > Potorous > Potorous gilbertii. The sequence goes on along the minus strand of CM053769.1, from coordinate 357,989,769 downwards.
CCATGGGCACGTAAACCTCCCAAGGAGGTTTTCAAAAGGAGCCTTCAAACACATTTGGATTCATTTAAGTTCCTGACAAAAGAAAAAAAGAAGTTCTTTTAATAGACTTAGAATTGGAGCCAAAGTGTAGAAAATGAAGATCAGCGTAGAAAACAAGAGAAGTGCCTTAATTCCCAAAGATGGAAGACCCTAATAAGAAAGTTCGAGGGGAGGGCAACCAAAAAAATCTGAGAATTTCAGAATCTGAGTTAGAAGGAAGCATCATCAAACCCAATGGTTCTTAGCCTGGGGTGTGTGTGTGTGTGTGTGTGTGTGTGTGTGTGTGTTTGTGTGTGTTTGTGTTTATGTGTGTGTGTATGAATTTAACAAATATTTTGACCACTACATTTCAGTGTAATTGGTTTCCTTTGTAATCCTTCAGTTTTATTTTATGTTTTTAAAAATCTTATTCTGAGAAGGGGTCCGGAGGTTTTACTAGATTGTCAAAGGGGGGCCATTTTACAAAAAAGATTAAGAATGGTCCAACCTCTGCCTCAACTATGGATCCAAGATGAATACTCATCTAATCTTTACTTAAAGTCCTCCTGTGACAGAAGAGTCACCATATTGAGAGATGGCTCATTCTACTCCTTGGTAGCTGTGGGTCTTAGAAAATTCTTCCCTGTGTTGGCCTTACCATGTTGGTTTGCCCTCCAGGGCCAAGCAGGGCAAGTCTAGAATCCTCATGGGGTTGGTTAGAAGGATGTTTGGCCTGGGGAGAAGAGAAAACTTGAGAGGGGAGTAGGACATGATTTCAATCAAAAAATATCTGAAGGACATGAAAGAAGGGATTAGGTTTGTGGTTCTGGAGGGAAGAGCTAGGACCACTGGGAGAGAGATTCTGATGTAATGCAAGGAAGAAATTTCTAACAATCAGAGCTATCTCACAATAGATTGGGCTGGGTTATCTTATGGGGTAGTGAGCTTCCTATCCTTAAAAGGTTCTAAGCAAGATGACTCTACTACAAAGGATTCCAGCCTCAATGGTCCTTTTTTCTTAAATTTTTTTCAAATAATGCAAATCTACCTCTTCTCTCTTTCAACTCTGCCTCTTCTCCATTGGAAAAGAACAAAACAAAAACTTTATAACAAATATGTACAGTCAAAAAAAAAAAAACTCTGTAAATTGACCTCTAAGGTCGCTTCCATTTCGGAGGTTCTGTGGTCTTAAGACAATTTTATGAGGGTCGTCTCCCCAGCTGCAATTCCTGCAGTTACTCGTTGTAGCTGAGTAGAATTGACAAATGACTCACATTGGACAGGATTGTCAGAACATGTCAGGCAGAAGAGAAACTCTGGTACTTAAAGCTACCATATCAGGCTTCACATTCCTTCACCCAACAGGGATCATTCACTCCCTGCTCTCAGAGCTCTTTTGTCAAGCTTCAAACATTGGCTGGCCTTCTGGCCCGCTGTCCAGAAGCCTTGCTTTCCTGGCATCTGCTTCAGAAACCTTCCTGCCAACTTGTTTCTCAAATTTGGTGAAACAAATCCATTCCCAGGTGAAAACTTATATATCCAATTTCTGTCTAGATTTTTGCAGCCAGAACAAAAGACCTTAAAAAAAATACACCACATTTAACTTCGTCTCCCAATGGAAACACATCCTGAGGTTGTTTCCAGTTGGTGGGCCAAAATGACCCAGGCAAACTGCTTTCCTAAGCTCTGGTTGATTGATGTAAATCCCCACTGGGCACCCTTAGCCTTGCCTGGGTAGTCACAAGAGCAATCAGCATTCCCATGAAGGGATCCCATTGAGATGTCCAAGTGTCTCCATCAGCATCTCCTGTTGGGCTCAGCCCAAGGGCCTGCCAAGCTTCCCTTACCCAGCCTGAAACACAAACATCTGGAAAGGCCTCCCCTGAGGAGAGATGCACATGGTTCCTTGGCAGAGCCAAGAGTTATCAATGCATGCAAACAGGAACTGACCCCTTCTTTCATGGGCCACACTCACCCCACCCTTGGGCTACAGAAATAACACTCCAATAATCTTACCAGCTGTTGTGTCAGCCCATTCCTGGGCTGAAATTTGACCCAGTGTTACTTCAAAGTTCAAAGAGTTAGGAGGCCAGGTGACTTCTGGGTTGAGTTGGTCCCAGGGGCAATGTGTAATTGTTAGAAGCAGAAATTTTTGAAGGATTGAAAAAAAACAAAAACAAAAAACAACTGAATCTGTAATTAGGGAACTCCCAGTGAGAAAAAACCTACACAAATTGGCAAGTATTCTGTAACTCATCTTAGATAGTTAACCTTGAGCACTCAGAGGTCTTTGCAGGGTCACACAGCTAGTATATGTCAGAAATAGGACTTGAACCCAGGTCTTCCTGACACCGAGGATAGATCTGCATCCACTACTTCATGCTGCCTCTCTGGAAGGAATCATCAGTCATCAAGTTTTGTCTATTCCCTTGGGATTTTTGTACCAGGAAATCTCGGCCTAGAACCTACATTTGAGGGGTAGTTGTGAGAATTTAAATCCCTCACTCTTCATTTTAAGGTTTTATGCAAGGAAAGTAAGACATATTTTTAAGCATTGCAATCCTGTTCTGATACAAAGGATAAAAAAAGGATGGTGGTGTAGGTTTTGTAGTAGAATGAGAAGTGAGCTGGGAGTCAGGGATTCTTGGCTTTGTCACTAGTTTATTATATGACGTGGGACAAACCACCTCCTCGTTGGGCCTCAATTTCACTAAATGAAGGAGTTGGGTTAAATATCCCTTAAGGGCTCTCCCAGCTCTAATATCCTGTGATATCTCTGACTTCTCACTCTTTCTACATTCTGTATTCTAAGGTCCCTCACAGATGGCACATTCTATATTCTATCTTCTAAGGTCCCTTCTAATTTGGACATTCCAAATCCTAATATATTAAGATCCCTTTCAATTTTAAAATAAGGTGCTATAAAGGACATTTTATGTTGTAAGGTCCCTTACAAGCTCTATCATTTTGTGATTCCATAGAAAGCAGGTCTTGTCTATCTGTCTTTGTCTTTTGGTCTCTGTCTCTGTCTCTCCCTCTCCTTTTCTCTTTCCCTTTCCTCCCTCTCGCCTCCCCTTTCCCTCTATCCCTTTATGTCTCTCTTTTTCTATGTCTGTCTCTGTGTTTGTCTTTCTCTCTCACTGCCCACACAGTTCTGGGTTAGTGGTGGCACAGTGAAGGGACCACATGTTTATTAAGCACCAGTGGGAGAGTACCACTATTCTGGTATTGGCAATAATGATATTCTAAGACTGCTGCCCTCCTAGAGTTCATAGCTTCAAAATCCAACTGTAAATAAAAATAGAGAAGATAGTTTTTCCCCCCTTTTAATATAAAAAAATATGGAGAAGAGCTACACAGCTTCAAATCATTTTTAAAGATTATAATTTCATGAAAGATGTTATTTTCATCTTTATAGGAGTTGCATAAGAGATGAAAAAGGAAGTAAGCTTCTGGGATCATGAATGGTTCATAGATGGAGTCCATCAGTCAATTAGCAAGTATTCATTAAGCATTTACTCTATGGTAGATACTGTGCTAAGCACTAGAGACATAAAGGAAGACAAAAAGCCTTCCTGCCCTCAAAGACTTCACATTCTAATGGGGAGACAACATACCAACAACCATGTGTACATACAAGATACATACAGTAGCAAGGATCAATTAGAAGGGAGATTAGGGAAAGATGTAGAAGGGACCAAGGAATATATATCCATAAAAAAGAATCAAAGGGGATTACCATAAGGCTGCCAGTTCAGATTCTCCTGGTCAGAGGAGGCCAAGGTCCTTAGCCTTCCTTTCGTTTCTGCTCCCAAAACCTCCTCTGCAACAGGAGATCGTGTATGAGCACTGAGTGGAAGTCACAAAACCAGACTCCAGGCCCACTTCTGCCACTAGCTTAGGACTGTTACCTACAAGTCAGTTCACCTCTTTTGGGCCACCTTCTTCTCATTTATAAAATGCAGATAATCTTCCCCACCCCATCTACTTCAAAGAGCTCTTGGGAAATCAAATAAGATGTCTGTGAAAGCACCTTTATGCTATATGTACATTTAAGATGCATTACTACTATTCAGCTTATTTATATCATTTTTTGATGCAGCTCAGATAAAAATGGTTCTGCTGGTTCTCAAACTAGGTGTCTGTTCTAAGTGTCTATGCTGTCCATCCATGGCATCTAACCTCTATTCCTCACTCTCATTTACTTCATATTCAATCAGTTACCCAACTGGTCTCATAGCTTCTATCTCCATATCTTGTCTCTTGTCTCATGTGTGACCTTTCTCTCCTGTCACAACTACCAGTCTAGTCCAGTCCTTTATTGCTTCTCTATGATCTATTTGATCTCCTTATTCAAGTCTCTCTGATTTCCAATCTATTCTCCACATGGTCACCACAGCAATTTTCCTAAAGCACAGATCTGACAA
>CM053769.1:357789941-357984824 GCA_028658325.1 Potorous gilbertii | reverse complement strand
ATTTACTCCAGTACCTCTGCCAGGAAAACCTCAAATAGGGTCCCAAAGAGCTGGATGTGACTGAAATGACTGAACAACTTTGGGATATAAGTGCATTCTCTCTTGGCTCACTGAAAGCACCTCTGGCATAACTCTAGTAGTATTCTTTCATCTTCTTCTTCATCATCAATGATTATTACTCACTACTAGAGGCAGTTAAGCAGTGCACTAGATGGAGTCCTGGAATCAGAATGAGCTGAATTCAATCTACCTTCAGATCCTTACTGGCTATGTGACACTGGGAAAATCACATAACCTCTGTTTGCTTCAGCTTCCCTAACTGTAAAATGAGGATAATTCTTCCCTAGCAGGGTTGTTGTGAAGACAGAAGAAGATAATTCTGGCCTGTGGTAGATGCTATATAAATGCTTATTCCTTTCCCTATTGTTATTTCAGTGAGGCAGCGAGTTGGTGCAGTGGATAGAGTGCTAGGCCTGTACTTAGGAACTCTTCCTGAATTAAAATCTGGCCTGAGACACCTGCTATGCATCCCTAGGCAAGTCACTTCACCCAGTTTGCCTCAGTTTCCTCATCTGCAAAATGAGCTAGAGAAGGAAATGACAAACCACTCCAGTATCTTTTCTAAGAAAATCCCAAATGGGTTTACAAAAAGTCAGACATGACTGCAAAACAACTAAACAACACTGTTATTTTAATTCATCTCATTCTTTTCAAGTTTTTCCATAGAGTTTGGTTAGAAATGATCTTCAGACAAATCTCATGCCTTCATTATTCTGATATATATGTTACTACTATTGTCATCACAAATGATAGCCTGAGAGATGTGGATATCCACTAGGAAAGCTAGGGGCTCCCCCAGAGACAAGATTCCGGTTTCTCCTGCAGAGCTGAGAATGCCTACAGTCAGTACCTGCCTGCCTTGGTTCATCCTTCCCTAATCAGGGACATCTTAATGGAAGAATTGACAATACCAGAGTTTAGGACTAGCCTACATGCTATCTGCTGGCCCTGGGCAAAGTCTTCAGTCTCTCCCCTCCCCTTCTTCCCTTAGGAAGAAGTAGGGAGGAAATTCATCTTTTTCAAATAAAGAACATTCAAGCAGCACACTGTCTGTTCAGACCGTTGTAACTAGCAGACCATGTTGAGCCAATCTCTAGAGCCAAAGCCTCAAGATGTTTTACGAACCACTGGTTTTCCAAGTCTTTGTTCCTAGTCACAAAGGAAGAAGTCAGATTTGACACAGGCAATTCCTTTAGAGCAGCTCCACATTTCAACATTTCTAGGCCTGAGCTGATGTTTGACTTGTAACAGACAATCACAACAAAGCTTTGGTCATCTGAAATGTCTATACATAGCTATCACCAATCTCTGAGCTAATAAATATAAGGACTCCTTGCCATCGGCTTCACCAAGACCTTTCAGTCAACGTTGTCCAGAGGTCTACAGAACTGGGGCCTTTCAGATTCCCATAACTACTCGTGTTCTTTCTCAAACAACCTTGTGTTTAATTACTTTGTAGTTACTCACTTCATAGTTAAGTTGTAACTCTCTCCTCCACTAGAATGGACGTTTCCCTGAAAGTGGGGATTATTTTACTCTGTGTACTTGGATCTCCAGGACCTGACATCATGCCTGGCATACAGCAGGCACTTAATAAATCCTTGCTGACTGACTGATTATCAATAAACTGTCCTTGGTAATCTGGGACTGGGGGTTGGTGTAAGTGACAGGATGATGGATTAATTCCAGCCCCTGTACACATCTTGTTCCCCTCGGGAACCTGAATCTAGTGGAACTCAATAAAAGTCTTAGATACCTGAAGTCAGCAGTCTCAAAGTCCTGGAGGGGCTACATTTTGATCCTATAATGGATGGGAGGAATTAAGTACCATCTGATACAAGTAGAGTCAGAGGAATTAAATCATGGATGATTTTCTGATGACTGACTATATTTTATCAGACCTCTTTTGAAGGCATAAAGAAAATTGCTGGACTGGGAGTCAGAAGATCTTGGCTTGAGTCCCAGATCTTCCACCTATTGGATGTATGGCCTTGGGCTGTTTATCTCACTTCATCGAGCCTCAGTTTACCCCTCCAGAAAATACAACTATTTTCTCTTCCTTGTCCTACTACCTACCTACCTACCTCACAGAGCTCTTGGGAGAGCCAAATGATCACAGAATTATAGATTTAAAGCTCAAAGGGACTCAAGGGGTCTAGTCTAACTTTCTCATTTTAAAGATGAGGAAATTGAGGCCTGGAGAGATTAAGTGACCATGGTCATGCAGCAGACTTTAATGTCAGAACTGGGATTTGAACTCAAGTCTTTTGACTCCAGAGCCAGAGTGTTTTTCACTGCTGTAAGGGATCACGTATATAAAAGTGCATGGACATGGTAATGATCTCTGCAAATATAAGCTAACATGATCACAGCTGATCAAAGGATACTTTTGGAGGAAGGAGGTAGAGAAGAAAATGTGACTAGGTGGTGCAGTGGGTAGAGCACTGGGTCTGGAGTCAGGGAGACCTGAGTTAAATCTGCCCTCAGGTACTTACTAGCTGTGTGACCCTGGGCAAGTCACTTAACCTCTTCTTGTCTCAGTTTCCCCATCTGTAAAATGGAAATGATGATAGCACCTACCTCCCTGAGTCATGGTGAGGATCAATGAGATAATATTTGTAAAGGGCTTAGCACCGTGCCTGGCACATAGCAAGCATTATGTAAATGTTAGCTATTAGAATGTCATGCACAGTATCTACTAATGTGCATGTTGGTTTTGCTGAATTGTTTTTTCTTCTCTTTTAAAAAAATCTTTTATTATAGCACAAGAGATGGCATTCTGGGGAGGGGGTGGGGAGAGATACAGTTAATGCTCAACTTTCAAAGGGATAATATTCCCAGAAATGGTGTGAAAATAAGAAATGCAAATGTTGACACACCAAACCTATGGCAAATAGGCGGTTAGGTTCCCATGACCACCAAAAACTGAAATCTTTCACTAGAAATTGTGGAAAATACACTTTTTTTTTTGCATACAATTCTTTGTCACAAAATACTGATTCTAATAAAATGCACTTTTCCTAACATAGTAACCATGAAATAACTCATAAAATGCAGTGTACAAAATAAAATTGATAACATGCAAACCATTTTTTCTCACTAGCAATTCCTTAGAATTCTGACCTCTAGTGCTAACTAAATTTAAAAATAAAATTTAAAATTTAAAATATAATTTAAATTTAAAATTTAAAAATAAATTTTAAAATAAAACATAACATTGATTTCAAACAATATTTACTTTTCATAACACACAAAATCTATAATGCCATAAACACAGTACAATACACAGCAAATAAAAATTCTTAAAACTAAAACTTTTTAACCCCAATCTTTCTTTCCACTGTCTGATGGTGGTGTGAGGGCAGTGTATATGTACTATGCTGCTGTAAACCTTTCTACCTTGGCCATTCTCTGAAAACCAAGTGGGTCTTTAGTCACTACTGTTGGAAGATGCTGAGACTGGCAAGGTCTCAACATCACCTTAGAACCCAAATGACTTGCACTACTCTTAGGAGGGCATAATTGCAACACAAAAACTTGAGTTTTAAAGGCAACTATGAAAATATACAATTGATGCATGGGAACTCATTACAATGGTAGAAGGAACAAGACCAGTGAAGCGCATAGTAGGACACCAAGTCATTCTAGAGACATATGTACTATAATTCTCATTTTTTAATTTACTGCACATAGCCACAAATGTGCCCAGTTGTCAACACAAAAGTAAAAATGAGTTTCCTAATCAAATCATGTGAATGCCTGAAGTCATGAAAATTAAATGCCCAAATGTTGAGGATTGATTGTATACTGAGTTGACTAGTCAACAAATGCTTATTATTATGCTATCAGAATGTAAGCCCCATGAGGGTAGGGATTACTTTTATGTTTCTTTGCAACCTCAGCATTTGCATAGTTCTGAGAACGCAAGAAGCACTTAATAAATGTGAGTTGACTAGTTGACCTACAGACTTCCCCAACCATTCTGTCAGGTACCATGCTAAGCTCTGGAGGTGCAAAGAAAGGTAAAAAGCATAACTGCGTTTGAGGAGCTAACATTCTAGTAGAGAAGACAATATGTAAATAATTAAGTCCTTACAAGATACAGTAGATGGATGATAATTTCAGAGGAGAAAGCATTAGGGGTGAATGAGAGACTAAGGGAAGATATCCTGTAGAAGGTAGGACTTGAGCTGTCTTTAAAAAAAAAACAGGGAAAGTAGGAGATGGGGAGCACCACATGCATGAGAAACATTAAGAAATGAAAGTGATTTATAAACAAAAGATAAAAATGAAAACAAACAAACAAAAGAGATCATCAAAGGACTATCTTCTCATTAGGACTGGACAAAGGAAGAATGACAATTCTGATAAAACACTGCAGGAAATTATCCTGGGCTAATGTTAAGATCATGAAACTTGGCAGTATTTTCTGGCAGTGGAGAGAGATTTGGAAACTGGGGTGACTGCAGGAGGTCAGAGGGCACACTCTTCTTCTCCCTAGCCAGGAATTCTGGACCTCAGGTTATCATTAAATCAGACTGGGGTGAGACCCACAAACATCAGAGGTGCCAGGCATTTGGGAGCATGAACTAAGATCTTCACTTTCCAAAAACAGATTGAACATCTGCATCCTGATTCATTCTTTAATCCCAGATATCAGCTGCATGAAAAAAACTGAATGGAGACCCCAAGTTGGCACATTGTCCTTTCTACATTCCAGTGAAGTAAAAGAATGATTTGGAAACAGATACAGCTGTTCTACTCTGGTCCCAAGAATGTTGGGAATGATACTGGAGGACTGGTGATAAAGCATCCATCAAAACAGAGAACAACAGATTAGGAGCCACAGGATCTAGCTCTGAATCCAAACTCTGCTCCTTATGACCTTGGGCAAATCACAAAGAGAGGGGATTCCACCAGAACTCTCAGGTTCTAAATTCTATTATCCCAGAACTCTGTCTTTCTAGTTGTGTCTCAGGCAAGTCTCTGCTATGCAGGAAGACCTGACTTCAAATTCTACCCATGACCCTTATTAGGTATAAGCCTGTGGGCAAGTCACTTAAGCCCTCAGTTTCCTCATCTCTAAAATGGCACCTATTTCACAAGGTTCTCCAAACGATTAAATGGGATGAAATACTTAAAGCAGTATTCAAACTTCGAAGTGCAGTCACAGGGCAGTTAAACTGTGTGCCTTCCTTCTTCTTTCTTCCTTCCTTCCTTCCTTAACTTTCCTCCTCTCTTCTTTCTTTTGTCTTTTTTCTTTACTTCTTTCTCTTCCCCTTTCTCTCTTTTCCCTTTCTTTCTTCTCTTCCCCTCTTTCCTTTTCTCTCTTTTCTTTATTTCTCTTTTTCTTTCTTCTCTTCCCCCTCTCAGTCACTCTTCTCCCCCTTCCTCTTCCTTTCTCTTTCTTTTTTCTTTCCTCTTTCCCTCTATTTACTTCTTTTTTCTTATTTCTCCACTCATTTTGTCTTTCCTTCTCTTTTTTCTCTCTCTTCTCTTTTATTTCTCTTTTCTCTCCCTCTTACTTCTTTCTTTATGCCTCCAGCCCTGTGCTATAGAAATATAGCTTCATCAGGAAGTAGGGAGAACATAGAGACATGGTACTGAGTCAGTACTTGGAATGATTTTTCAGGAGAGCTCATACTTGAGAGAGATGTGAAGTGGAAAGCATCCCATCCTCAGCTCAAAGGAGCTTTAGGGTCCAGCTCTGGTTCTTCCATTAGCTTTGTGTGACTTTGAGCAAGTTACTTCCCCTCTCTAGGGCTCAAATTCCCTCATTCAGGAAATAATGGCATTCTATCATGATTACATGATTTCTAAAGTCCCTTCCAATTCGAATGTTCTATGATCTAGGACTATTATGACCATATGTACTATATGGGGCCACTCATGTCCATCCTGGGACACTGAATGTCTCTAAGGCTGTTTTCCAAAGAGTCAGAGGTGGCTGCCTTCAGTGCGGAGAGAAGAAAAGGTGTTGGAGCTGGTTTTTTCTTTCCTAAGGGAGAAGGAGGGGTTATGGTTGATAAGCCCCCAAATGAGGGGGCAACAGAGTACATTCTTCTTTAGGAGCATAGATTAAAGTGAGAAGGGACCTTACAGGTTACTCCCCCATTTTGCAAATGAGAAAACTGAAGACTCGAGGGGTTAAGTGATTTATTCAAAGTCCCCCAGAAGGTAAAAGAATCAAGAAGGATCTAAACCAGTCTCCTGCCTCCAAATCCAGGGCTATTTCCATTATACTATACTGCCCCTAACATCAATGATCCAGAATGATCCAAAAGAGAATATATGACCATATACTGATGGATTGACTCTCCCTTCCTTTCTCTCTTTTCTCTTTCTCCTCTCCTTTTCCCCCGAGCCTCCTTTCTCCTCTCCTTTCTCCTCCCCTCCCCACCCCTGCCCTCCCTTCCTCTCTCCTCTCCTCTCCTCTCCTTTCCTTTTCTCTCTGGTAATCCTGTTGTCAAGGGACCAGGACTCAATGGTCTCATAGAATGTTTATGCTGGAAAGGACCTTTGAGCTCATCCAGTGTAGCACGTTCATTTTATAGAGAGGACATGAACTGCTCCAGGTTATATACCAAGGTGACTTGTTTTTTGAGTCTGGATTGGAAACCAGGTGTCCTGGCTCCTCCCTGGTGCTGGAACTTCTCTTCCTCTGGCCTAGAGTCCCCTTGAGGGACAGTAAGGGACAGATGAAATAGGGAGGCAACCCTGTCAGCACTGCTCTCAGAGGAATACACCATCCTTGTAAATTTTAAGGAAATCACTGAGGCAACATTTCAAGATTCTGTGTATTATGGGAGACTTATTTGAATAAATCACTTAACCCCTCGAGTCTTCAGTTTTCTCATTTGTAAAATGGGGGAGAAACCTGTAAGGTCCCTTCTCACTTTAATCTATGCTCCTAAAGAAGAATGTACTCTGTTGCCCCCTCATTTGGGGGCTTATCAACCATAACCCCTCCTTCTCCCTTAGGAAAGGAAAAACCAGCTCCAACATCCTTTCTTCTCTCCACACGGAAGAAGAACATTTCCTTTTAAAAATATGGGATAAGTCTGATCTTCATATACGTGTTTGACTTCCCAATTTTTCTTTCTTTTCCTGCCACGAATCTGGGTACAGGGTAGCGGGAAGAGGTGGTCTTGCAATCAGAAGACTTGGATTCAAGTCCTATTTATTAGTAGTGTGACATTAGGTAAGTCATTTTGCTCCCTTGGGCCTCAGTTTCCTCACCCGTAAAATGAGGGGGTTTGACTAGATGGTCTCAGAGATTCCCTCAAGTTCAAATCCTCTGTGGCCAGACAGGCTGTGGTTGAAGAAAAAGGAGGCATTGTTTCTGTATTACTGCATTTCTAGGGTCCCTCCGGCATTCTTGTCCATCTATGCTATTAATAATGATAGCTAACATTTATATAGCACTTACTATGTATCGGGTACTAAGTGCTTTACAATGATCATCTCATTGAATCCGTACAACAACCCTGGGAAGGAGGTGCTTTTATTACCTCCAATTTAAAGATGAGGAAACTGAGGCAGACAGAGCTCAAGTGGCTTGCCCAGGGTCACACAACTACCAAGTAGCTGAGGTTGGATTTTAATTCAGGTCTTCCTGACTTGAGGCCCAGCACTTTATCCACTGGCCATCTTGCTGACTATGATCCCATCTGTCTCCTCTAGGACATTATGGACTGCCCTGGTGAAGACAAATCCTGGAGAAGTTTTAATTTTTCCACATATCCCCTTGCTCTGACCGTGCTCTGGCTGTACCAATTATCAGGCTACAGAAGAAACATCAGTGAGGCCCTGACAGTAGGTGCTAAGAATGGTTTCTTTTAGTTTGGGTTTGCAATGAAGAAGCCAAGAGCCAGGACTGACTTACAAACTATGGGTAAGCCCCTTTCCCCTCTGCACTATTCAATACTCTTCTGCTAGACCAGAAACGTCACTGGCATTCCCAGACTTAATAGGGGCAAGGGTATAGGGAGGAAGAGATATTCTTAGGGGACTAAAATAGAGTAAAAGGGAAACACAGTCTTGTTTCTCCAGAAAGAACCATTGGAGACCCTGGAAAAGAACGGGGGTAATGTCAGGTACTGGACAACATATTATTGCCTCCTGCTCCCAAATTCAGATGAGTTATTGGGAACACTTTACTGTTAACACTTCAAAGGCAAATGCAGCTTAGTTATTACTGTTTGCATATGTGAAAGTTTCCATCTGGCAGAAAGTATTAAAGCAATATCTTCAGTTTGGAATTTTTCAGTATTCTACATATTTCTCAGGAGAAAGAAGAGAGGAGTGAGAATTAAGCATATACTCAAAATTGCGCACATTGATACAATGCTCACAAAACACATCGTGTATCTCATTGAAGCCCTAAGAGATGCCATTACAGATTTCACAGGTGAGCAAACTTAGGTTCAAAGTGATTTATCTAGGATCATCCAGTTAATGGGCAACTAGGTGGCATAGTGAATTGGAGTGCTGGGCCTTCAGTCAGGAAAACTCATCTTCCTGAGTTCAAATCCAGCCTCAGATACTTGTTAGCTGTGTAGCCCTGGGCAAGTCACTTAGCCCTGTTTGCCTTGGTTTCTTCTCTGTAAAAATGAGCTGGAGGAGGAAATGGCAAACCACTTCAGTATCCATGCCAAGAAGATGCCAAATGGGCTCACAAAGAGTTGGATACAACTGAAATGATTAAACAAGAACAATATCCAGGCTCCTGAGGAGAGATTCAAACCCAGGTCTTCCTGACTTCAACTCTAGTGGACTAGATTGAGAGGAATCAGAGGGGTTTTAATGGGCAAAACAGAAAAGTTTGAAGGGCCACTGGGGAAACAGGGCAGTGGAGCAGAAAGAACCCTGAACTGTGTAAGAATCACAGCATGGGGGTCCCTAGCTTAACTCTGTCATGAAATTACTATGTGATAGCAGATAAACCATGTCCTTTCTCTGGGCCTCAGTTTCCTCATTTATGAAATAAGGGAACTGGATTTCAATCGGCAACCATGGTCGACCAAATCAATAAAACAGTAATAACAATAACTCATTGATATTGAATTTTAAGGTTTGAACAGGACTTTTCTTAGAACATGTGAAGCAATAGATGCTGCAAGTATTATTATTCCAATTTAACAGGTGAGGAAACTAAAACTATGAGGAGTTAAGAGACTTGACCACCATCCTATAGCTAGTTAATATCTGAGGTGAGATTTGATATAAATAAAAACAAACAACCCTCTGTCCCAGCTATGCAAGCAAAGAATGGGGTAGGCACGTGAAAAAGACCTGGGGCTTCTATAGTGGACCTCAGGATTCCTAAGAATTAACAGTATGACAAGGTCGTAAAAAAAAAAAAATGAACTTGCTTTTAGGCAATCGGATAGGGGCAGAGTGTCCAGAATGAGAGGGGCAGTCATCCCAACGTTCTTTGCCCTGCTCAGATCTCAAACAGAAGATTGTGTTTAGTTCTGAGCAGCACAGTTAGGAAAGTTACTGACAAGGTGCACAGGGTCTCACCAGATTTGAGAGCCAATTGGAGGGATGATAGCATGGAAGGATCAGACTGAAGAAACTGAGAGTGTTCTGGTAAAGATAAAAGTAGCAGGGGGCATGATAACTGTCTTCAAATATCTCAGAAGTTGTCCTATGAGATAGGGATTAGACTTGTCTGGTTTGAACTTAGAGATCTGAACTAAGCTGTGATCCAGGGAGAGTAGGGACTGTTTGCACTTTTGTTATTGTATCTTTAATGGCTAGTAAAGTATCTGCCTGGCATATTATGGATGTTTAATAAATGCTTATTGAATAGAGTTGAGTTGAAATTGTTCAGAGGTCAAAGTGTAAACTTTGTTAAACTTCATGCATCTTTCTGAAGTCAGAGTGTATTTCTGTCTGTTATGACATGTATGGCATCTGCCATAGCAAAGTGTTTTGGTAGGGACAGGGTTCAGTCTAGGTGTAGGCTTGTATAGGTCAGCATAGGCTGAGGCAAGTTTCTGACTACAGAAACTCAGACCTGAGCTGGGAGATCAAAGAGGGTGTGAGATAGAACAAATGGAATCAAACCTTCAAAGCCTTCATTACTTGCTAACAAATTCAGTTTTAAAATCAAGCTCCTACCATGTGCAAGACCCTTGATACAAAGACAAAAATGAAACAATCCTCACCCTCAAGGAGCTTGAACTCTACCAAAGGTAGAAAAAAGATACACAGATAAGTAAATACAATGTAATTTGAGGAGGTAAAGCACACAAAGAACTAAAGGTAGGGTGGGGGAAGGTCAGGGAAGACTCTCATTGAGGGAGCACCCAAACTGAGGTAGAAGGGAGGATTCAAAGAGGCAAGGATGGGGAGGGAATACATTACAGGTCTGGGGGACGTTATACAAAGGCATATGGATGAAAGAGAGAATGCCAAGGTCAGGAAAGAGCTAGTCTGGCCAGAATAGGGAATACATGAGAGGGAATAATATGAAATAAATGTGGAAAGGAGGATGGGAGCCATATTGAGAAGAACTTATCATAGAACTAATGAGGGAAACCACCAAAGCTTTTCAAGCAGGGTTAGGGTGTGTGTGTGTGTGTGTGTGTGTGTGTGATATTCAGACCTATGCTTCAGGAAGATAATTTTGGAAACTGAGAAGGACTTCCAGCCAGGATACCCATGAAAACTCAACTAGGAGAGTGGCCATATCAAGACAATGGCATGAGATGCTGCAGAAGGAAAAGTGAAAAAACCATGGCAACGAATTGGATGTGAGGGATGAGGGAAAGTGAAAAGTTCAGGATAACTCTGATCTTATCTACTTACCCAATGCATATAATTATGCAGATGACTTAAAGCAAGAGACCTCTCTATCTAACCCTCATCCCTCCCATATTACCAACTGTGTATTAAACATTTCTAAATGGATATCCTATTGGCATCTCATGTCCAAAATGGAACTCCCTAAAGCCATGCTTTTTTCTAAACTTCTAGTGGTCCATTGTTATCTAGGCTCACAGTTACCAAGTCACCCTGAACTCTAGAACCCAGTTTCTTTTACAGCATGCTGGCTTCCTAGAAGGATGATGAATTCAAAGGTAGAAAGTCTGGCTTCAAGTTCAGGGTACAAGAGGCTTTGCCACTTTTATGACCTTGAGTAAGTTGCTTCTACTCTCTAGACCTCAGTTTCCTCATCAGCAAAATGCAAATATCAGACAGGATGACTACTATGATTTCTTATGGCTCTGATATTTATGGTTTTAGACCTACTAGCTCACTGTATGAATTTGGGCAATTTACTTTTTCTCTCTATGGGTCTCAGCCTTCCAATGACGTTGTCTCTAGGGCACCTCCTAGCTTTAATGGTCTACCCTCCCAGGATTGTAATAGGGCCTGTGCAACGCTCCATTAAAGCTGCGGACCCCCACTAAAAAGAATAATTTAAGGATTAAAATCTGGCACAAAGCGTTTTTTAAAATTTGGGTTTTTTTTCTTTTACTTGGGGATGGGGAGGTACGAGGTGAGAGGAGAGAAAAGAAAAATTTTAATTGAATTTTTTTAAAAGA
Source organism: Potorous gilbertii (assembly GCA_028658325.1). Taxonomy (NCBI): domain Eukaryota; kingdom Metazoa; phylum Chordata; class Mammalia; order Diprotodontia; family Potoroidae; genus Potorous; species Potorous gilbertii. The sequence goes on along the minus strand of CM053769.1, from coordinate 357,973,206 downwards.
TCAAAATCTAGGAATTGGAACATCCTCGGCTCTGCAGGGCTTCTAAAATTGCAAATTATTGCATAGTCATCTTTAAACAACAAAAACATGAAAAATATTTTTCCAAATCTAACAAATTATCTAAATAAACTAAATTAATCCCCCTTTCCTCCCTCCCCTCAAAAGCAGCATTTAGGAAATAGTCAATAATTTATTAAATACTGTGGCCAGGTACTGTACTAAAGACCACGTTCCAGATATTTCTAGAGAAAACTCTAGTCCCCATACCAAGGGCAGATGTGCTGGCAAAACCAGCTCATCCTGAGGCTCCGAGCCAGAGTTTTCTTTGTACGCGTCTGTTTTATTTACAAATCTTCCTCTATGGAGTTGTCAGGAAATCACTGCAAAGTGTTCCTTATCCCAGGACTCTTGATTTTGAGCCCACAAATGGGAAGAGATCTCAAAATAGATATTCACAATGGTGATGAGCAAGCCTGCTCTAGGAAAGAGGGCTGGGAGTCAGCAAATCACGTGTGAACCCTGGCTCTGAAGTTCACTGGCTGTTTGGCTTTGACCGGGATGCTTCCTCTCCCTGAGCCTTGGTTTCCTAAACTGTAAAATAAGTAAATTGCATTCAATGTCAAAGGGCCCTTCCAGCTCTCCATTTTATGATTCTGTCAGGATGGAACTAAATACCACATACAATCCCATATGGTATCCACCCCTTTCGTTTTCCAGGGCTAATCAATTATCCCTAATGTTCTTCATCTGTGACAGGAACGTCCCACCCACTAGGGATGAGGGCTTTAAAATGTGGTTATTTGAGGCGCAGATAGAGCTGGTTTGGGGAGAAGCCTGAGCGGGGCTTCACAGATGGGTCCATCTATGGCATAGTGTTATGTCATTTATAAGTATAACAAACTGAAAGGAGACGCCTCTCTTCTTCCTCCACCCCACCCCACCCCCTCTTCCCACTCCAAGGAAACTTAATTACATATAAATAGTAATTATACCAATAATTTTAATAATAACAATAGGCCCTCACACGTGTGCAGCATTTTTCACTTACAAACTATTTTCAAAATTCAGCATCTTGTTGGATCTCCATATTAGCCTCATGAGGGAGGCAACGGCAGAATTACGATACTCATTTAGCAGTCAATCAGTCAATAAGCATTTATCAAGCACTTACTGTGTGCCTCGCCCTGGGCTGAGTGCATGAGGTATACAAAGAAAGGTGAGTATACCATCTGTTACATAGATGGGAGAATGGAAAGGGGATCTGAAGTCACACCCTGAGACAACTGGTTTCCCAAGATGGCTCTGGAGAAATGTCAGTTATCTAAAAAGTTTGAAATGCTGTTGTGGGAAAGAGTGGAATTAGGCTTGCTCTTGACCCCAGAGGGCAGAATGAGAAGCATTAGACTGACGTTACTGTGATCACATCACGGGGTCACAGGAATTAGAGATAGACCCTAGAAATTATCTTGTCCAGGGGTTTTTAACTTTGGTCATGGATCCTTTAGGTAGTTTGATGAAGACTATAGGTTCTTTCTTAGAATAACTATGAGTAATATAAAATACACACAGTTCCAAAGGTAACTGATTATGTTGAAATATAGCTATCAAAATATTTTTTAAAAAGAGCAAAACAATTTCACAGATCCTAAGAACTGCTGATGTCATCTAGTCCTTCTCAAAAATGATGAAACCAAAATTCGGAGAGACTAAAAGACGTGAGTTAGGATTTGAACCCAGATCTTGATTCCACATCCAGTGCTCTTTCCATCAAATGTGCCCTGCCAGATTTTGACCCAGATATAAAGAATTGCCCTACTCTCTGCTCCCAATAATAATAGTTATATAGAAATAGAATGCTATGTTGGCCTACAAACTAAGGCAGTGAATTCTCCATCACTGGAAGCTTCAAGAAGAGACTGTATGACCATTTACCAAGAACAGTAGAGACTACAGTTCACATAGGGTTTGGAGTAGAAGGCCTCTTGTTGACAAGCAGGCTCTGTGACGTCATGCTTGGGTTACCTCTGACTACAACGGACATCTCCTCCCTGACAGGCAGTTGCCTGTCAGGAACGGAAGTAGAGGTAAGGGAAGGGTCAAGGTCAGGGGCTATTGGTCCTTTACAGAGGCCCAAACAAAGAAAAGGAAGACATTGCCATGAGGGGACTTGGCAGTCTGCAGGTTACATGACTAATATATGAGACTTTAGAGCTCAGCCTCAAAGAAATGTTTCCCTGAGAACATTCTCTCTCCCCTGGACAGTGGGAGGAGGATCTTGTGTGAATAGGCTGGACCTCTGCCAAACTACTTAACTCTAATCAGATTAAAGATTAGTAACTTCAGAAGTTGGGGCATGTCTATCTACAGGGACACAAGGTTGGCTTGGTTGTAGATTCAAGCTAACATAACTTTCCTGTCTCGTTTTAACTGAATGTTCACATCAACATATCAAAATCCAAAGAACAACCTCTTGTCAATTTTTTGAATCAAGGAAGCAATGAAGGGAGACCCATCTTCATGAGTTCAAATCTGGCCTTAGACACTTACTAGCTATGTGACCCTGGGCAAGTCACTTAACCCTATTTGCCTCTGTTTCCTTATCTGTAAAATGAGCTGGAGAAAGAATTGGCAAGCCTCTCCAGTATCTTTGCCCAGAAAACTCCAAATAGGGTCACAAAGAGGCTGCAGTGACTGAATAACCTTCTTGATCATTTATGTCTCTGCAATGAGGAGTTTCTATGACTGGAGAGGGTTCCTGACAACACATTACCACCCTTGCCCTCCCTCTGCCCTTGTTCCCAGGTTGGCCCCTACAGCACTGTCACTTACTCATTAGTCAAAGGCATGTACTTAAAATCTGAGACTGTGAAGGCTGAAAAGGACACTGGAGATCATTTGGTCCGATCCTCTCCTGGTTCAGTGGAAAGAACACCAGATTTAGAGTCAGAGAATGTGATCTTGAATCCTGGTTATGTCACTAACTAGTTGTATTCCTGTAGGTTCTATACAATAAAAACTCAGTTTATCATTTGAATGAATCCATGAATAAAGGATACATATGGCCAGCCATCTTTATCCTGTGAAATCACACACGTCTGAAGGCCTCTCTAAGCCCTACTTATGGAAATCCACAAGATTCAACAATACCTGGTCTATGGGAATTAAATAGCAAGGATACCTAACCTGAGGTTTATGAATTTGTTCAAAGATTTTTTTTTTATAACTGACTATCAGCATCATTTGATTCAGTATCATGCATTTAAAAACATTATTATAAGAGGGGAGCACAGGCTTCACCAGACTGCCAAAAGGGTCTATGTCACAAAAATTTTAAGAAATCCCTGAAACTTAGGAGAGAAGGGGGCAGGGCTAGTTGTTCCTTCTCAAGAGCCTTCTCTAAAGCATAGACTTTCAGGGTTCTCTTCAGAGAGGGTCTTTTATCTAGATCTTATCTCAAGGATCAGAGTGGTAGAACAGATCAGGACTCCAGGAGATGTGGATTCACTTCCCTTCTCTAAACTCAACTTTCTCCTCTGTAAACCAAGGCTTACCTGTCCTGCCACCTCCACAGGGCTATCATGGTATAGTAGTGGAAAAGGAACGGGGCTATGTAGTCAGAGAAGCTGAGTTCAAATCCAGCTTCCATAACTTCCTTTGAGAATGGGCATTTTTCTTTTCATCTTGGGTCTTGTAGCTCTGGTGCCTGGCACACAGAAGGTGCTTAATAAATATTTGTTGATTCATTTGTGACCTTACATAAAGCACTTTGTGACTCAGTTTCCTTTTCTGTAAAATGAGGGGTTGGACTAGATGGCTTCTAAGTTCCCTTCCATCCAATATATAATTAAGTGAAATAAGGACCATGGTAGCAGCTTAGTAAATTGTAAAGCAACATCCGTTTGTCCCTCCCTTCTTGTACTTGCTTGGGGCTGGGGGTGGAGATGGCTGGGAATACTTCCTGACAATCTTTTCGGCAGCTACTTTAAAACAAATTTAGTGTTTCAACTCAATCCAATGCAATAAAATTCAGTTTCCAAGTAGAGACAGAATCCCAGAGTATAGGTACCCCAGGCTTGTTCCCAGTGAGAAATCAATGTTGCCAAGAACAGATTCCTTCAATTCTTCATTGGAATTTATTTATCTCTTCTTGCTAGACCCTCTGCCAGGCATTAGGGAAAGTGGAGGCTTTTCCCCAAACAAAAGGATAGAGATTTAACCATTGGGAAACCAATTGATTCAAAGGTCTTAGAAGAGATTTAGCTACCCTTAGACTCCTGCCCATATATAATAATAATAGCTGTACTATTATTATGACATCTAGAATTTATATAACATTTTAAAGTTTACAAAGGAGATAAATGCTGTGATTATCCCCATTTTACAGATGAGGATGAATGGATATTAAAGATATGTATGATTGAGATCAAGTGACTTACCCAGGTTCAAAGAGCTAGTAAGTGTCTGAGGCAGGATTTGAATTCAGGACTTCCTGACTCCAGATCCAGCATTCTATACCCTTACCCATCTAGCAGCCTCAAAAAAGCAAAAACAAAACTGTATTATGAGTAGGAAAGCCAAACACAGGATCTATTTCCTCCCTGAGCATTCACAGATGCTGTATTAGTGTGTGTTCGTCCTTCATTGCCAAAGAAGACCTGCCATCAGAGAAATAATGACATGACTTGCACTTTGTTTTGAGTTGAAGGAGGGCTGTGCAGGTCACCAGTCTCACTTCTCCTCCAGAGCCATCTGAATCCAGGGACCAGATATTCATCAGGACTGGAGATGACCCAGGATGAGGCAATTGGGGTTGTGACTTGCCCAAAGTCACACAGCTAGGGAGTGACAAGTGTCTGAGGTGAGATTTGAATTCAAGTCCTGACTCCTGCACTGGTGCTTTATCCACTGTTCCACCTAGCTGCCTCTGCTGTATTAGTATGTTAGAGCTGGAAGAGGTCATTTAGTCTAATAGCTCCCTTTTATAGGTGAAGAAATTCAGAGCCCTGGACTGAAACTTATAAAATTCAATAAGGATAAATATAAAGTTATATACTTAATTTCATAAGTATTGGATGAGGAGATACGGTTAGACAACAAGAGTTCTGAGAAAGATCGGAGGGTTTTAGTGGATTGTAAGGTCAGCGTGAGTCTGCAATGTAATATGGCAGCCAAAAAAACTACTGTGATCTTGAGCTAAGTTGGCTTCTAGGAGCTGTTGTTCCCTCATTTTGCCACAGTAGCTTTTGCTAGAGTACTGTATTCAGTTCTAGCCACTATAATCTATGTACTGACAACTGACCAGCTGGTTCTCTACGCCTGGACCAGGAAAAGAAACAGGGCATGTTTAGACTAGAGAAAAGAAAACTCAGGGATAACAAGATAGAAGTTTTCAGGTATTTGAAGGACCCTCATGTACAGGAGTGATTAGATTTGTTCTGTTTGGCCCCAGAGAGCAAAACCAAGAGCAGTGGATAGAAATCACAAGGAGGCCAATTCAGACTTGATGCCAGAAAAACTTCTTAACATTTAGAGCTGGCCAAAAAGTGAAATACGTCACCTAGGGAGGTGGCTGCTTCTCCCTCCTCGGAGGTCTTTAAGCAGATAATGGATGATAACATGCCAGGATTATTATGGTGGAGAATCCTTTGTGTATTGGTAGGTTTGTGGTTCTTTGTCCTTCGTTCTTGAAGAGGGAAGCCCATGACATCAAGAAGATGATGCCATGACTTGCAAGTGAATTAAATGAGGAGGGCTGTGCAAAGTCCCCAGTCTCACTCTGTCCTCTGGAGCCTTCTGGGTCCAATGGCAAGATATAGATCGAGAAGACTGGGGATGGGCCTGGATGCAGTGGAAGACCTTGGCCTTTCTTTTTAAGCTAAGGTCTTTCTCAGATCTGAGTTCGATTGAGGCAATGCCCATTAAGTGATTAAGGTTAGGTAAGAAATGAGCCAAGGAATGGTTTCTTTTACCTAATCAAAAAAAAAATCAATTTGGGAGAGGCAGTCCCTTAGGTTTTCTGGCCAAAACAGAAACAATTACTATTTACATTCACTCGATGACCACTAAATGGGACTTGGACTGGGACCTGCTGTTGGCCAATTAATGAGAGCCACAGTGAATTGGATTTAAGGGATGGTCTTGAGAAGGGAATTATGATTTTTATATTATTATTATTATATATACGTATATAAAATCCTGTTAACAAGTTCAACCTCCTGCTTTTACAGAGGAAGAAACTGAGTTTTTGATAGATGAACTGACTAGCTTATGAACAGTTAGAAGGAGTGATCTGGGATTCAAGCTAAGATGTTCTAACTTCAGACTCACTCATTGCTTATTCCAGTAGCAAACCACAACTCCCTTCACTACCTGCATGCCAGGTGGAGGGAAGGTCTGGCTGGGGGATTTGGTGGGGGGAGTAGGAGGAAGGAGGAGAAACCAATAGTCAACCATTGAGAAACTTAGCCTTTCCATAAGTAGTTTCAAAGGCCCGGGTTTTGTTTATTTGTTTATTTTTAAGTAAAAAAAACTCTTAAGTCATATAAAATAAAAATACCATGGTCATATAGCCAACTGGTCAGGGACAGAGGACAGGAACATGCATCCCACAACAGAGTTTGTCCCCTAAACTTCACCCCCATTTCCAGTGCAACTTCAAACTTTGGGCAAGATTGGGATGTGGCAGGAATCCCTTTAGCAAAACTGTCTCCCCAAATTATGTTAAAAACATGACATGACCTTCTCACTTATTATGTGGCTTTTTTCTTAAACTTAATTTATAAAAAATGAAATAGCCACACAGTTGTCTGTGCAGTTTCAGGCAAGTCACCACATATCGCTGGGACTCAGTGCTCTCCTAAGAATGTGAGATTCTGAACGGGATAGGACGTTAGAGGTTACCTGGTGAAGCCTCTTGCTTTCATTAAGACAGTCTGCCTTAATAATGGCAAGAAAGTTGTGAAGACCTGAGCTCAGATCTTGCCTCTGACATTTATTACCTGGGTTATCACGAGCAAGCTAGTTAACCTTTCTGAGCCTCAGTTTCCTTATCTGTAAAATAAATGTGACAATGCTTGTAGCATCAACCTCACAGGGCTATCGTGAGCCCAAATAAGGCACATAAAGTATTTTGAGACATTTGATGAGCTACATCAATGTTGATTATTATCATTTTTACCATGCTATTATAATACAGAAAAGAAAACTGAAGCTCATGGAGATCAGATGACTTGCTTAAGGTCACATGAATAGGAAACAGCAGAGACAAGATATGAACCTAGGAAATGATTAACCTAAGGACACAAGGTTTGATAAAGCTGTGATTCTTCCTAGTTTTCCTAATTCTAAATTCAATTTTCTTTTTGCTATACCACAGCTACTTCTACTACCTGAATTCCAGAGAGAAGGAAGGCCAAATGACTTATACAATATCAAGAAAGTGAGATGACTTGTCCAAAATCAATTGTTGGTGGTTGTTTTCAGTCCTGTCCAACTCTTTGTGACCCCATTTGGAGGTCACAAAGATACTGGAATAGTTTGCCATTTCTTTCTCTAGCTCATTTTAGAGATAAGGAAACTGAGGCAAACAGGGGTAAGTGACTTGCCCAGGGTCAGACAGTAATTATCTGAGGCTAGATTTGAACTCAGGAAGATGAGACTTCCTGACTTCAGGCCCGGCTCTGTATCCACTGTAGTACCTACCTGCCCCCAAATTGTTGTTCAGTGGTAATTGGCAGATCTGGGAATCAAACCCAGGTCCCTTGAAACCAGATCCAGTGGAGTGAAGGGACTGAGGTAGGGCTGGTCTTATTGATCCTGAAGGTCCTTTCCAAATCTAATCTTCTAAGATTGAGAAATGATTGCGTTTATTTAAAAATAAACAACCAAAAGCCTAAATGAGTTTATAATGCAATATGCAAATCATAATGAAGTCACATCTGATTTCCCTTAATTCTTTCAATCATCCTGCCAGGACAATTTTCCTTAAGCTCAGGATTCACACCACAGTTTTGGAGGGAATATTCACCAGAGTTTATGTTTTTGATAGAAAAACGCACACCCTTTTGTTTTGAAGTCAAGAGCTGATGATATATGTATGGCAAAGTCCAGACACTGCCTTGCCCTGTTTTTTGAAATGAAAGCTACTAAGAGGAGTAAATACAGATACACAGAATACTCAGGACAACCTCAACCTGCCCATTCTCCCTTTCTCGTTCAGTCACACTCTCCCATTTGGTGGCCAGCCGGACAATTGGCCACCAGGATTTGGTAGGACAGAGGTCTCTTGTGCCAGGTGAACATGGAACACAGAGACAAAGAAGAATATATTGTGGTGTGGGAAACGATGCCACACATCATTAACACCAACTTCCCTACATAAAGGAAATCTCATCAAATCACAGAATTGCAGAGTCTGATCTAGTCTGATCCCAAACTGAAAAAGAACCCTATTTGTAACACACTCATTTCACGGGGTCACCCAGACTTTCCAATGAAGGGCAGCCCATCCCACTTGGGGACAAGTCTCATTGTGAGAAAGTTTTTCCTGACATCAGGCCTAAATTTACCTCTTTGCAACTGCTACTCCCTGAGTTGCTACTAGTTTTGCCCTCTGGGGCCAAAGGGAAGAAGCCAAATCCCTCTTGCAGATGACAACCCTTCACATACTTAAAGACAGAAATCATATATCCTGTAAGTTTACTTTTCTCCAGGCTAAACAATCCTCATATGGTGTGCGGCCATGGCCCTTCACCATCTTAGCTATTCTCCTTTGGATGATTTCCAGCTTGTCAATGCTCTTTCCAAATATGATGCTTTGAGCTGAGCACAGAGGAGCTACCGATTCCTTATTCCTAAAAGCTATGCCTCCCTTAATGCCCCCTAAGACTTCATTTGTTTTCTGGGCTGTCATAGCACATGGGCCATGCAATTTGAGGTTGCAGACCATCAAAATCCTAAGGTCTTTTTCAATCTTAATATATGTCAAATGTTCCTATCTAGTCTACTGAATACCTATAAAGGTGGGAGACTACCTCCTAAGGAATTGCATTTCAACTTTGTCGGTAAGGAAGTTTTTCCTTTAGTCAAATTGACATCTGCCTTCCCTGTAACATCCCCTGTAACTTGACTTTTTGAGGTCAAGCAGATCTAGTCTAGGGCATACTCACAGTTGTCTAATTAATAATAGCAGTATTAATAATAGTCTTTGTAGCTCCTTATTTTCACAAAGCAATTTTCCATCTATTATTCCATCTTATTTTCATAATAGCTTCATGGGGCAAAAAAGGTAGAGATAATTCTTCCCATTTTATAGACAAAGAAACTGAGGCCTGGAGAATGCACAGCAAGCTAGTGACAGAGCTGGGTTATTTTCCTCAGTATATAGCTAAAGAATCCAAAGCTCAGAGAGGGAGAGTGACTTAGGATCTTAGAATTCTGAGTCGTATGAAACCTCAGAAATCACTTCCACAAAGTCCTTTGCTAACTGAAGCCCACAATGGTGAAATGATTTTTTTCCAAGTAAGTAGCAGGAATTATTAAGCACCAACTATGTGCAAGGCACTGTTCTAAGCCTTGGGGGATACAAAGAAAGGCATAAGACAGTCAAGAAGCTAATTGAGAAGACAACATGCAAACAACTATGGACAAGCAAGATAAGGTCAGGATAAATTGGGGGGAGGGGTTCAAAGCCTGCCAATCCACCACTCTTCCTTCCATTACACTATATTTGAGGTCACATAACTGGTTGGGAAGAAAAGGTTCAGCAAAAAGACAGCAAAAAAATTGAATCGCCAAGGATGGAGGGTGTATGTGGGAAAGAGTGGAAGATGAAATCAAGTTGTGAGAAATTTCAATTGTGAATTGAAAGCAAAGGAATCCTGGAAAGTGAGGGATGGAATTTAACATAGAAATGTATGTTTGTTACTGCCAGGTCAGTTTCTATTTTGCTAGTTTCATGCTGTCTCCCCCATTAGACTCAGCTCCATGCGGGCAAGGGCTGCTTTTTGTCTCTATGCAGGATGATGTGTAGATTTTTAAAGTATTCTATATTTTAAAGACATTTTATATTTCAAAGGCTTTATTTCTTCTGACTTTGGGCATTTTTCCTGGCTGTCCCATACCTAGAATTCTCTCCCTTCTCATCTCTGTGTCCCAGCTTCCCGTGGTTCCTTTAAGTACTAGCTAAAATCCCACCTACCCCGCCCTCCCCAATTTATCTTGTCAGCATCTTGCTTGTTCATAGTGTTTTGCATGTTGTCTTTTCAGTTAGCTCCTGGAGGAAAGAGACTGTCTTTTGCCTTTCTTTGTAGCCCAGTCCTTAGCACAGTGCCTGGCACATAGCAGATTTACCATCCCCACACTTTTTTGCTCACAGTTTTGCTCCCTCCCCTCAGATACCAACCCATCATCACCAGTGTAGATCTCAAAAGCCTGAGTATATGTTGAGGTGGGTGGTGAGAATAGGAAGGAATTTAAAACTGTCCATGAAAAGAACTCAGTCTAATTATCCTAGAGAAGAGAAGATTTAGGGGCTAATAATCAATCTTTCAGTATGCTTTAAAGGGCTGTCATGAAGGAAAGGGATCAGAGAGGTTCTGCTGGATGCTGGATAGGATTAGAGACAGAGGGGCCCGTGGAGGCCATCTAAGAGCAAGTAGTTTGCATACCAAACTGCACAAAAGTGGGCAAAGCACTTTACAAATATAATTCTATTTGATTCTCATGACAACCCTGGGAGTGGGATGCTATTATTATGCCCATTTTACAGATGGGGAAACTGAGGCAGACAGGGGTTATGTGATTTGCCCAGGGTCACAAATATCTGAGGCCAGATATAAACTCTGGACTTCCTGAATCAAGGCTCTATCTATTATGCCCTGACTTCTCAGGTGGAAGTTGCAGAGAGATAGATTTTGGCTTGAAGTAAAAAAAGCTTTCTAACAATTAATATAAGCACCTTGGATAAAGACAGAAAGGCAGAATAAGTTCCTGCCCTCAAGGATGTCACTCTTAATGGATTTTCTGTCAAACTGAGACACGTAAAGATCTTAGCTTAAAAGGATCAAGGTCTCCCACTGCATCCAGGGTAATCTCCAGTCTTCCTGACTGACAGCCACTGGACCTAGATGGCTTTGGAGGTAAAAGTGAGGCTGGTGACTTTGTACAGCCCTGCCTCACTTAAATCCAATTCACTCATGTGTTATGGCATCACCTCCCTGATGTCATGATCTTCTTCAGAACAAACAGTAACTTAATGGGGTAATATAACACATACAAGAGATTTTAGTCTGATGGAAAGGTCTAGGAGTCCTGAAGGTATGGGGCTACCACCAATGATGATGTATCTTTTAGAATGACATTTCCACTGATTAAACCTAAAAATTTGTTTCCTATATGGAACAATTTGAAGGTGGCAAGGAATTTGATGTTGAGAATTTTCTTTTCTGGGTCTTAAGGAGCAATGGCTGAAGAGGAAGGGGATGCAGAGCTTTCAGAGGTAGTTGACAGGTCACATCTCCACCACCACAAGTCACCCTGACTAGTGGGTGGATGAAAGCTCCCCTAAGTCACTATATGCGTAGCTGGCTGCAGACCACACTTCACATCTCATTCAGATATCTACCATATAACCTGCATCTTATCAATAGGCCTTGACCCTCCCCCACCTCTTTCCCTTTGCACTTTTTATTGCTCTACGAACATAAAGCAAATCCAGGGCCATTGTTGCTAGAAAAGGCAGAATAATCTACTCTACTACCCCGGGTCTCTGCTCATAAATTCTGTGACTATCTGGAACAAAACTCCCTTCACTTTCCTATATGTGACCTTTTCTGTATGAGAATTTAAACTGCATAAGGGCAGAGATTGTCTCACTTCTTGTCCATATCCCCAGCGCTCTGCACTGTGTCTGGCACTCCATAGGCCCTTAATAAATACTAGTTGACTGAATGACTGATAGGACCACAGTGTTAGTAATGTAGCAGACATACTGAGAAAGGAGACAGCTGAAGGATGCCTGAGATCAGGCAGTCTAGAGAGACCAGGCCTTGAGGGCTCATAAACAGGGGACACCCCCCCCCATGACATATACACCCTGGGGTCCACCGCCCCTCCTTGAGGGGGTTTCTATGGTGTTCAGAACTCACAGTTGACAGCCACCCTGCCTCCAACTAGCCTGGGCTATGGGTAATGGGGTGTGTTAAATGGCTCTGGAGAAGGTTCAGGGAAGTTCTCCAGGCTGTTCAAAGCTCAAGTCTCTTCAGCGTGTTATGTATCCCGGAGATAGAAAGGCTGGAAGCCAGGACCCATTTTAAAACTTTGGAGGACATCACAGAGAAATGTTACGTGTAAGGAGAATCAAAAACTTCCTACAGGCGGTGTGTTGGAACACGCTCTGCCTGACTCTTGGTGAATTTCCAGGGTTGAATCTTGTCAAGTGCAGTCAGGGCTCAGCTCTTCTTTGTAAGAAACTCTCTCTGATGCTATTGTCTCTCTCAGCTGTGAAAGCTGGCCCTCTGATCCAAACTTGGAAAGAATGGCTCTTTCAACACATTTCTCTTTAAATCTAAGGCTCTAGCCAAGTTTTCCTTCATGTTCCAAATTCCCCAGGTGCCTTTGATGATGATGGCTAATACATAACTCATGTTTATAAGGTTTGCAAAGGGTTTTCTCTACAATAACTCTGAAAATGAGGTAGTATAATATTAGTGTCCCTATTTTATAGATGAGGAAACTAAGGCCCAATGAAGTGAATTGACTGGCATTAGATCCCACAGCCATATCACAAAATCTCAGAGTGGAAAGAGATCTCCAAAGTTGACAAGGCTAATGCATCTTTAAAGAATGATCCCTCAATATGGACAGACTATTTACTTTTAACTTTTAATATGAGGAAATGTAAAACATATATCTAAGATTGTTATTAATAATTGGGTTGTTTGAAAGAAATACAGGGGTAGACCTGAGTATGGCGTGATTCTAAAGAGTAAAATTGTATAGGAACAGTTAAAAAGAGCAATTATCTTACATGAATGAGATATGAGAGGAAGAAATGACACAGAGGAATTAGATGGGGGAGGAAGACTGGTAGTCCTGAAATCCTACTCTCAAAGTCTTCCAAATTAAGAAAGAAATACAAGACTAAGAGGATTGGGGGGAGAGATAAGGGAAAGATTTCTAGGGGGAACCCCACTCACATCAGATCTGGGTTAGAGAACAATATATACATTTAGAAGAGAATAAAAGTCTTCTAAATTTCTAAAGAAATAAGAGGGTAAGAGAATAGGACAAGGGAGGTATAGAAAGGTGTCTAGATGAATAGGAACACAATAAAGAGGTGATAACATGTATTTAGAAGGCTATGAAAGTCTTGTAAATTTAGATAAAAATAAGAAAATAAGGAGAAAGAATGGGGAGATGATACAGGAGGATATTTGGAGGGATAAGTTAAGTAATAGGACGGCAAGGTAATGTGTAAAGCAAGGTAGAGGAGTCAGGAGGGATAGGAAGTAAAAGATGCACAAATATAAAATAAACATCAGGAGTAGAATTTATTAGGAAAAAAAGCAGGGGTAGTAACCATGATCTCAAAGTTAAAGCTAAAACAGATTTCATCAAAAGAGAACAATAGGAAAATTATACTATATGTCAGACATATTAATCAATACTGTTTTAGCCTATTTAAAATAACTAAACATTGTAAGGTTGGAATATTGCTGTGGTGCAGAAAATGATGAGTTGGTGGACTGGAAAGATATGGAAAGACTTGGACTTATGAAGGAAGAAGAAATAGAGAACAAATAAGTATAGTACAGTCTGACATAGATGCACATGAATGTATATGTCCATATATGAGTATGATTATAGCTGTCTGAGTATGTGTAAGTGTATGCATGTATATATATATATATATATATATATATATATATATATATACACACATACTTTTTTTTGGTAAATGTGTATATGTATATGTGTGTGTGCTTAATTGTGGCTTTCTTGGGGGAGAGAGGGAAGAAGGGGGAAAAAAGAATGAAGCGAAAAGTGCACGGCAGAGAACAAAAGAAAATTTTCAAGGAAGTAAAGAAAAGATGGCCAGCTCTGAACACAATGTGCAGTATTTATTATATAGGCTTTCTTGGAATGGAAATGCATTGCTCTACATTTTGAATCCTTCTTATGTTCTGCTGTGCACATGGCAATGCTTTTTTTTCTTTTTCTTATTTTGTGTTTAAGTTTATAATACATTTCTTTTTCTCTTAACATATATTTAAGTTTAAAATAAATTAATAATGAATAAATAAACAAGAAGAAGGATCCCACAGACAAGTAGTCATTCAGATTCTGAAGACATCTAGTGAGGGGGAACCCTTTGCTTCTTGGGGGAAGCCCACAACGTTTATGGACAGTTCTGACTGTTGGATGAATGAATAGAAATGCATGTATTAAATGCTTATTATGTACCAACGTCCAGAGAAGTTTAAAGTCCAACAAAGGGTGTTCTAGTTTCAAAGACAGCAACAAAAGCTTAGACTAGAACCACAGATCCAGAGAATGCTGGAGTTTAAAGGGACCTTCGACCATAAAATGTCAGAATCCTAGAAGGTTAGAGTAGAAATAAATGAATGAAAAAGCACTGAGGACTTCAGATGGGCAAAGATCATGTGAAAAAGCAAGACAAGTTTCTCAAAGAGTTCTCATTCTAATGGGGGAGACAGCACTTAGAGGAGTGTTCTGGTCGGGATGAGAAGCTCTTCCTAATCCTTACCTCAGGATTAAATCCTAGTTTGCTGTTTCTCCCCATTGCTGCTCCTAGTTCCACGGTCTAAGAGTTTATGAAGAACTAGTCTAATTGCTTCTCCCCATGACAATTCTTCAAATCAGTTCAACTCAACAAACCTTTACATGACAGGTGAGACACACAAAGATAAAAAGTAAAACAATTGCCACTTTTATGTCTTCCTAAGTATTCTCTGTTCCAGTCTATCAACATCCCAATTCCTTCAGTCAGTCCTTCTATAATGTGGTCTTGAGATCTTCTTTCATCATGGTTGGCTTCTCCTGGACAGTCTCCAGTGTATCCTTGTCTCACTTAAAATGTGGCACCCAGAACTGGATGCAGCATTTCAACTGTGTGTGCATTGACAAGGGCAGAATGTGTGAGGATTATACCCTTTCTCTTTCTGGAAACTGTCTCCTTTCATGTAACTTACAACGATATGGGTTTTTTTTGTGTTGCCATGTCATGCTCCTGATTCATAATGAGCTTGCAGTTCATTATATCCCAAGATCTTTTCCTGATTAGGAAATTTCTAGCCAGCCACAACTCCCTCATATTATTTGCAAAATTAATTTCTTTGAACCCAAGAGGAAGACTTGCATTTATGCTTATTAATTTTTATCTTAATAGATTTGACCTGATAGTTGAATATCTACCCTTGGTGCTCAACAGTGGGGATTCAGCCTCAGCATGAAAGAGCATAAAATAAAGACAACTTTTCTAGAACAATGTATCTAGTTCTTTAACAAACAATACATATTATTTCATTTGGCTGCATGTTATTAATTCATTTTTATTGGAAACAATTGTAGCCAATGTTGAGAGCCTGCAAATTATGATCAGCCTTCTATAGTCACGGCAAAGTTTTCTGTTCTGTTCTTTGGGATAGACGCTGGTGATAAGATACCTCTTTCAGGGCCAGTATGAAACAAAGTGGTGATGTGAGACATGAGTCCTGGGAGGCCCGTCTGTTTCTATATGGGTGGGGAGAAGAAGGGAAAAGATTGTTTATGATATTGACAGGCTATCTGTCTACATGTCAACCTCAAGAATGGTCTCCTTTAGGCATCTTTATTTCACAGCACTCTCTTGTTTTCAATGAAAAATATACCCTTTCCCCAGCTGTTTTACTTTTGCCCTCATTTCCTTACAGAATTATAAAGTAATTTTTCTTTTAATGTTTTTACTTCAATATGAATTCCTTGACCTGATATGAAGCAAGAGAATCAATAGCATAGACAAGGACCTAGGTTAAGACTCAGTTTTAGGACAGCATGCACAAACACAGATGAAGAGGTCAAAGGTTCAAGTCAAAAAAGGGAAATATGACTTCTTCGCTCAGGGAGGAAGAAATTTCTCATTGGTCACTACATACTCAATGACTCAATGGTAGTAGAATAGCTTGTGGATCAATGGTGGTCCTATAACTGGTGGTCTATTGGTGACACCATACTTAGTGGGTAGCTCATGGGGCATTATTCCTGGCAATGAACATCATATCAAAGTGGCAATCATTCCTTTTCTCGACCCCCAGTTCAGGGTATTTTTTTCTAATTGCAAACAAATTGAGTGTCCAGATGAAAGGCCTTCTTAAAAGACTTTGGGATCAAGTGACCTTATCCTTGAAGCTCCCTTTGTCCTCCCTATGGTTAGGTTGTATACTAGGCAAAAGATCAAGGATTTAAGTCACCAGTCCCAGACAGGAGATGTTCTAAGTAAGCTGTTCACAACGTGATGTCATCCTGGAGTGGTTTTCCATTAAGCAGTCAGTTACCACTGTCAGGGATATAGCTTTGCCCAGGGACAATGTCTGAGACAGAGCCAACCTAAAACTACTAGTGGGAAGGTCATCTGACCTTCTGATTTTATTAATTTGTTTTCAGTTTTCTACAATCACTTCCATAAGTCTTAGATTTTCTCCCACTCCCTCCCCTCTTCTTTCCCCATCCCTTCCCTATACGGCGTGCAATCTTATGAGTTGTACACATACATTTTTACTAAATACATTTTCACCTTTGTCACGTTGCATGGAAGAATTAAAATGAATTGAAGAAACTATGAGAAAAACCAAAACAAAACAAAGCACAAGAGAAAATAGTCTGCTTCATTCTGCAATCCAATTCCACAGTTTTTCTCTGGATGTGGATAGTATTTTGCCTTAAGAGTTCATTGAGAATTTTTTAGGTCCTTCCATTGCTGTGAAGGGCTAAGTCTACCAGAAAAATTCCTTGCACATTGTGGTCGTTGCTGTGTGCAGAGTTCTCCTGGTTTTGCTCCTTTCACTCAGCATCAGTTCATATAAGTCCATCCAGGCCTTTCTGAAGTCTTCCTGTTCATCATTTCTTATAGCACAATAGTATTCCATTGTATTCATATACCACAACTTGTTCAGCCATTTCCTAATTGATGGGCATTCCCTTGATTTCCAGTTCTTGGCCACCACAAAGAGAGCTGCTATAAATATTTTTGCACATGTGGGACCTTTTACCTTTTTATGATCTCTTTGGGATACAGTCCTAGAAGCAATATTGCTGGGTCAAACGGTATGCACATTTTTGTAGCCTTTTGGGCATAGTTCCAAATTGCTTTCCAGAATGGTTGGATCAGCTCACAGCTCCACCAACAATGAATTAGTGTTCCAACTCTCCCACATCTTCTCCAACATTTATCATCTTCTTTTGTCATGTTAGTCAATCTGATAGGTGTGGTGTGGTACCTCAGATTTGTTTTTATTTGCATCTCTCTAATTAATAGTGATTTAGTGTATTTTTTCATACAATTATAGATAGCTTTAATTTCTTCCTCTGCCTGTTCATATCCTTTGACCATTTATCAATTGGGGAATGACTTATATTCTTGTATATTTGACTCAGTTCTCTCTATATTTTAGAAATGAGGCCTTTATCACAGACACCAGTTACAAAAATTCTTTCCCAGTTTTCTGTTTCCCTTCTAATCTTGGTTGCATTGAGCTTGTTTGGGCAAAAACTTTTCAATTTAATATAATCAATCCATTTTACACTTCATAACGTTCCCTATCTCTTGTTTAGTCAAAAATTTCTCCATTCTCCATAAATCTGACAAATACACTCTTCCTTGCTCCCCTAATCTGTTTATAATATTAATCTTCATACCTGGATTATGTGTCCATTTGCTCTATGCCCAATTTCTGCCATAATGTTATTTCTTTTTTTTTTTGTCTTGGTATCCCAAGTTTTCTCAGTAGTTTTTGTCAGACAGTGAGTTCTTATGCCAGAAGCTGGGGTCCTTGGGTTTATCAAACCAAATCAAATAGATTGCTATATTCATTGACTACTGTGTTGTGAGTACCTAACCTATTCCCCTGGTCTACCCCTCTATTTCTTAGCCAGTATCAAGAGGTTTTGATGATTGCTGCTTTATAATACAATTTGAGATCTGGTAGGGCTAGGCTACCTCATCTAGCACTTCTTTTCACTAGTTCCTTTGATATTCTGGACATTTTGTTCTTCCAGATGAATTCTGATATTTTTTTTCTAGCTCTAGAAAATAATTATCTGCTAGTTTGATTGGTAGGGAACTGAATAAGGAAATTAATTTGGGTAGAATTGTCATTTTTATTATATTAGCTCGGCCTACCCATTAGTAACTGATGTTTTTCCACTTACTTAGATCTGACTTTATTTGAGTGAAAAGTGTTTTGTAATTGTGTTCATGTAGTCCCTGGGTTTGTTTTGGCAGGTAGACTCCCAGATATTTTATAGTGTCTACCACAGATTTAAACAGGATTTCTTTTTCTATCTCTTGCTATTGGGCTTTGTTAGTAATATATAGAAATGCAGAAGATTTATGTGGGTTTATTTTGTAACCTGCAACTTTGCCAGAGTTGTTTATTATTTCAAGAAGGTTTTTACTTGATGCTCTGAGATTCTCTAAGTATATCATCATATCACAAACAGTGACAACTTAGTTTCTTCTTTGCCTATTCTAACTACTTCAATTTCTTTTTCTCCTTGTTGAAGCTAACATTTCCAGTACCATATTAGATAAAAGTGATGATAATGAAAATCCTTGTTGCACCCCTGATCTTATTGGAAATGCATCTAGCTTATTCCCACTGTATATAATGCTTGCTGATGGTTTTAGGTAGATACTGCTTATTATGTTATGGAAGGCTCCATTTATTCCTATGCTCTCCAGTATCTTCAATAGTAATGGGTGTTGTATTTTGTCAAAAGTTTTTTCTGCATCCATTGAGATAATCATATGGTTTCTGTTAGTTTTGTTGTTGATATGATCAATAATGTTGATAGTTTTCCTAATACTGAACCAGCCCAGCATTCCTGGTATAAGTCCTACCTGATCATAATGTATCATTCTTATGATAAGTTTCTGTATTCTTTTTGCTAATATCTTATTTAAAATTTTTATATCTATATTCATTAGAGAAATTGGTCTATAATCTTCTTTCCCTGTTTTGGCTCTTCCTGGTTTAGGTATTAGAACCATATTTGTATCATAAAAAGAATTTGGTAGGACTTCTTCATCTATATAGGTATCTATATAGTATTGAAATTAACTGTTCTTTAAATGTTTGATAGAATTCACTTGTAAATCCATCTGGCTCTGGAAATATTTTCCTAGGGAGTTCATTGATGGCTTGTTAAATTTCTTTTTCTGAGATGGGGTTATTTAAGTATTCAACTTCCTCTTCTGTTAATCTGGGCAATTTATATTGTTTAAAATATTCATCCATCTCACTTAGATTGTCAAATTTATGGGCATACAATTGGGCAAAGTAATTTCAAATTAATGTTTTAACTTCATCCTTGATGAGGGTGAGTTCACCCTTTTCAGTTTTGATATTGGTAAATTGGTTTTCTTCTTTCTTTTTTTAAGCAAATTGACCAAAGGTTCATAAATTTTATTGCTTTTTTTTTCATAAAACCAACTTTTAGTTTTATTTTTAGTTCAATAGTTTTCTTAATTTCAATTTTATTAATCCCTCCTTTGGTTTTCAATATTTCTAATTTGTTATTTACTTGGGGATTTTCAATTTGTTCTTTTTCTAGCTTTTTCAGTTGCATGCCCTGACCTTCTGATTACCATTGAGTTTAATTTTTATTTTAAAAAAAGATGTCAGTCAATATGAAAGGAAAATCTATTATGGATCCTACTAATAAATTAATATTGGAAACATGAATCAAACATCAATAAGTTCATAAATCAGTAGCAACTTCCCTCCAATTCAACAAATACTTCTTAAGTACCTACTGTGTGCCAGATACTATTACGTAGCACTTGGGATACCAAGACAAAAAAAAAAAAGAAATAATCCCAGCCCTCAATTAGGATGTACATAGACCATAAAATTAAAGCCTTCATAACTTTCATGGCACAAATCTAATTCTCCTATCAGGTAATGCTCCATTGAAGAATGCACCACTCAAAATCAGCCCCATTTACAAGCACTTTGCCTTTAGGACAGTTATTCAATGGCTGATGCATGTGCAGAATCAAGATGCTAGGCCCCAAACTGGGAATGATTGATTGCTGAAATCTTGTTGAAAAGTTTATCAAAGTCATTAGTGAAAGTTCAATTTCATACAAATAGAAGAAACTAAAGTCTTCTGGCTCCAGGTGTCATCTCACATTTCAAAAAAGCTTTCTCCCTAACAAAACTGACATAAGCACAAGCAAGTCTTAGTTTCACCGTTGAAAGTATTCTTATGTACACAGAAATACAGAGACTATGCCAAGAGCAGGAAGGGTAGAAAACCTAGAAAGCAAATGGAGGGATTCTGTCATGCCCTCTACAAGAAGTCAGTTCAGTTCAGAAGCCCCAAACCTCATCTGAGTTGTTTTTCAAGTACTTGAGGCATCAGGTACCAGAGCAGGGGATCATGGGATTTAGAGGCAGAAGAGACCTTCGAGGTCATGGAATCCATCCAATTCCCTCATTTTACAGGGGAGGAAGTGGAGGCATTAAATGACTTCACTAAGGTCACACAGTTAGTAGGTATCTGAGGTAGAATTTAAATCTAGGTCTTCGGATCTAAAGAAGTCCAGCATTTTATTTACTGTACCATGACTCTGTGATTCAGTCATTTTTCAGTTGTGACTTACTCTATGACTCCATTTGGGTTTTTCTTGGCAAAGAGACTGGTGTGGTTTGCTATTTCCTTTTCCAAATCATTTTACAGATGAGGAAACTGAGACCAACAGAGTTAAATGACTTTCCCAGGGTCACACAGCTCTCTGAGGCCAGATTTGAACTTAGGAAGATGAGTCTCCCTGACTCCAGGTCTGCCACTTAGCTGCCCATCTGGCACATAGTAGGTGTTTAATAAATACTAGCTGACTGACAGAATGTGCTTGGTAAATCTCTGTTGACTGATTGTTATCTGTGGATATGACCTTCTCAAAAGAGGGATAAGTCCAGAGATACTGTTCTATCCTGGGAACAAGGGCTGACAAGGACCTGCAGTGTAATCTGACCCTGGCATGGCTCAGCTATGAAACAGTTCAGGGTCATCTCCTTAGTGCTGGTAACAACTGCTCTGTTTTCTCATTTCCTCCCTCCTCCAACTCCTTCTGCCACCCTTTCTATCTCCCAACCCCTGGAGTTCAAATAACACTTCAGCTTGCCTGCTGTAATTCACTTATCACATAACATTGGGTATTTGTGTGGGTCTTATCCTCCTGTTAGAAGGCAGGATCTTCCTCCATGCTTGACACTGTACTCCACATATAGCAAGCACTTAATAAATGTTTAATTGAGTTGAGTGTCACAGAGGCCACAGCCTAGGAGTATAAAAGCTGACATTTTAGGAAGAGAACTCTGGCAGCTTGTGCAGGATACATTGGAGGGGAGTAAGAAGACAGACCAGGAGACTAGTTGGGGAGATTGCAAGTGTTTAGCTGAGAGAAAATATGGATCTGCACTAAGGTCCATAAGGTCATGAGAATGGAGAAGACCATGTTTCTTGGATAATCAATTGTTAGATTTTGCTTCCTTATTTATTCTGTCATTTTTATTCACAGTTAAAGTTGTGATAGTTAGGTTTGTGTTTCCCTCCATTTATTTATTCTAAATTGATTTATATCTCTTGGAAGAGGAAATGCATGAATCAGGAGTCATTGCAAAGGAAAGAATGACAGGACTTGGTTGGCAAACCTGGCAATTGACAAAAAAAGTGATGGCATCACTAATAGGAAGGAGAAGTGGCTCGTGGGGGACAGTGAGCTCATCTCTGTCATCAGCCCATCCATTCAGGATCATGAGAAGTTCTGCAATGAATATAACTACCCGGAATTGCTTTTAGAGCCCATTTTACACAGCTGTCTTTTAAGTTGTCCTGTGCTCCTGCCAAATGGAGCTTCTTGTCATTCTCCCCCTGTGTATTCATTTTCAAGCCCAGGCTGTTCCCTCCATGTGGAATTCTTCCCTGGCCCAACTCATGCACTACAGAAAGAATGGTGATATTGTTCCAAGAACCCCTCAATGGGCAGTATTTTCAACTCCAAAACACATTCAGTCTGGAACCAGACCTAGCATTGTCCTTCTTAGGAAGTCAACCTGTAGAAGGAGGGCTACCAGAAGTTTTCTCTGCCATCCCTGGGGGCCCCTATTCTCATCTGAGCAGCCGTCATGTTTCTATCCTTTAAGTCTTCTTGTTTGGAACAAATCTACCCCAAGTCACAAGGATGGGAACACAGTCAGCCCAGCCCTGTAGGCTGAAAGCTTGCTTTCATACACCATCTCTTGGCTAGCATGTATAGGGTAAATATGAGGGCCTGCCAAAATGAGGGGGCACTGCCAGATTACTGACCTCTGAAATCTGAATGTGTGCCCCATCATTTCCCCAGGTACATGAATGTATAGATCCTGGGTACATGCAAGTACATGGAAGCCTTAGGAGGAGACCTGGCCTCAATTCCTCACCCTGATACATGATATAAGTCAAGTTCCTTCCTCACTCTGGGACTCAGTTTCATCATCTGTAAAACAAAGGGATCTGATTAGATGATCTGCAAGGTCTAACATTCAAGGACTCTGTGACTTGGTATCAAGTGTGCCTGTGTCAGCCTGTAAGGACACAAGTATGTGGGAATGTGCATGTGTGTGCCCAAGTGTATGTATGAGTATGAGTAGATACTTGTGGGAGCTGTTTTTTTCAGTTGCTCCCCATGGCAGAGGCAGCTCAATCTTTTGGTTCCCTGGGTAGAAGTTCAGATGCCTCATCAAACACTCCAAAGTTGCCACCAACTCTTCCTTCTATAAGAAACCAAGCCAAAGGGCAGTTCCCAGAGTCTCTGATGAAAAGAACAACTCATTCTAATTGAAGCTAAAAGACGTTTCAGTTCTCTTGGCATATACCTGCTGTCCAATGCCAGTGATTCCTGGGCTTCCCGGAAAGATTGGGACTCTCCCTGCCCAATAATCTGACCACATCTCTCCAGGGCTTTCTACTGCCCTGCCATTAAATCCAAACCATAACCATGTTTCTTTAGTTCAGACCCCACTTTGGGGAAGTGATTGATAACTTTGACTCCTTCAAAACAATTCTATGGGAGGGGGAAGATTTAAAATATAGAAGAGATCAGACATTTGGAAGCAGCAGGGATGTATATACCAAGAATGAATTATACACATTAAGTCCCTTTGATGGCAATTTCTTTTCTTTCCATGGAGTCATCATTATAAGAAGTCCTCCCATGTGTACAGCACTTCATTGTTGACAAAGAGTACCTCAAATTCATTTGATCTACAATGAAACTCTTTCTACAATCCCTCTCCCTAGCCTGTCTTCCTGTTTATCATGAGAGTATAACTCTAAAGCTGAAAGGGGGTCATTTAACCCAAATCTCTTCACTTTTAAAAAAAGTTAAAAAAATTAAAAATTTTAAAAAATTTAAAAATTAAGTTTTTATGAATAAAAATCTATTTTCTCTTCCTTCCAACTCTACCTTCCTATTAAAAAACAAAGAAACAAAAAAATGATAAAAACCTTTGCTTTGTCAAGCAAAACAAAATTCCTCCATTGGCTAAGTCCTCAAAATATGTCTTATTCTTCACCCTGAGTCTATTGCTTCTCCATTAGGAAATAAAGAGCATGTTTGATAATTAGCACTCTGGAATCCTGGTTGGTCATTAGATTGTGCTGAACTCTTAAGTCTTCTGAAGTTTTCAAGTCTCATCTTACAAAGTGCAAACTAAGATCCAAGGAAGTTAAGCGATTTATCCAAGGTCACACAGTACATGTTAGGGACAATCCTCCTAATCATCTGAATTCAAAACTTTTTCTTGGATTCCTCCCTCTCCTTTGCCCCCAACTTCTTATCACTTGCTAAATCCTGTCACTTATGAGATATACCATTTACCTTCTACTTCTCCATTCACCCCTACCCTGGCCCCATTTAGTTTTTGAATTCTCCTTTGGACTATTGCCCCAACCTCCTAAATTATCTCCCCTCCTCTAGTCTTTCCCCTGCCAAGTTATCCTAGATTATGGTCAGAGTCAACTCCTTAATGCACAGCTCTGCTTAGATCATTCCTCAACCAGAAGCCTTTCCATGGCTACCCACTGCCAACAGATTTAAGTCCAAATAGCCTAGTATTGATGGCTTCACACACTCTGGTTTCAACCTGTTACTCTTCTCCAGGGGTCAATCTGTGATTTGTGAATAGATTTCAAGGGGTCTGTGAACTTGAATGGGGAAAAAATTATATTTTTATTGTCACTAACATCTAATGGATCAGAATTTCTCTCAATTATGAATGAAAGAAAAGTCCTACATTATTCTGAGAAGGAGGACATAGGCATTAACAGACTGCCCATGGGTCCATGACACACATAAAACTTTAGAACCCTCTATTCCAGCTCTGTCTCCTACAACTCCTCTTATACATCCTTTGCCCCAGCCACACTTGACAACTTGCTTTCCCTTGAACACATTCCTATGGTTTCTTTCCTCTGAACTTTTACTCAAAACAGTTTTCTATGACTTGCATGTGCTCTTCCTTTGACTGCCTCTTCAAATTCCACTCACATTTGCTTCAAAGCTCACTTCAAATGTCACACCTATGAAGCCTTCCTTGATCCCCTCAACTTTCCTGAATCCACAGAGCACTTTTTACCCCTCTCTTACTTTTCATGCATTCTACCTCATTCTCTTTGCATTCATGGAATCAAAGGATTTGGGAGCTGGAAGGAAAATTAAGGGATTAAATACTTCAACCCCTTCATTTAACAGATAGGGAAACTGAGGCCCAGAGAGGTGGAATGAGTTGCCCAAATTCACAAGGCTAGTGTGGTGACTCAAAGACTCAAGTTTTCTGACAACCCCAGTGCTCAATTCTATCTTACTTCACTTTACCGAGACCACAAGTTTCTTGGGGGAAAGAATACTTCTTTTCTATTTCTTTTTCCCCTTGTACAGGATCCTGTACATAAAAGGCATTCAGGAAATATCTACTGAACTGAATTAAATTCCAACTAAATGGATTATAATTCAACAAAGTTTATTAAGCACCTACTGCATACAAGATACTGTATTAGGAGGAAGGAGAGATATAAAATTTAGATAAGAATCCATGGAATTCAAACAGTCCAGTAGTCAGGGCTGTGTGAGGGGAGGCAGGGATATGGCACAAACACAGATAAGTGTGTTTGTCATATATAACATTACATGAAAAAACCTATGAGAAAGATATAAAACAAAATGCAGTGTGAGGCAGACAGGTAATATAATGGATAGAGCATAGGACTTAGGAGTCAGATAGACCTGAGTTCAAATACTGCTTCAGATATTTGCTAGCTGTGTGACCCTGGGCAAGTCATTTTACCTGTCTCTACCTCAGCTTCCTTCACCTGTAAAATGAAGGGGTTGAACTTGATGAACTATAAGGCCCCTTTCCATTCAGAATTGATGATCCTATGATTTAGGGAGAACTGTTATGCATGGGAAAATTGGCATGAGAACTGAAATGAGTTGATAGTGGCGTATGTGAGATGGAGTCAGTGAACGGTGGTCATTCAGGTTTTTTAATGGGGATAGTTCCTGAAACAACTGATATATTTTTATTGTGCTCTATGTGGAAATATCTAAACAAAATAGCAGCACTCTCTTTCCAACCCTGAGTACCTCTTAGACACAACAGCTGCCTTGAGATGAGGGGTTTTGGGGTAACTTTCTCTACATTGATTGAGGCTAATTATGAATTGGAAGAAGATGTGAAATCCATTTTTCTGTACCCAGAGGCAACTATAAAGGAAATTAAAAAAAAAAAGAGCTGATGATTTCCAAAAATGATGGAAGGAATAGCTAAAAACAACTCATAAGGAATCAATTATCCAAACATTAGCAAACCTAGATTGGATCCTTAAGGTACTTAGCACATGGTAGAAGATAATCCTAGAAAATTCCAAAAATCCAGAAAGGCTCAGGTTCAAGAGGCTGGATTGTTTTATTTCCAAGGCTGGACTACATATATAGGTCAGAAGAATTGGCTACTCTGAGTCCTGCCCAGAAAAAGAGAGGGTAGTGTAGGAAATGCTTGGGGTTTTGGCTGGGGAGCCCCCTTCTCAGTTCAACTTAGTAGTGGTAGAAGGGGACAACCACAGAAAGTGAGGTGACTTCACAAATATATGTCTCATCCCTAAGTATGTAGTAGTAGTAGTAGTAGTAGTAGTAGTAGTAATAGTGGTAGTGGTAGTGGTAGTGGTAGTAGTGGTAGCAGTGGTAGCAGTGGTGGTGATGGTGGTGGTGGTAGTGGTAGTAGTAGTAGTAGTAGTAGTAGGAAGTATAAGGACAAAGAGTCAGGAGACTTGGACTCTAGTCCTGGTACATCTAACAATACTTGAAGACTGCCATTGTGGTATGATAAGGCAAGACCTGTGGAGGGATTGACTGGATTAAACTATGCTGGATTTGGAGTCCAAGGACTTGGAGTTAAATCTTAGATCTGCTATCATCACTCTACCACTGTGGACCTCAGCTTCCTTCTCTGTAAAATGAGGGGCTTGGACAAAGAAACTTCCAGCTTTACATTCTGTGATGCTAACAAAGTTCAATTTGCCCAAATTCATAGGACAAAGTCATTCATTCAACAAATGTTTATCAGGCACCAACTGTGAGCAAGGCCGCACATAGGTCCATTAACAGAGTTGACAACCACAAACCTCTTACCTACATTTGAAGCTGATGGATGAATCTTAATATATTGAAATATGGTTGATGAAAACATTTGCCTAGAACAGGCTGCTAAGACAGTAGCTACTTTGGTCTCTGCTAATGGCTTCACCTTATCCTTGCTTTTATAATCCCACAGAATGGCACTGAATTAACATTCAGCAGGGTAAAGCAGAAAAGGACTTCTTAAAGAGGCATACCATCAGTCAGGGGCCTTTCCTGGATGAACAACTGGAATAAACTCTTGGCAGCAAGGCTCCAAGGAAGAAGATAGGGTATCATTTGCGTTTCCAACCTTGTTCCTGATAACATGGCATTCACTCCTTATGTGGTCCCTGATGCCTGTCAACCATGAAGCACAAGATGTTTTGAGGGCTTATAACTTCCTGCCTGAACTGATGTTTGGCAAAAGGCTTCAACACACAGCAGACTTCCACCCTTCCCCTTGTTTCCAATCAGCTAAGTCTGAGGATCTTGTGTGGCACCAAAAGTCCCACTCTTGGTATGGTTGTCATCAGAAAAAGAGCTATCAATCAGTACCTGAAGAAGGCCCTGGGTGGGTGCAGAGAGCAACTCTCTTGCTGCAACTTCCATTGTGGTTCCACTGCCTACCCTAGTGAGGCAGCATTCTGGAAAGTTCTATGGTAGAAGATCAAAGTGTAGGCCACTCTTTGGCTACACTGCTGAGGCTGAGAACCTTTGGAGATAAAAGGACTGGCTCCTTCCTAACCTAGCTGGGTGAGAAGAGGACAGCACTTAGTAAGTAGAGTGGGCATGGGGCCCGTTCTGGGAAAATGGAAAGAATGTTGTGTGGACCAGGCCAAGTTTTCTTTGTGATTCTGTTGCTTTCAGCTGCTTTTCAGCACCAGCATGTTTAACCAAACAGAAAACCCAGGAGAACAGCTTACATAACAGGGGCTGGAGAGAGATTCCACAAGGCAATCTGAATGTCCTCATTGTCTCTCTACCCTCCCTTTCCAGAGTGCAGGGCTGATGGGCCCTTGAATGGCTTATGAAATATTCAACTCCTCAGATGAGTGCTGAAGTGATTGATGCAGAGAGAACACTGTCACCAGCCTCTTCATCTGGTACCTATTAGGAGAGTTCTACTGTTTGCATTTCCCCAAGGTAAAAACCAACAGTGAGAATGGGGCCCAAGGGACTGAAGCTAGGGGGAATCACAGAATCTCTGGTTAGGAAGGAACCTCAGAAGTTATCAAGTCTAATGTCTAATTGAATAGCAATCCCCTCTACAAAATCCTTGAAAAGTGGGCATCCAGCCCTTGGAGACCTTCAATGACTGGGTACTCACAGTCCCCCAGGGAGCTCTCTCACTTTGGGATATTGTTAGGAAGCTTTTTCTGGCATCAAGCTTAAATCTGCCTCTCTGCAATTTATAAGCATTGGTAATTCTGCCTTCTGGGGCCAAGCAGAGCTAGGCTAATCTTTCCTCTTCATGTCAATCCTTCAGATACTTGAAAGCAGTTATCATGTCATCTCTCCTCCTAGTTTTAAAACATCCACAGTTACTTCGGTTGACTTGTAGTCACAGACTTGGAGCTAGATGTGACTTGACTAAGGTGGGAGTTGAACCCTTTCCACTACACCGCACCATCACTCTCTGGAGCACCTACCATTTTGACTGCTGTCTTTTGGATCTGTTCTGGCTTGTCCATATTGTTTCTAAAATGTGATCCTCAGTATTGGAAAGAATACCGTAGATGGGATCTTAATAGGGACAAAGGATAGCAGGATCGTCATCCCCTTTGTTCTGGGTATTCGACCTCTATTAAAATAGCCTTAGACCACAATGTTGTTTGTGGTGGTTCAGTCATTTCAGTCCTGTCCTATTCTTCCCAACTCTATTTGGGGTTTTCTTGGCAAAGATACTGGGGTGGTTTGCCATTTCCTTCTCCAGTTCATTTTACAGATGAGGAGACTGAGGCAAGCAGGGTTAAGTGACTTACTCAGGGACACACAGCTAGTGTCTGTCTGATTGTACATTTGAACTTAGATCTTCCCGAGGCTAGGTCTGGCCCTCTATCCACTGTATCATCTAGCTGCCCCTAGATCATAATAGCATTTTTTTGTGTTTACTGGTACTGAGCTTTTGAAGTCACTAAAACTCCTCAGCTTTCAGGGGTGGTGGAGAAACACTGAGGAAACCTGGAGAAGATGGACCCAAAGACTTGGGATGAAGGCTTTTCTTCTCCTCTCCATACACAAGCTTGGAGGAAGAAGGTTTGTTAGGTGTTGGATATTCTAATTATTAAGCCTGAAGATCTGATTTGTAAGCTTTTTTCTTATCTTCTCAGGGCCTTCACACCACTTCCTAGCCAGGCCTTCTCTACTGGGGCCATCACCTCCACCTCTTAAGGTGAGCTTTTGTCTTATCTTGCCAAGACCCCAGACTCCTTCCTAATTCCCAGCTTGCCCTATTCTATGCCCTGATCTACCCTGATCCCTTTTTCCATCCCTCTTTATATGTAATCTTTTCCCATTAGAACACAAGCTTCCATTCTGCAATTGGCAGAACACTGTCTATAAACAAGAGCATGTGAAGGACCTTATCACCAATAGACAAGTGCTCTTCAACCCAAATCTTTCAGGTTGACTCTCCTCTGCCACTATGCAAACACCTCTGATGAGCACATATTTTCCTCATTTTGTGCACTGCCTGATGTTTATGTTCACAGAATAATTGAACAAGGTCATCTCTGTTGTTATGATCAAGAAATCTTGGTGTTGGGGGTGGAGCCAAGATGGCAGAAAAACAATACAGACTTTCTAGAGTGCTGCCCCAAGCCCAGCTAAATATCTGTAAAAAATGGCTCTAAACAAATTCTGGATCTACAAAATCCACAGAATGACGGAGTGGAGCAAATCTCCAGCCCAAGATAGCCTGGAAGGGAAGTGTCTATCATGTCATGGTGGGGGCAGGGCACAGTCCAGTGTGGGCCGCACTGGCAGAGACACGATCTGGACAGGCCTTGGGGTGACTGAATCTCTCATACCTATAGTGGTTTGCAGACTTCAGGACCCCAAAACACTGAGGACAAATTGGAAGGTCAGTGGAAAAAGCCTGTAGGACCAATGCAGGAGAGTGGAGTGGTCTGGCCCCAGCCTCAGGGCGGCTGAGGGTGGAAGGGGTAGAGCAACCCACAGCAGCCACAGCAGCAGCAGGGGCAGAGACAGTGACTGTTTCTAGAGCTCTAGGCCCTCAGATTGGGGGGGAATTGAGTGGCTGACAGTACATTCCCCACTCCCACTGGAAGCAGAGAACCACCTTAACAAAGAGCTCAGAAGTCAAGTAAATTGCTGGGGAAATGAGCAAAAAACAGAAAAAGAATCAGACTACAAAATCTTACTTTGGAAGACCAAAACATGCAAACAGAAGAAAACAAAGTCAAAGCTCCTACATCCAAAACCCCCAAGAAAAATATGAATTGGTCTCAGGCCATGGAAGATCTCAAAAAGGATATTGAAAATTAAGTGAGAGAAGTAGAGCAAAAACTGGGAAGAGAAATGAGAGTGATGCAAGAAAATCATGAAAAATGAGTCAACTGCTTGCTAAAGGAGACCCAAAAAAATGCTGAAGAAAATAACACTTTAAAAGAAATCTTGAATGATTTGGATGGATGGATGGGAGAAGTCTTGAGGGAAGATAGTCTTTAAAGGAATGTTTTCCTCTACCAAGCCAAAACATTCTGATAATCAATAAACAAAGTGTGATTTTGTTTTCTTTACCTCTTGCTGTCAATTGCATTAGGGTAAAGATGTATGTAGTCCACTGTGGAATATAGTGCATAACAATCTGCCTATTCCCTACTTATACTCTCATCAATAATCCTTTAAATGTATGTAGATGATTCTCATAAAATAAATTTTTAAGGTTGGGAAAGTCAGCACATAGGTCAATAGTTAATGATGTTTTCTTGACCACATTTCTGAATGTTAATAATGCCCAAGATTTTTTTCACACTTTTGTCATCTTTCTCTCCCAAGAAAACATTCCTTCGTGTTCTTATAATTTTGCTTATCTTCTTTATGTTCATTTGGTCTAATCTGGCTACTTTTTCCTGTTCTCTTTAGAGCTATTTTTACCTTCTCTCAGAATATCTGTGACTGCTGTGGTACAATCCAAGTGAAACTCTGTTGCTCTTAATGTTAGCAACAATTGGTTATTTAAAAAAATCTTTACAATTTTTCTTCTATTTTTCTATTTATTGTCCCTCCATTTTCTCTCCTCTCTAAAGTGCCTTAGATTTGAGTGCTGTTTTGAGTTGTTTAAATAAGAGTAACTCAAATTTTCTGTAGCACTTTGAGGTTTCTAAAGCAGTTTCCTCATAACAGCCCTCATAGTGAGGTAAACAGGGCAGGTATTTGATACCCCATTTTACAGATGAGGAAATAGATTCAGAGAGAGAAAGGACTTGCTTAGGATGCTAAGGTGATCACTCACCACATTACTGAGTGATGAGGTTGGGTCTCTTAGCTGCAGATCCAACGTTCTCACCACTGTACCTACAACTGTTTCCCTCTGAATCTCCTTAGATTCAAATCTCTATACCCTGCATCTGTCTGGAGTCTCTGGGAGGGGGCAGGATATGCCAGGGAAGAATTTTCCAGTGGGAGGAATTTGAGTTGTGGCTTAAAGTGTCATAGGTGGAATCATTTCTATTCTTAAGGTCATAAGGTCTCCTTTCCCTTTTCACTGACCAAGCAGCATGTGGGTTAGAGGATCCCTAAAAGGTTTGTCTTTCATTAGCCTCTTACATCTCATGAGTATGTGCATATTTATGAGCCCATAAAACCCAAATTATCGTGGCCTATAATTCTTATTCTGTTTATACCTCAAGGAAAAGGCCCAAGGCCCAAGTAAATCATAATAGGGGCCTGATCTCCAGCAGCCTAGTCTGTGACTGATTTGGCTCATGAGGATCCTAGTGGAAATGGCTGCCTTAATGAGCTGGCATGGAACCTGCCAAACATTCTTCCACGTTGTTAGCACATCAAGAAACCCCAATTCCATGCAATTGCTCATGAGATCCCCAAAGTCCTCTCTGTGTTGGCAGATAGTAATTCTATTTGGAAAGAAATCTGCTCCCTGCTGGAGATGGGTATACTTTGGAGAACTCACACATCAATTCCTGAAAGGGAGAGGGTGGATGAGTGTTCTCAGTTGCTTCTGTCTGTGATTCTCAGGCATACCACTCTTGTTTCACTCTACCAAGTATCAAGAGGGTCCCAGGCAGGATGGGGACAGCAAAGTCTGTCCAGGATTTTCTTTGTGACACAGAGAAGGGGCATCTTGGGGCAGCTAGGCAGCATAGCGGGTAAATCACTAGAATTGACTCAGGAAGGCCTGAAGTAGAACCTAGCCTCAGACCCTTGCTTAACTTTTCCTAGCTTCAGTTGTCTCATCTGTAAAATGGGGACAACAGTACCTGCCCCTCAGGGTTGTTGTGAGTACAAAATGAGATAATATATGTAAAGGGCTTAATAAACCTTAAACTGCTACCTAAGTGCTAATCATCTCATCATTACCATCATAAAACAGAGGTTACCTGTCTTTTCTGAAGACACAAACATTGCCCATATTCACAGGGAGCAGGATCCTAGGGGAGGAAGAGGAAATCTTGGCTCACTTGGTGGCGACTGCCACTTTCCTCCATAGAGCACTGGATTTGGAAACAGGAGACATCAGTTCTGGTCTTGCTCACTGATTTGCTGTGTGATCCTGGGAAAGTAATTTCCCTCTCTGGCCCTCAGTTTTCACCCACAGTGGCTCCAGACTAATTTGATCTCTAAAGTCCTTTCCAACTCAAGGAGACTATGACTCTGTCATCATCTTTCACCTCAGTGGCTTGGGGTGGTGAGTTGTCGGGGACCTGCAGCCTTGAGGCCACATGTGGCCTTCTAGATCCTCAAAAGTGCAACTCTTCAACTGAATCCAAACTTCACAGAACAAATTCCCTTAATAAAAGTATTTGTTCTGTAAAACTTGAACTTCTTCAAAAGGCCACTCCAAGGACCTAGATGGCCACAGTTTCCCTACCCCTGAGACTGGACTCTGTATTTCCATAACTTTCCCCCTCTAATCTCACCTCAACTAATATATTAATTTTCCTTAAACACTATCAGACTTCTCTCCTTAGGCTCTCCTTTGCCTACAGAACAAAATCTGAACTCTTTAGCCGGCATTTAAGCTCCATATAATTTGTTTCTTCTTCACCTTTCCAACTTTATTTCTCTCTGCTCCCCAACCTATATCCCAACCACTCTGGCTGCTTCAGTTCCCCAACACCTTCTACATTTCCATCCTTCCTGCATCAAGGGACAAGGAGTTGAGTTTGGGGTTACTAAGCTCACCCTCTATTTTATAAACTAAGGACTAGAAAGGTAAAAACAACTTCTCTAAGGTAACAGAGTGAGTCAAATAGTACCTTTGCTGTCCTGATCAGAGTGGGTATCCTGTAGATCGTCTTCCATGTATGTCAACCTAAAATGCCATTGTTAGACCTTTGATAATGAACCATGAACTATGCCTGAAATGGAAGACTGTAGTAAGTGGCATGATCTTTTCCTTCCCAAGGGCAATGGCACACAATTACCATCCTGCTTCCATACTGGGTCTATTTCCTAATCTTAAGTAAACTTGCCTGGTGCAGAGAGAATTCTCACCAATAAACCAGAGGCTGCTTAGAGTAGCCAAGCCAAACCCCAGGGCAAGGCAGTACAAATTCTCCTAGGATGGAAAAAAGGAGGGGCATGTTACTTTTTCATTCATCAGCAAATCACTCATTGTGGGCAAAGGACAGAGACCACCAAAATATAATGATGTTTTATTCAATTCAATTCAATAGACCCATTAGACAGTAAGTTCCTTGAGGCAGGGACTATCTTTTGCCTTTTTTTGTATACCTGGTAGCCCAGTGCCCAGTACACAATAGGCATTTAATAAATGTTTATTGATTGATAATCAATAAACTCATCCTAAAGATCATTTAGCCTGATACTGGAATGCTCTGAATCTAGAAGAAAGGAGAAGGTCTAGACTGGGAGGGTGGGGGAACCTGCAGCCTCAAGGCCACATGTGGCCTTCTAGGTCCCTGGGTACAGCCTTTTGACTGAGTTCAGGTTTTATGGAACAATTCCTTTTATTAAGGGGATTTGTTCTGTGAAATTTGGATTCAGTCAAAAGGTCACACTTGAGGATTTAGAGGACCACATGTGGCCTTGAGGCCGCAGGTTCCCCACCTCTGGTCTAGACCATATCCTTAGGAGCTCACAAGCTACCTGGTACAATTTGGGAGACAGATCCCACACACTTAAGACCACAGCAAGGCAGGATGTAGTCAGGACCCCAAACGAGTGGGGCACCGACAACTTGGTACAGAGGAATGAATGCTAGATTTGGAGTCAAGGATTCATGCTCATATCTCAGCTCAGAGGTTTGTTAGTTATTCAGTTATGGACAAGTCACCCAGTCTGTTCAGGCATCCCTTTTTTCATCCTGGACTAGATGATCTGCATACCCTTCTGTCTCTAAATCTACGTCCCTGTATGCTTGAGCTGTGGGAGTTGACAGGTTGGAAAAAAAATCACTTTCAACCAATGTAAATTCATATGGCATCAGGGAATCACACAAGAAAAGTCCTCTGCAGCCTCAGGGCCAGCTGCGTTTTTGTATCGTGACAATGGAAGTCAAAGAGCATGGCCCTACAGTGGAAATCCGAAGACACATGGCTGTGTCCTCTTGCCATGATGGCATGGGAATCTTTCATGTCTTTACAATCCATACCTGCAGAACGCTAACTGCAGGCTCCCAGCTGAGAGTTCCAGCTGTGGTTTGCAGCTGTGGGGGACTAGAAGGGGAAGATGCATTCAAACACCAGTAGGAAAGCCCACCCAGCTTCAAACAAGTTTCCTCCAAGAGAACCCCTGGAAGCAAATCAACACTCCCAAGGGCAAAACGGCCTCACTGAATCTGCCCAGAAATATTTGGTTTCTTCCAGCTGCTGAGGCCCAGAAGCATTTCTAATATCCCATCTACTTGGGATCATGCCTTATTTGTAGAATGTGGGAACAACTAAAAGGCACTCTGGTTACTCTTCCCGGCATGCTGAACACCAAACACTCCCACCCTAAAAGTCATTTCTCCCTCAGTCCAAGCTTGTGACTGTCTGGGAATTATAGAGGCATCAAAATACACAAGATCAAATAGGAAACAGCTTCAGACTCTCGGTTGGACCTCTTTCCTAGTGCTTCCTTCTATCAGTACTCAGATGTTCTGAGACCTTGGAGGCCCCTGAGATTGAGTCATTTCTCCTCTCTGGGCCTCAATTTACCCATCTGTAAAATGAACCTGTGATTCTGTTTAACCTAAAATACTCTCACGGCCTCTTAACTAGTCTCCAGGATTCCAAGCTCCCCCCGTCCCTTCATGTCTGTCTCACAAATGGTTCTTGCACACTGCATGAACACCAGTCCTTTGCTCACTCTTGAACACTAGATGTATGCCACTCCTTTGCTCACCAACCTTCAACATTTCCCCATTACCTTCTGGAGAAAGTCACAGCACCAGAGATTTTCAGAGGTGGATGAGGCTTTAAGAAAACTGATCTGTGGGCTAGGAAAGCAACAGCTGTTGCTGATCATACTAATGAGGCACCATCTCTCCTCCTCTATAAAATGAGGCGAGTGGACTTGATGGCCCCTAGGTGCCGCCCAGTTCTCGATTTCTGATCTTTAGGGTCCTCTGGAGCCAGTCTATAAAATCAGAGAGCTAGCAAAGACTTCTCAGGCTGGTGATCCGAAGCTGGGTCTCACAACATAGAGCTGTGTGGTCAGGAAGGACAACCAGACAGCCAGGAAGCTGAAGAGAACAGGGCAGCCCAAGGGAGATATCTGGGTTACCTGAATAATGAGTCCTGAAGCCAGCAAGAAGCCTTATGGTACAGCGCATACCAAAGGCTTTGTGTCACAAGGTCAGTGATTGACCTTGACCGAGTCCTTGACAGCACCATCTGAGACTCTTCCTGTTCTCTTGGGAGAGCCCATACCATAGTAGGTCAAGAATTTGCATGCAGAGGTCATGGGACTTACATTTCCCCAATATAGAGGAATAAACTCTTTCAGTCTTTTAAATATCTTTTGAAAAACCATTTCCTTTGAAAGACTAGTAAAATAAACTCATTGATCATAATCCAAGAATAGGGAAAACTGTTTCTTTCAAAGGCTATGGACCCATAAAAAAAAAATCAATAGACGTACCCATCAGTAAAAAGTTTTTTCATCAAGTATTATTAAAAACAAAAACAGAAATGCTAAACCTTTTCATTCATCCTCTATTTAAAATTAAGAATGGGGCACATAAACTTTTGTTCAAGAAATATGGTTATATGAGAGGTGGAAGCAACCTCAACAGTCATCTAGGTCAATCCATACCCCAAAAACATTTCTACTATACAAAAATAATAACTTAATAATAATGAAATAAAAAAGAATAAGAGAAATCTAGGACATTGGAACCCTGCGAGTTTTTAGAGACCATGCAGTTAAACTTGATCATTTTGCAGACTAAATCAGTTGTATATTATGGATATTTAATGGGGAGAGAGAGAGAGGGAGATGGAAGACAAGATGCCAAATAGCGTCTCCTTCATGAAACTTTCTCTAATTTCTTGACATTAATGATTTTTTCCCTTAGATCTCACAAGTGGGGGATGGGGGGAAGCATTAATTAACAATCTACCATGTGTCAGGCATTCTGCTAAGTGCTTCACAAATATCATTTCATTTGATCCTTGCAGCACCCCTGGGAGGTGCTAATATTATCCCCCATTTGCAATTGAGGAAATTGAGTTAGACAGAAGTTAAATGACTTTCTCAGGGTCCCACAGCTATGAAGCATCTGAAGCTGCATTTGAACTCAGGTCTCCTCAACCAGAGGGCCCAGTGCTCTCCTAGGAGACATATAACACCTCCTAAATACACCTGCCATGGTTGATATTTTGTAGTTCAGTTATCTGTATACATGCCACATCCCTTCGAGAGACAGAAAACCCCATAAGGACAGGTGATGCTCCTGAGCTAAGCTTTATTTTCTCCCTCAGCCTCAAGCATACGGATCCACAGTCAGAAACACAGAAGCTCAGAGTGGGAAGGGACCTCAGGACCTGGTTCATGCCTACGGGAAAATCAATGGCCCTCTCCAAGATGTTGTGTACAAGGAGTCAGACCCAAGTCTTTGCTTTAAATGAGAAGCAGCCCACTTCCCCCAACTCTGGATGAGCTTTATTTGTGAAAGGCCTTTGAGCCAACTTAACTTGGTCTTTGAATTATGTACAGCGGATGCTTGATGAAAGTTTATTTTATGAGCATAATAAGAAAAGGAAGACAGGAGAGTCAGAGATCCAAATTCAGAAAAAGCAAGATCTAGTTATTTCATTACTTCGCTTTTTCTTTTTTTGGAGGTTGGGGAGTTAATTCCAATTACATCTTTCCCAAACTTTCTGTTTCCTCCTTTGAATTTTGGATACTAACAGGATAAAAATTCTTTCGGGACTTAAGAATTTTTTTTTGTCCCTAACCGCTGATTTCATTATTACAGGGAATTTCTAGGAGGAATACTCCCTCTACCAGTGAGTTAGTAGCTTCTCTGTGCCTGGGGGCATTGGGGGTTAGACAACTTGCCTTGACTACCATGTGTAATAGGCAGAACTCGACTTCAAGGCCATCTTCCAGTGAGATAGATGGTGGAGTGCATGGCAGGGCTGGACTCAGAGCAGAGCTTGAACGCCACTTCAAACACCTACATATCCCCCAGAGCGGGGCACATGACCCCTTTCAGTCTCAGTTTTCTCGTCTGCAAAATGGACAGTGGCTGGGAAGCTCAAACGAGAAGACATCTGTAAAGTGGCTTGCAAAACCCCAAGGTACTTATAAATTCTGGTTCTTGTTATGATGTCCCACTCCCTCTTAAATCAGCAAGATTTACAGAAGCAGTTAACACTCCTGTTTCATATCTCAACCTTGAAAGAAAAAGAAAAAGCAACATCTAAATGAGAGCAAAAATAAATACCCCCCCACCCCCAACAAAAACCTCTACGTTGCCTGAAGTTTGCTTTCTCTGCCTTGCCAATCAGAGCTGTAAGGAAGACCAGACCACTGCACATTAGAGCTTTTTCAAGGCTGATGTACTGGCAGCATCCTTTGAATTCTTTAGATCATTTGGCTGTGGACATGAAAGAGTAGTGTAGTTTAACGGGAAGGAAATGATGCTGAAGAGTTCCAAACCCACGTCTACTCTTGCAATCCCTAATATCCTCAAACATTCACTCTTCTGGTGACCCCAAGGTCTCCAATGGGAAGTGACCTCAGGGCTCAAACACCCAGTCATCTGGACTTTGAAGTCCTGGAAGCCTCTCAAGCTTCTGTGTGGCACCTACTCCTGGATCCTTCTAACATCCTCCCCCAACCCCACAAGACTTTTCGACTCCTGACCTCCTCCACAAGAGAAAGTCTTTTCTGTGCTTTGACAAAATGGCCTCAACTTGTCAGCTTCAAATGAACCATCTGTCCTGAGGAGTCGGGCCAGCCTGGTGGCATGGCTGGTGATCTTGCTCAGTCTGAGCTCTGGTTGCATTTAAAACGAAGCTAGGTCAGGTTGGGTCAAATACAAGATAGTCAGGAGCCTTGTTGGGAATTAATAGACACTGGAGAATTATTTTCCTTTGAGGTCCTGACTGTGGCTTGGGGAAACTCTAGTAAATTCTTGAAAAGAAAGTGTACTTCTGTAGGAATTGTGGATGACTTCTAAGCACAAACAAAATATTTGTGGGTTAAATCTTTGGAATGGGTCAAAATCAGACTGGAGAGGGTCATGTGAAAAGCAAATTCTGCCCACCCACCACAATTTCAAACTATTTTTCCTAAATATACAAATGGAGTAACTGGTGAGGCAGTATCAGTGACAGGGTCAATAAACTGGGGAGAAGTGCAGGAAAGAAAAAGTAAGTGGAACCTTCCATATATACCATGGCAGGAGGGAAGTGGGGGTGCTAGGGTAGATGGTAGGTGAGGACCAGCCTGGGCAAGAAGCAGGCTGATGGCATGAACACTTGTGTCCGAAGCTACCTGGCACAGAGCTGGTGCTTCTTTATTCAAACCAACCCATGTCACTCTCCTGCTCAAGAGACTTCATTGATTCCCTGGTGCCTCTAGGATAAACTATGAACTCCTCAGCCTGGCATTTTAAGTCTTTCCTACTCTGGCACCAGACTACACCTCCACACCTAATGTACATCATTCTTCTTCATAACTATATTCCAACCAAATTGGCTGATTCGCTAGTCCTTCAAATGGGACATTCCTTCTCCAGACTCCACACCTGTATAACAATGGTCTATAGGATCACAGAGCAGTATGCAGGTTCCTCTATAGAAATCTCTTTGGACTGATTGCCAGAGAATTGTGGGTATGTGACTGTCAATCATTCAGTCCCCTATCTCTCCCTATGATGGGCCAGGGTTTTTAACTTGGAGTATCTATTTCTTCCTGATCTAGTGCCTTTTCTATGCAAAATGGTTCCAACTTCTTGACTTCAAAAGATGCTGTTCTGTCTTGAGGAATGGGGCCAGTATAGCAGGATGACTGGTGATGTCAGGCAATTTAATCTCTGGTTGCATTTAAAGTAAAGCTAAGACAGAGTGGGTCAGGCATGAAATATTCAAGGGCATTGTTGGGAATAACAGATGCTGGGGAATTACTTTCTTTAAGATCCTGACTATGACTTGTACAAGCTCCTTAGTAAATGCTGGAAAAGGAAGTATACTTCTATCAAGAATTTGAATAACATTCTAAGGAAAAACAAAACACTTGCCTAATCCAGTCACTTAAACTTCAACAGTCATGGTTAAATAAACAATTTAATTAGATTAGGAAAAAAGCATTAGCTATCTTATCATAAAATATAACTCCCCAAACACTTCTCAGTCATACCCCCAAGGCAAACTGGCCTCTCAGGTTGGAGATCATAGTGATAATAGGAATGATCCTATCCTATAAAGATCTTTTTTTTTTAAAATGAACCGAGGGGCTGTGAAGGATCCACACACTCTTTGTCTCAAAGGTTTCTGGGAGAGATAGTAGAAAAAGAGAGTACTTGTCTGCTCACACACAGGTCTTCCCCAATATTTTCTAGGACACACTGCTCTCTGACACCTGAAATATATTCCTTCCTCACCTAGAGCTTTAGTATCCGTGGCTTCCTTCAAAGCTTAGTTGATATATTACTTACCTTCTGGAGGAAACTTTTCATGACTCCCTTCTCTGTATGTGATCTCTCTCTCCTGAATTATCCTGTATTTATTTGCATCAATGTTATATACCCTCATTAGAACAATAAGCTGTTTGAGGACACCACTGTTAATTTTGGTCTCTGGATTTCCAGGGCCTACCATGGTGATTTGCACATAGTAGGCACTTAATAAATGTTTACTGCATTGAATTACATTGACTGATGCATGGAGTTAAGGGTGTTCCTTGGATCAGAGCTTGTATAGGGAGGTTGTAGGCATAGAAGACAGGTTAGAGTACAACATAGGCCAGATTATGTTCTCAGAGAGTGTATGAGGTGAGTGCAGGCAGAGAAGCCAACAGAAGCTTTTATAGCAGGGATGACACGTGTGATGTTGGGTATCCTGGGTTTTCTCCCCTGCGATCATGTTCTTTGTTGCCTGTGTGGGTCCAGAGATGAACATTTGTGATGCTTCAGAGCCCCAATACAATATCCACTAGAGAGAGACAGAAAGAGAGGGAGGGAGGGAGGGAGAAAAAAGAAAGGAGGGAGAGGGAGAGAGAGAAGGTAAAGAGAGAGGAGAGAGAGAAGAGAGAGAGACAGAGAAAGACAGAAAGAGACAAAGAGAGACACAGAGAGACACACACAGAGAGACAGAGAGAAGACAAAGAGAGATAGAGGAGAGAGACCAGAGACAGAGACAGAGAGAGAAGAAAGAGAAAGAGTGAGAGAGACAGACAGGGAGACAGAGAGAAAAAGTGAGTGTGTGATGAGCAATACTAATGAA
Source organism: Potorous gilbertii (assembly GCA_028658325.1). Lineage (NCBI taxonomy): Eukaryota > Metazoa > Chordata > Mammalia > Diprotodontia > Potoroidae > Potorous > Potorous gilbertii. The sequence goes on along the minus strand of CM053769.1, from coordinate 357,932,163 downwards.
CAAGTATCCCAGATACAACCTCTCTGATTACATCTGCTTAGCTTGTTCCTCCTTCCTCCTCCCTAAGGAGGTACCTGCTGGTGGGCGCCAGAATGTGGCAAAACCATACTTAAATTCCTATCCAGTAGCATGAATTGTGAAGTGAGGGTTTCCAGAAGAAAAAAGATTAGCCTTGTGATGAGAATAGTAGGAGGGGTACATCCATGGTGCTAGGACTCTTGGCATCTTTCTGATGTGTGTGTCTGTGTGTGTGTATCCCCAGGTCCCTGTGTGGGTCCAGAGCTGGACACTTCATTGTCTGAACCCTGTTCCCTCCCCACTGGAGAATAGGATTCCGACCTTAGAACAATACTGGGTTTTGAGAAGTCAGCCTTATCTTTCTTGGTTCCAAGGTCTCCCCTATCCCGATATTTCCAGTCCTGCTATTGTATATAACATCCTCCTTTCTACCTTCCCATTTCTCCTTTGTATGTTGTCTTTCCTATTCGCTATATAAGTTCCTGGAGTATAGAGATACTTGCTTAATTTTATTTATATGCCTTGCATTTAGCATAGTGCCTGGAACATAGTAAGCACTTAATAAATGCTCTATCTATCCATCTGTCTGTCTGAGTTTATTCTGCAATTAAAAAAAAAATCTGTGCAGCCCAAGATAATTTTTAAAAAGAACTGACAGAACCATAAGAATGTCAGAGCTGGAAGGGACCTTAGATGTCATCTAATAACAACTGTATTAATCATTAATTTTTATTCAGAATAATAATAACAAATAATAGCTTGTATTATGTAGCTCTTTAAGTTTTGCAAAGCACTGTTCATGTTATCTTATTTGAACCTCACAACACCCTTGTGAGCTAGGTGCTATTATCATCTCCATTTTAGAAATGAAGAAAATGAGGCTGCGAGAGTTGCTGGGGTCACATCTGCTAGTAAATGACAGAGGGGGGACTCAAGCTCTAGCTTGAACTCCCCTGCTATATCCACTCTACCATTTTAGTTCTCACACTTAGTTATGCCTTATGGGGGAAACAGACTCAAAGATTCCACAACAAATTAAGTGGTAAAGATAAAAGTAGAATCTAACCCTGTATGTTCCTTTCCCAGGGCTCTTTCCACAATGGTGGGGCTACAGTGGGAAGCTAAACTACTGTTGGTGACGTTAGTTGAGAGTGAGAAACAAACTCATCAGGGACAGTTAAGAAAAAGAAAAGAAGTCAGGATAGAGAAGAAAACTTTAGGTCACTTGGAGAAGCATGTTTGGCTACTTCCAGAAGCAAAAGGCTGACAAAAAGTGGAACTATGGAAAGATTGCTGAACTAAGAATGAAAAGTCATGGGATCAAATCATAGTTCTGCTAGTGACATGCCATGTGACCTTGGGCAAGTGACTTGCTATCTCTGAAGCTGTGTTTCCTCATCTGTAAAGTGAGAATATTAGATGGCAGAAGGCAAGGAAGAAGTAAGATGAGTAGTGGGGAAGAATATCATTCCAGGCACAGGGGAATGTTCATGAGTGAAGCAGACAAGCTCACCAAGTGAAAGCTCTTTGGAAAAGAGGAGCAGGATTCTATTGAATGAATGTCAAAGAGATTTAGTGAAATGATATCAGAAATGCCCTTAGATGGACCTGCTCACTGTCAGAGTGGGCAGAACAGGGAAACTTGGAGCTTGTAGTTGCAAGGGAGTTTGTTTCTATTTTAGTTTAAAAAGTCAAATTTCTAAGAATTTTTCTTCAAAAGAGAGAGGATTTTTTTTTAAACCTAAGAAATGTGGGTCTATCTTCTTAAGTGGTTCAATTTAATTAAAATGATCTTTTTTTCTGACACAGCTGTTCAACTGGGCCTTCAGATCCCTGGTTAACTTGTCTGTACAGACCATCAACTGAAGTCTTCTTTACAACATTTCCATTGTTATGGGGTCAGTTCTCAATGCCCTCTGGGAGGCTTGCCTAAAGACTTTTCTTTGCTATATAGGAACAACAGTTTCATGAATGTGTTGTTGTTCAGTCTTTCCAATCTTGTCTTCATGACCCTGCTTGGGATTTTCTTGACAAAGACACTAGAGGGGCCATTCCCTTTTCCAGCCCAGTTTTCAGATGAGGAAATTGAGGCAAACAAGGTGAAGTGACTTGCCCAGAGTCATGCAGCTAGTATCTGAAAAGGGATCTGAACTCAAGGCTTTCTGACTCCAAGATCCAGCATTCTAGCCACTGCAACACCTAGCTGTCCCATCCTGTATCCTATACAACGTGGTGGTCCAATGGGCAACGCTATTAAGTCTTTAGGTTTGGGGGTTCAATGGAAACACCAACACTTTTGCCAGGTATATGTGAGTGTGTCTCTCTTCTCCAATCTAGCCTTCACATAATTGCCAAAATTATATTTCTTTCTTTTTTGAGACTGAGTCTCTCCATCTTGTGAAGGCTGGAAACAGAGAGGACATTCTTGGGCCTGATCTCACTCTTAATGGATCCAGAAACGGTGACCTATCTTGTTTCTGACCTGGGTCTGTTTGCCTGTCTTTAGGCAGCCTGGTAGCCCTCCCAGGGCTCACCATATTTTGCTATAATTAAGTATAAATATCCCAAAAGTTTAGCTCAACTGCAATTCAGAACTCTAGAGTTCAAGTGATCCCCACCAGACTTAGCCTCTCAAGTAGGCAGGTAGGTGGTGCAATGAATACAGCACTGGGCCTCAAGTCAGGAAGACAAGTTCAAATCTGGTCTTAAGACACTTTGCTGTGTGATCCTGGGCATGCCCCTTAACCTCTGTTTATCCTCAGTTTCCTCAACTACAAAATTGGGATAATCTTCCTCTCAGATTGTGAGGTTCAAATAGGATAATATTTTTAAAGCACTTAGCCTAGTGCATAGCACATAGTAAGCACTATATAAATGCTAGTTATATCACTAGTTAAAGGGCCAAAATGATATTCCTAAAGCATGGGTCTGACTATGTTACATTCCTGCTCAAGAAACTCCCATGATTCCCTATTGTCTCTAGGATAAAATGTTTGGCAATTAAAACTCCTCACAATCTGGTTCCAACCTACTTTTTCAGACACTTCATATTATTCCCCCTCACTCATATTTTGTCCCAGTCAAAATGTCCTATTTGCTATTCCCTGAACTTGGTTTTCCATATCTTGTTCCCATTCCTTTGCACAGGCTATCTCCACATCTTCATTATATTCCCTCTTACCTCTGCATATTAAAAGCCTTAGCTCTTTTAATGTTCAGCTTATATGCTACCTCCCAGTTGAAACCTTTATTTTTAATTGTTTAATTTATATTTACTTTTTTAAACATCAGTGTCATGTCCTACTTCCGCCCTCCCCCCATCCCTCTCACAGTGTAACCTTTCCTTGTAACAAAAAAAGTACAGTTAAACTAGGTAAATCCACAAAATGGACACATCTAAAAATGTATACTCATTCCTCACCTGTAGTCTACCACCTCTCTGCCAAGAAGTGGAGAGCATGATTCATTGGTCAGTACTGTGAAGTCAAGCTTGGCCACAGCACTGAACAGCGTTCTAAAGTCTTTCCATGTTGTTTTCCTCCACATTAGGTATATTCCTAGTTGCTACTGCACTTATAGCTCCTCATATTAGCATGTAATACTTATTGTTTTACATTCTTGATATATCACCTGTAGGATGTAAGCTCTTTGAGGGTAGGAATAGTTTCCTTTTGTCTTTGCATCTTCACTGTCCTGCATAGTGCCTAGTAGAAGGTTAATAAATAATTCTTGAATTTAATTGAACTAAAAGCCTCCTGATGTCCCTCCCAGTTTTCTATTATGATTCTATGACCTAAGACTTTTCTATTATGAATTGGAATATGGAGGGTATAGTGTGTGTGTGTGTGTGTGCATGTGTGCGTGTGTGTATGTGTGTGCGTGCATGTGTGTGTGTGTGTGTGTGTGTGTGTGTGTGTGTGTGTAAACTACATGAGCACAAGTCAGGGTAGGAAGGACAATGATCTAGCATAGATAGCATAGTCTTTAGCAGTTCCCCTGAATCATAGCACATTTAGAGGTGGCTCAGAGGACAATATTCATCCAGACTAGAACCCCTAATCACTGCTATATAAGGACTGACACCCAAAGGATCAGCACTTGGGCCAATTCATTCACTACATAAACAGACATCTCATAAACAAATATTGCTACAAATAAACAGAGGGAGTCCCCAGATTAACCAAGAAAGGAGAAAAACCTGGATGATTCTGTAGCTGCTCATTCTACAACTTTCCAGATCAAGTACTGGGGGGTCTTTACCAAATAAACTGTTCCCTTCCTGCCTTCTTTATATGGGAAAAGATGAACTTTCATTTGCATGCAATGAGCCACTGTCATGAGTCAGAATCAAGGGAAATGTCATTAGCATAACTAACCACTGTTTCTGTCTCTAGATTCTCACAAGTCCAGTCTCAAGCAAGGCTTTCTTACTCTTTCCTACAGATTCTTTCCTCTGCCTAGTTTTGAATGATAAGCTACCCAGATATAAGTGTGTAGAACCATCCTTCCTTCCATCCATCCTTCCTTTCTTCCTTCCTTCCTCCCCTTCTCTCTCTCTTCCTTTTCTGTTCCTTCCTTTCCTTTCTTCCTTCTCTTTTCTTCCCCCACTCATCTCTCTCCCTTCCTCTTTCCTTCCTTCCTTCTTTCTTTTTTTCCTTCTCTCAATTCCCTCTTCTTTTCTTCCTTCTGTCCGTGAAGCAGATCTTGTCCGGGGCGTACCCATAGTTATCTAATAATAACAGCGGCAGTAATAATAGTCTATGTAGCTATGTAAACTCACAAAGCAATTTCCTATCCATCATTCCACCTCATTTTCGTAACAGCCTCATGATATACAAAGGGCAAACATGATTTTCCCCATTTTATAGAGAAGAAAACTTGGACTTGGAGAGAATGGATATGACTTATTCAAGGTGGTAAAGAAAGTGATAAAGCTGGGTTAAGTTCTTCATTTTCTAGATGAAAAACCTAATGCATAAAGAGGGAGAGTGATTTAAGATCCCAGAATTGTGAGCTGGGGAGAACTTTAGAAATCACCTAACCCAAGTCCTTCCTGCCTGAGGCCCAGGAAAGTTAATTTGTAGAGAAGATGCTGACCTGCACTGGTATAGTGACTTTCCTTACTTGGGAGTTCCCTCTACCAAAATAAAATCACAGGTGCAATCCATATCCTTGCTATTCCTCAAATCAGACACCCCATCTTCTCACTGGGTATTTTCACTCAGAGTAGCAGGAGCTCCTTGATCTTGAGGGCCTGGACCCAGCCATGGAGTTTCTATTGCACATGCTTGCTTACATATGATTCCCAGAGAACAGAAGCACAGACAAGTGGTAGGAATTCATGAACCCTTAGAAGGAGAGATCCTGAAACACCAGCCTTCTAGAGACGCGTCAAGAACTCCTAGAAAGATTTCTTTCATGGTCCCGGAACTGGAGGAGCAACAAGGGACTGGGGCACAATGTGAAGGACCAAAAAACCCCATACTTTGTCTGCAATGACTACAGTGAACAATTCAGACAGCATAACTCCAACAGAGAAGGAGATTGCCTCTTCATCAGTACCAAGTAAGTTTCCCTTCTAAAAGGAGTCCAAGTCCTTAAGGTAGTAACATAAGGCAGTAACACCAGTCTCTGGCATAAAGAAGTGACCCCGCTGGAATATCAAGGGCTTGTCTTTCTAAGCAACCCCTCACTTCCATTGCCCTTCTTAAGGGAGCCCAGAACACAGGATAGTTTTATGAATCTAGGAGACTCTATGGGTCCCTGGAAAGGGAGTAGAAAGTGGAACTAGTGGAGAGGGAGAAAAACTGTAACAATTGTTTTTAACCTGTTGTGAATCCTTTATATGTTTTGCTTTATATTTTTTATATCCTTTCTATGAGGTAAAATATTGTCCTGTACCTTAACACATCTTGTTACTTAGAGTGCTTTCATGGCAGCTAGGACCCTTTTACCTACAACTGTGGAGATCTAGATACTAGCTACATTCATGAGATTCCCAGAGGAAACTGAGTAGGAGCAAAATGGGCCAAAGCCATTGGATTTTTAAAAAGTTCCTAAGACTGGCCTATTATATGGGTATATGCCCAGAGCTGATAGTGTGTGGACCCTATGTAATACATGCATAAAGAGGGAGCTGGACAATTAGCCCAGACCTTATGAGTACATGTAGCGTGCTTGGCAGATGCAATCCCTAAGTGGACTTTGGAGCATGTGCAGACATTCTGTATCTGGTTCTGGTCTGCTAATCATTCAGTGAAGAGGAACCTTTTGGATTAGCTGTGAATGAAGAACCAGGGCACACTCAAAAAGGCACTGACCACCCAAAGTCAGTCCCTTGCTGGATTTCATTCCTACCAGCTGTGTTCAAGTGAAGAAGCAAGAATTAAATTCTCAGTAGGGAGAGAAACCTCAGGGTTAGATCCCTACTGGAGTCATGTGGCCCACATATCCATAGACCTGCTGTTGCTTTGGTTTCTGTTGTAGTCATTCCTTTAGGTGAAGAGGGTGGAGATAGTTATGAATTTATAAGCTTTAAAAATTTGGGAGAGCAAGCTACCAGAAGTCCAGGAGATGGGATTTCCTGAGAGCCAGAGATGAAGGATGTCTCAAGTGACCTACTTAACCCAGACCATAGCAGCAGAGACACAGACTCTTTCATCCATCAACCATGCCATGTTTGGGAGTGATTTTGGTAGAGTGAATGCTATGTAAAAGCTGTATTAAGTCTGAGAGCACCTTTCCAGAGAGCAAGGTGGTAAAGTGGAGAGCATGCTCCAGGTGCTGGGGGTGGAGGTGGGGGATGCTTTGTAACTGACTCTTGACATACCTTCACAGTACATATCTTTTTGTAAAAGCTAACCAATGGTAATAGGTTAACTGGAACTAAGGGACTGATCATTCGTTAACTGTGTGTGTGTGTGTATGATGGAGGAGAGAAACCACATCAGAATGGAGGCTTGAAGCAAAAGTATTATAGTGGAGTATCCTTAGAACCTTAGAAGATGTAGCCAACCTTGCTCTGGAAGAGTGAAACCCAAGTCTGTCTTGCTACATAAGATCTATGATGTCCTCCTTAGACTAGTCTGGTCACCAAGCAACATGAATGAATGAACATTAGTAGTCAAGACTTTCATGCCAAGGAGTTATCAGTATGTATATTTCACTGAGTAGTCTATTTATTCTAATTCCAAAGAAACTTTTCCTGGAGTCCTAAAGTGCATGGATCAGGTGGTGATGGAGGGGCACCTGGTTTTTCATTAAGTCACCTTGTTCCCCATCTGCTTAAACAATGTAATTATGCGTAGATGCAACAGGAACTCACATGTAGTTTAAAGAACCTGCTTTGTGATCCTCCAAATGCCATACAAATGTGTTGTAATTATCGTTACTCTATCATATTTTTACTATGACTGTTATTATTTCACTTGAAGGAATGTAGATAGAAGCGCTACAATTACTCACCAAGCATAGTTTTTGAAAAATGCCCCTAGAATGTCTCATTACTACCTGGGCAATCATCAGACCAAAGGCTTCTCATCCCAGACTCTTTCTCTCTCTGAAATGAGGACTCATTTTCCTGAATTCAAATCAAACCTCTGGCACTCACCAGATATGTGACCCTGGGCAAGTCACTGAACCCTGTTTGCCTCAGTTTCCTCATCTGTAAAATGAGCTGGAGAATGAAATGGCAAACCACTCCAGCATTTTTGCCAAGAAAACTCCAAATGGGGTCATGAGGAGTTGGACAAAACTGAAATGACTGAACAACAACTAAGGCACTCCTGTTGGGCTTTGACATAAACACTTCTGGGCTATAAGCATCCACCATGATCTTTTTTTGGGGAAATGGCCAATATACCTAGAAGACCTAACTCATCCACACAGGTTGCTTTTCTCTTTGTGTCACCAGCACCTACAGTGCCTGGCATAGAGCAGGTATTTAATAAATGTGTGTTCTTGAGAAAAGATTGATCTAAAGCCAAAATTCACAGTCACGAGCCTTCTCTTTGTGTAAGAGAGTTTGATTTGTTAGGCGCTCCAGACTCCCTTGCATTCTATAATGACAGTCTCAGCTCTGCCTTACATGACATGTGGCCCTTGAGATGAACATTTATGCCTCACCCCACAGCAGCTGGCTTGGCTCATATAGCAGGATTGTCCTTCTGGAACTCAAAACTAACTGAACTTTGGGCACATTTCTGTATGAGCTTCAGCAGGCTGGATTGTCAAGGAAATGTCATAAATATTAGACTTTAGAAAAAAAAAGCCTATGTAGAGAGAAGCCTGGATTTCTGTTCCTATGCAAAAGATAAAAGCTGACTCTGCATAAGAGAAGTCAATCTCTATGAAGGATACTTTTCACTGCCTTTAAATACACATCCCAACAAACTAGTAATGGAATGCCCCTACTAAAACTCAGTAAAAGTATATAATCCTCAAAACCTATGGATCTGACAAAGGACTTTAAACTGAAAATGGAGAGGGAAGAAAGGGAGAGAGAAAGAGGGGACAGGGAAAGGCAGGGTGGAGAGGTGGGAGAGAGAGTGAGTGAGCACTAAAACCTTGCTTGATAGATACATCTGTTCAGCCAGAAAGCTTTTACTGAAGTTGCAGACATGACAAAATATATACATATGTATATACAAAATATATACCGTATATATGTATATATATCAGAGAGGCTGATGACCTTATAGGAGATAAATTAGCTGGCATAGTGACTACAGTACAAGACTGAGTTCAAATCATCCTCAGGCACTTACTAGAGCAAGTCATTGAAGCTCTGTCTGCCTCAGTCTCCTCATCTGTAAAATGAGAGTCATTAGCAACTATTTCCCGTGGTTGTTGTAAGGCTAAAATGAGAAAATAATTGTAAAGTACTTTGCAAAACTTAATGTTATATAAATGATGGCTTTTATTACTGTTATTCAAGAAGATATTCAGTAATCATGCTCATGACCTCAGATATCTATAGACCGATGATAAGAGCATGGAAAATAAAAAAGAAATCTACCAGTCACTTCCTAAAATAAATCCTCAAATGAAAACTGCCATGAATGTCATAACCCAAATTCAGAGTTTCTAGGTCGAAGAAAAAAGATTTCAAACAGCCAGAAAGAAAGAGCTCTAGAACGACAGAACCATGAAGAGGATGACACAACACTGGGTAGCTTCTAAAATCCCATGATCCTAATTCCCAAGACGCATTGTCCTTAGGAAGCCTTTATTGATGATTCAAAGTCACTCCCCATTGGTTCATCACTGAGGAAAAACCCTGCTCTATTCCCAAATTGTGTTTCTCTGTCTCAGAGTGTGCATGTTACACTCCTGGGGTTTTTCCACATAAAGTATTTTCATAAGACCTCCACTGGCCACATGAGTTAAAGACTTGTTGTCAAGACCTTAGTGCTTCTGAGCTGCTCCCTTTTTTTTTCACAGTCAGTCCAACTATTTTTCTGTGCAATGAGAAGCAGATTCGTCTTGGGTGGTGCCCAGATGCTCTGTCCAGTGCTCTGTGTGGTTTTCTCCGGTGGGCAGCAGTTTCTGAGGTACCACAGGAGAGACATGCAAGGGTTGGTTTTCCTTCTAGTTTCCTCATTTTCCTATTGCTCCAGGGTCTGGCCACTTTCTATCACAATTAATATTCCTGTGGATTTCAAGTGCCTGGAGGTTTTGGGGGATGGGACCTTAGAATTTCATTGGCATAGGGAATTCCTTGTATGGACAATCTCTTAACCAATTCAAATGATCAACTGCTCTGTAACTTATCCTTTTTTTTATTTAATTTTTATGTTTTTCTCAATTACATGTAAACAAAAATTTTTAACATTTATTTTTTTAAATTTTGAGTTCTGAATTCTCTCCTTCTCTCCCTTCCCCTCTCCTTGAGAAGGCAAGCAATTTGACATAGATTGAACATGTGTAGACATGCAAAACATTTTCATATTAGCCATTTTGTAAAAGAAAATGCAGACAAAAATAGCAAGAATAATAAAGGAAGTTTAAAAATCCTTCAATCTGTTCTTTCTCTAGAGGTGGAAACTATTTTTCATCATAAGTCCTTTGGAATAGTTTAGGATACCTAAGTCATTCACAGTTGATTATTGTTACAAAATTGCTGTTACTGTGTACAATGTTCTCCTGGTTCTGCTCATTTCACTTTGCATTAGTTCATGTAAGTCTTCCTAGGTTTTTCTGAAGGCATCCTGCTTGTCATTTCTTATAGCACAGTAGTATTCCATCACAAACACAGTACAGCTTGTTCAGTCATTCCCCAATTGATTGGCATCCCCTCAATTTCTAATTCTTTGCGACCACAAAAAAAACCCCATTAAAAATATTTTTGTACATATATAGGCCTTTTTCTTTTTTCTTTTGGTATCTTGGGGTATAGACCTAGTGGTGGTATTGCTGGGTCCAAGAGTATGCACAATTTTATAACCCTTTGGGTACAATGCAATTTATCCTCTTAGTGAGTTTTCTGGGAACACGTTGAAATGAAGTGGTTTGTCCAGGGTCACACAGCCACTATATAGCAGGAGTAGAAGTTGAACCCAGGTCTTCCTGGCTTCAAGGTCAGTTCTCTGGCTACTATACTGTGATACCTCTGACTTCTTGTTACTACCATGTATTTGAGAAACAGCTGATGGAGCCTGTAGTCATCTGCTCTAGTGAGAGGAGTGGAGGGCTACTACACAGCAGCTGTCTTTAAATCTCACAAGTGTTTATAAAATTACATTAGAAATATTTATATAACCCATCATGTGGGTAACAGTGTAAAACACGCAGATCAGGCCCTAATAAGGTTTGCCATGTCTGGGCTAAGGCCCAGAGGCTGATGGGCAAAGACTGAGTGGTACAATGGAAAGATTCTTGGTCAGAGAATCAGGAAACCTGAGCTTGAGCCCCAGATCAACTATTAACAAGTCTTGTGATCCTGGTTGTCAATTGTTTTTTTGCCTCTCTGTATCTCTAGCATTTGACACAGTGCCTGGTACACAGTTAGCACTTAATAAATGCTGGTCAACACCTACCTCCAGGCTTTGCTTTCCTGACCATGTGACAGAAAAGTTAATTATCTGTGCCTCAGTTTCTTCATCTGCAAAAATGGGGATTACAATACCATGAGGCTCAAATGGACCATATATATATGATGCTTCGTTGTGATACACTGTTAATATCAGTTCTTGTAAAACAAGCTGCTGGGCTCTAAATCTCAAGCTCTAATTCCAGCTCTCACATTGTGCAGCTCTGACATTTTGTGTTCTCAGGACACTTCTAGTTCTAACATTCTATGTTTTAAAGTCTCTTACAACTCTGAAAGCGGCAGATTCTATGACATGAAATCAAGGTAGAAACCAGGGAGTCATTGTCTAGTTTTAGATGTAAGTAAGGCCAAAATGTCTGGGATAGACTCAGATTTTAACCAGAGAAGGAAGCCCAGAAGAGAGAAGGCAGAGCAGAGGGAGGGAAAGATCACCGGATCATAGATTCAGAGTCATACGGACCTCAGATATCATCCAGTACGACCCCTTCAATTTACAAATGAGAAAGCTGAGGCCCAGAAAGGGTAAGTTATTTTCCTAAAGTCACATGGTTAAGAAGAATCAAAATAAAGATTTGAACCCAGGTCCTCTGACTTCTATTCAGCATTCTCTCCCCTATACTACAATTCTGAGTTTCCTGTTTTTCTTTGTAGCCACAGTTTTAGTATTTTAGATGACAGCCTCTAATTGGACCCCACAAGAAGACCAGATGAACAAATAGATAGAACAAAACATTGAGTTCACTGTAGTACATTTTGAAATCTGGACATTAATTTGATTCAGGGTCAAGTCTTGGGCCATGAATTTGAACTCAGAGACGAATGGGACTTTGGAGTGAGAAGGACCCTTGGAAGCATAGACTGATAGGATCTTAATGCTGAATGAAATGTTAGAGGACAGCTAATATAATCCTCTCATCTTACTGATGAGAAAAAACGAAGCTCAGAGTGGTCACAAAGAGGCTAGTTCAAAGTAACTCAGTGGGATAAGGAGGAAGCCTGGCTATTGAAGGTCTCTGGGAGTAAGTTAAAGGATCCTATCCCCCAATCCCCCCCAACCAATAAACTAAGTATTTACTATGTGCAAGGCCCTGTGCTAGTTTTATTCAAGATTCTGGTCAATTTCAGTTCTTTCTTAGAATGACCAAGACCCTATGGAACCCCAGAACCAGTCTACCTTTAAATTTAGCCCCTTAGGCTAGGAAAATTGATGCCTTAGGGAAGTGATACCCTTAACTCACATGGGCATAGGAGACTCAAATGTTCAGTTCACAGAGAAGATGGAGTTCTCTGCCTGGGAGAGGGCTCTCAAAGGACCACCACTGAATGAATGCCTGGGTGAGAAGCAGGAGCTAACATTGGCCTCCGAACTTATGCCAACACTCTTGGCAAAGGAGGAAACTACTCTGTGGGGGTGAGGTCAGAGGTGGGAAAGCTTTGGTCTTCAGGTTTCCAAAATAGATTCCAGGAAAGATTAAAAATATCAGTCCCTGTGATGGGGGCCTAGTCACCCTTTGGAAAGGAATTGTGTCTGCCCTGTTCTTTGTAGTAGCTGGAGCAGATCCACTTCAGTCCTTCTGTCCTATTGCCACCATCATGACCTGAGTGTGGGAGATTCAGTCCTGAGATGCTGGAGTGGGCAACATGAACATCTGGGGCTACCCACTCAGCCCTTCACTAGGAGGGAAATGTCCCCCTGGCAAAAGAACCCCAAGAAACCTTAACTTTATGGCTTCCCCCATTGCCACATTCTGAATGGGATTTCATTCTTGCCTTTCCCTCAACTGACTAAAGAAACCCCACCAGCCCGGAAAGCTGTTGCCCATCAGTCTTCTCTTTCTCTTAACTTGTTTCTCCTCCTTTGTCTTCTCCCCATCCCCACACACGCTTTAAAAGTTATTGATGCTTAATTACAAACAAACGAAAAATAAGCTTTAATTCTCAAATGGCTGAGTTTGGCTCTGATCCTTCTGTCTCTGTTTTCTCTTTAGAAAAAGTGCTCTTGGTTTGCATTTAACAAAAGCAACATGTGAGTAGTAACGAGCACATTGCAAATGAACTGAGACGTCCCATTTGGTGGATCTGCAAGAGATTGTGGGGAAGCAGGGAATGGAGAACAGCACACTAGGGAGCAGGGGATCTGACCTGGGGTCTAGGCCTTGCTACAAGACTAACTTTTCAAGTGACCTTGGGCAGGTCATTTCCCTGCTCTGGACCTCCAGTTTTCTTTTCTGCAGAATGAGGTGGCTGGATGAGATGATCCATATGGTCCCTCCCAGCTCTGACAGTCTGGTTCTAATTCTTGAGGACTCTTTTAGGGAAATGGACAGAGAAAACCAAGGGAGTAGAGATTTCAAGAAACCTAAAGTAATTGACAGCATCAAAGGTCAGTTTGTTCTGGAGCATTTTTAGTGTTCAAATTAAGGGACATTAGGAGGTGCTTGGGATAGAAGATAGAGCTCTAGGCTTGGAATCAGGAAGACCCAGGTTCAAATGCTACCCCAAACACATGTTGTTGAAACATTTAGTTCTACGGAAGTCGGACTAAAAGGTACCTAGTCAAAGTCCTTTTTACAAGTGAAGAAGGAACCAGAGAGATCGATTGATTAGCCCAATGTCAGCTCTAATACACCTACTATGTATAGATTGATTTGCCCAATGTCAGTCAGTTATTAACTACTGAATGCCACAAGAATACAAAGCAAGGCAAAAGACAGTCCCTGCCCTAAAGAAGCTCACCATCTAATATCACAAAGGCAGTATGCATCAAGGTCAGGATGGGAACCCGTGTCCTCTAACTTCCTAGCAAGTACCAAGGTACCTCCCCAAGTGTCTTAAATTTTGTGAGCCTCAGTTTCCTCAACTGCAAAGTGGGGACAATAACAGCACCTCCTTCACATGGTTTTTGTAAAGATCAAATGAGAAAATGTATATAAAGTGCTTCACAAAACTTAAAGCTGAAGGAAATGATTACTTCTCTTTCATATTAGTAGTCAATTATTGAATTAGGACCAGAAGTTTTTCGTAGAAACCTTTAAGGTTGTTCAGTCTCTGAAGGACAATGCTGATTGAATTAATTTTCTTCTCAATCTCAGCAGACCCTACCCAGCTTTTGGGTGGAGACAGTCCCTTGTGCTCTATCCTGGCATGGGTGGCGATAAATTCTTTGATTAGATTACTACAAGGCCTGGCAAGTTAAAAGTAAATGACTTAATCAAAGTTACCCTTTGCCCTGCCCTTCCACCCCACCTACCCCTACAGCCCCTCATTAGAATAGGTCCACTTCTCATTGTAATATTCATTCTCATTCTCTCTCTCTCTCTCTCTCTCTCTCTCTCTCTCTCTCTCTCTCTCTCTCTCTCTCCCCCTCTCTCTCTTTCTCTCCCTCTCCCTCTCCCTCTCTCTCTCTCTCTTTCTCTCCCCCAATCAGAGTTTGATTGACTGTCACCCTCAAGAACACCCACTCTTCCAAGGGCATATAAACTGTGAGCCCACTGCCATGACTGTCTTTGGCATTTGAGAGTGTCATTGAGTCATTTTATTAGTAATATGCAATTGATTTTAATAAAATGATTAATTACCCAGAAACTATATCTCCTAAAATTTTTAAATGTCACAAAGTGCTACATTTGTCCATCATTGTTATTGCTGCTGTTTTTCTTGTGCTATTACAGGGTAAAAAGAGCTTCAGCTGTCAGAGGTCTGGCTCACTCGGATTTACTATTTGTGTAATGGACAAATCATTTCTCCTATCTAGAGCTCAGTTTCCTCATTTGTAAAATAGGGACACATATAAAAGGCAAATTAAATACTGACCTACTTCAACGAGGATATAGTGAGCAAAGTGTTTTGGAAACTCCAAGTGTTATTTAGATATGAATTAACAATTCCCATAGGAAAAGGGCAAAGAGATAAACTGAGGTAAAGATCCCAAAGCAACATTCACCACTGAAAGAGTATCGTTATGATTCTGAATACAAAGGACAAATGATAAGCCAATTAGTATTTCCCAGTCACTTGGCAGAATGCACAGATTT
Organism: Potorous gilbertii; assembly: GCA_028658325.1. NCBI lineage: Eukaryota > Metazoa > Chordata > Mammalia > Diprotodontia > Potoroidae > Potorous > Potorous gilbertii. Next base: position 357,917,061 of record CM053769.1, on the reverse strand, counting down.
AGCATTAACAGAGACACCAAAGGAATCCCAGAACATCAGAACTGGAAAGGGCTCTAGAGGTCATCTACTCCAACCCCCTCATTTCACAGAGAACACAGAAAGGGGAGGTGATTTGCCCAGTCACACACAAGGGAGTGAAAGAGCTAGGATTCAAACATGGCACTCCTGACTCTCTATTTCTGTTCCTTGGCCTCCAAGTTTCTTTGACCTAGAAGAAATGTTAATAATTTCCCCTTCAATGGTGAAACAAGAAAGAAAAAGTTGTGAGTCTTGGATTCCCTGTTGAACAAGGGAGAGGACACCTTTTTTTTTTTTAAGGCAATTGGGATTAATTGACTTGCCCAGGGTCACAGAACTAGTAAGTATCTGAGGCTGGATTTGAACACTCAGGTCTTCCTGACTTCAGGACCAGTGATCTATTCAGCACACCACATAACTGCCCCAATGCCCTTTTCATATTGGGGGAAAAGGAGAAAAAAAGGAAGAAAAAAAGAAAGAAACTCATAAAAGCAGAAGCACTTCTGTTCCAAGGAAAAGAAGGCAGGAAGGAGAAGAGAATGAGCATCAATAAGCAACTGCTATGTGCCGGTCACTTTGCTAAGTGGTTTACTAACATTTCATTTCAAAGGAAGCTTCAAAAGTTTCAAAGGAAACTTGACCATTCCCTTGTTTGGAAATGGCCTTCAAGAAAGGCACCATGCTTTCTACCATGGTTATTATTAGAGCAGGGACCTTAGAGGATCAATGAGTTCTTCCCATTTATTTTACAGAGGGAAGAGAGAGAGAGGAAATGACTGGTCCAAGGCTACACAATGAGTTAATGGCAGACCCAGGACTACAGTCCCCATCTTCTGCCTTCCAGTCAGGAATTTTCCCCTATCCCTTGTGCTGTTAGGGGTGAGTTTTGATTCTGAACCAATACCAACAGTTGGCTACATTCCAGCAATTAAAGTCAACCAGCTATGGAGAGTCTGGGACTTATGGAGTCAGGGACCATGGTCAGAGAAGGGTTAAGTGTACTCCTGGAGGTCTTCCATTTGGCTTAGTTTTTTATATATTTACCTGATTAACCTTCCAAGCACTCAAGGTATCCTACAGTTTCCTCCTCTGTAAAAAGAATGGATGGGCTATTTTGACAATGCTCCATTGATGATCTCTCATCCAGCCCCTGTTCTCTATTCCCAATGCCAATATCTTCATCCAGGTCTTCATTGTCCCTAACTGGAATATGGAAATAGCTTCTCAATAGGTCTATTTTCTCTTCCTTCCATTCCATCCTTCACACTACTATTAAAATAATCTTCACGAATGAATCTTAGGGTAGCTAGGTGGTACAGTGGATAGAGCCCTGGCCTTGGAATCAGTAAGACTCTTCTTGAATTCAAATCTGGCCCCAGAGACTTCTTAGTCACTCAACCCTGTTTACCTCACTTTCCTCAGCTGTAATATGAGCTAGAGAAGGAAATGGTAAACCACTCCAGTATCTTTGCTAAGAAAACCCCAAATGGGGTCACAAAAAGTTGGACACCACTGAAATAATGAACTACAACGCAGACCTTGTATTAATTGTCAGCTTAAAAAGGCAGTGGCTCCCTATTATCTAGCAAAGTCACATTTAAATTCCTCTGCCTGGCATGTGGAGGATTCAAAGCCCTCCATGATCTCACCAAAATCTACCTCTTTAGGCTCACCTCATATCATTCCCCTTCTCATATTCTCTAGCCAAACTGAACTCCTTCCTCCAAACTCTAGATTCTCCTGCCTGGGTTTTGGTCATGCCTTTCCGTGAATCTATAATATCATCCCATCTCCTTTCATCTCTTGAATCCCTGTAGCATCTCTTCTGGGAAGCTCTCCTCTGCAGGACTGCTGACCTTTCCTATTGGACTCTCCAGAACACTTTGTTTCATAACTCTGGATGGCACTTATTGGGCATTATTGTATACTCTAGTTATATGTATATCTTTCCACTAAATTGTAAATACACTAAGGGTTTGTTCAGTTATATCCCATTCTTCATGACCCCATTTGAGGTTTTCTTGGCAAAGGTACTGGAGTGATTTTCCATTTCCTTCTCCAGCTCATTTTACAGATGAAGAAACTGAGGCAAGTAGGGTTAAGTGATTCACTCAGGGTCATCGCTAGGAAGTATCTGAGGCCAAATTTGAACTCAAGAAGATGAGGTTTCCTGACTCCAGGCCCAGCACTTTAGCTGTCCCATTAAGAACATGGACTATATATTATCTAAGCTATGTACTATCTCTCTCAGTAGTCTTTTGGCTATTGTAGACATTTAGAGTTTGTTAAATGAATGAAGGAATGACTGCTGTATGATCTTTGGTGGCCCACCTGGCTTTAATGTTCTAAGGTTTTCTGCATTGAATGCTGAGCCCCAGGGAATACAATGCTACAAACAGGAAAAAGAATATTCTTGTATGTAGCAGCACCATCATGGAGGCCACCTGGCTCCATATGCAGTAAAGACCCCTGCCTGAGAACTCTGGAGATAGTCTCTTGCCTGCACCAATCCCACAACATTCTTTCAGCATCCAAATGTTCCATTACTCTGTCCCGATAACAGCTCGATCTTTCGTGTTTCTATGTTTACAAAACACAAAAATAGCAGCTGTTTCAAAAGCTCTTTTCCTAAAATTAATTCCAAGCCTAGGGAGGTGAAGAAGATAAGAGGGCTGAACAGGGAGCCAGGCTACATTAGCTTGCTGCAGAACCTTGAGCTAGCTGTGTGTTTTCCCAGGCTCCCTTTCCTCATCCAGGAGAAAAGCCTGAAATAGGTGGATTTTGTAGAGTAGGTTAGGATTAGGGCTAGGATCAAACTGAGAGTTAGAAGCTAAGTTAGCATCAAGGTTAGGATCTAAAACATGTCCTGGGGCCAGCCTGGTACCATGGCTCAAGTTAGGGTTTGGATCTAGATCAAGGTCAGCTGAGTAGGGAAAAAAGGTAGAGGTCAGTACCCTGTCAAGTTAAAGGGTACTCACTGCGTCAGCTGAAAGACACAATCTGCCCCACCCCACACTTTTTCTGACTTCCTGAATCTCTCTCCCAGGCTTTATTGACCTGATTTAGAGTCAATGAAGGGAGAGAAATGAGATCCATACATCAATTGCAAAGGTATAGGGATTGGAACAAAGGAATCTCAATTCCACTAGCATCTACTAAACCTGACTTTCTTCAGGTCCTTTCCTGGGTCTTCACAGGAAAGTGGCATTTCTCTTCTACATGTCATCTTGGTTACCTCTTTCACATGTTTTTTACATTTGTTTTTCAGCAATCAGATAAAAATGAACTTGTGGTCAGGGCATGATTTTCCCAGCAACCAAACTAGGATTTGAGGGCATGGCTAAGAATAAATCTGTATTATCTACATCTCTTTGAACCCAACCTGACTCCCATGTTCTAAGTCCTATTTATGACTACAGATGTCGAGTTGTATACACGTCAGGTTTCTACATTTAGGCTGCCAGAAGATTCATAGGATCATTGGTCATAGATTAAAAGGTGGAAGGGAATTTAGGGGGTCCTCTAGTTCAAGTTGTCATTTTATACATTTGCAAACTGAAATCTGAGAGGTTGACTTGCCCAAGGTGACTCCATAGGAAATAGTGGCTTGATGTTGAAAAAATGTCTTTCCTTCTATCTGCTCCCAATTATATGGTATTGATGTTTCTGTCGTAATATGTCATTTCAAACTGTTCCTTCCCTCCAGGTTGAAGTTTCTTTTTTTTTTTATATCTGCCCCCTTCCAATTTTCTTCCATTCAATGTGGATGCAACTATTCCATTACTTATTAACAAAGTGCCCATTTTTAGGTGTCATCAGGCAGACTGAGGATATGTCCCTGACCCATACTTCCTTTATCTGCCAAAATGTGCTCAGTTGAGGGTGGTACAAGGCAGTTAGCAAAGATGGCAAGAAGTAAAGCAAATACAAATAGAAAAAAAGAGGAAGTGGTGAAAAGTGGACCTGCCCACCTTTACCTTAAAGGACCCTTGTGCAGGAAGCACTCTGAAATCCTAATGTCCTACAGAAATGGGTGGGCTCATCATTACACTCGCACACAAAAGGTCATTTGCAACACAGCTCAAAAATGCAATGCCACTGATCACAACTATTCAGAGATAAAGCTCAGGGCCACAGGAATGCTCTCAGAGCTATTCTGTTTTCTCCCAATTTGCTTTGTCATGTGCATCACCTTGTTGCCCTTCTAGGATGCTAGTTCCCATACATGCAAAGGTTTCCCATGAACAGGCAAATAGATGGTTAAGGCCAACTAAATGACAAGTGTAATATGCTGACTCAGGCAAGAAAAATTCTAGTCCAACCTTCTTAGACTAGCTCTAATATGGTTACAGGATCAATGATTTGGAGTTGGAAGGAAAAAGGCCATCTAATCATAGGATCATATATTCAGAGCAGGAATGGACCTTTAGAGATAGTCTAAGTTAGACCCTTGAGGTCTTTGGGTGGGGCCCTTTGACTGAGTCCAAATTTTACAGAACAAATCCTTTTATTAAGGGAATTTGTTCTGTGAAGTCTGGAATTAGTCAAAGGGATGCACTTGAGGACCTGGAGGGGCACATGTGGCCCCAAGGCCAAAGGTTTCCCACTCCTGGATCCAACCCTCTCATTTTACAGAGGAGGAGACTGAGTCCCAAAGAGGTTAAGTGATTTCACCCAAGGTGACATGAGTATTAAGTGGCAGACCTGGGATTTGAACCTAGGTCCTCTGACTCTTAAATACAGTACTCCTTCATTTGTACTTTGCTGAGTAACCAGTAGCTGTGATCCTTAAACAGCTCTTAAGGAGAAGTGGCAAATCAGTCTTCACCTGCACACCTTGAAAGATCTAATGCATGTCACATTCCTTCCCTCTAGAATACTCTTGATGTGCCAGTCTCAGAAAGGTAAGGGAGAACTCCTGAAAGACAGAAATGCAGAAAGAGAACTGTGGCACAGAGCCCAAGAAAGGAGGTGGCAGAGGGTGGGGAGGGGAAGGAGAGGGTGATGCAGCCTCTGACCTAGAAACAAGATTGCAGCTGCCCCCTGTTCTGCCTGCCAGAAAACAGATAAAAGAGCTGCAGAGCTGAATGGAAGCTCTGAAAGAGTCTTCTGTTTGTCCTTCCTTCACTTTTTAGGCAAGTAATAAAGCTTGGAGGGAGGGTTAACACCTTAGATGACAGGATCTAAAAAGACCTTAATGGATTGGGACAAGTGCGCCAAATCTAAGGCATAAATCTGAGGCTGTCCTCTTCTAAAATTTTAAAAATTAACTTAAAAAATTATCAAGCATTATTTTGATTCTCTCTTATCTTCACTCTTCAAAGACATACTGGGAAAAAGGAGGAAAACAAACCTCTTGTAATAAATGTGAATAGTCAAGAAAAAAATTCCCCTATTAGCCACGTCCAAAAATGTGTTATCTCATGCCATAAGTTAACTAATTATTACTCTGTCAGGAGGTTGTCAACATTATTCACCAGCTATTCTCCGGAATCAAGCAATGACTGGAATTCTTAAGTCTTTCAAAATGATTTTAATAATGTTGATATAATAGTATAATTTGTATAGTGATATAATAGTATAAATCAGTTCTACTGGTTCTGTTTACTTCACTCTGCATCAACCTTTCTTTGATTTCCTCGGGCATATAGGCTTAACAGTGGGCACTACTAGATCAAAGATTATGCACAGTTCAGTAACTTTTGGGAGATAGTTCTAAATTATTTTCTAGAATAGCTAGATTAATTTGCAACTCCACCAATAATGTTTTGATGTGCCTCTAGTCCTATAGGACTGCCCCTTATTAAAGGATGCATTAGATTTCAGTTAAGAAAATCTTGTCTTGTTAATAACAGAAAACTGTTTCCTCAGTTTGGTCACATAATTGTAACTGAGCTTCTGATTGATGAGCATTTACCTTTCCCAGACCCAGAACTACCAGGTCATTTCCTAGTCATGTTGTTCCTGCTTCCCAAGTTTAACCTGGAAAACAGCAATCAAATCAATATTATAATTCCTAGAAGGGGTACGTGTGTTAATCAATTGCCTCGACTCCAATACCATTCCCTCTGACTTTCCAGTCAAAAAGAATTTCCTGATCCCTACTTAGACATGATGATAGTGATGATGACAAAATAACATATAATTTGCATTGTGCCTTCAAGTTTGAAAAGTGTGTTGCCCATGTGATCTTGGTTAATTTCACAATAACCCTCTGAAGCAGGTACTATTATTGTTCTGATTTTATTGCCGAAGGGATTGAGCCTAAGATAGGTCACATAATTTGTCCCGAATCACATGCCTAGTAAGTGTTTCAGGAAAGGTTTTCCCATCTCAAAGTCCAGTGCTCTATATACTGTCTTCTCTATTAGAATATAAGTTTACATTTGTATCCTTAGTGCTTAGCTTAATACCTGGCACTTGATTTTTCATTCATTCAATAACTAATATTTATATAGTGCTTTAAAGTTTACTAAGTACCTTCCTTATATGAACACATTCGATTCTCAGAACAAGTGAGTGGTAGGTATTATTATTTCCATTTTACAGATGAGGAAACTGAGGCCAAGAGACATTAAATGACTTGTTCAGAGTCCTATTAACTATATTACGGTATCTGTGATGGAACATAATCCTTTACCACCCACTTTCCTAAGACCTTGGAGGAATTAAGTATATTAAAAACACATTATTACACTCCCATCTTTCAAATGGAAGACAAATGGATCATTACAACATCTGCAAGAAGGACTTTGCAGCCAGGTTTTTGACAGGAGGGAGGTTCCTTAGAGAGATAAGAGTGAGATCTGAGCCTACCCACAGCTCTGGGGGCTGGGAGGCTCTTGGTTTCTTTGCTCTCCAACTTGTGCTGTTAGTTACTCTTTCCTTGCGGATTCTTTATTTCCTACTGCCGGGCAATTTGTTTTTCCTTCAGAAACAGTGGGTTGTTCCAGTTCTTAATGAGGAAAAAAGTCAGAACCTGGAGAAGCTCTGGGTGCCTGCCATTCCCCTGAAGGTGAGGCAAAGTTAAAAACTGTTCCTTCCTTCCATTCCCAGCCCCACCCCCCCCTTCCCCACTGACCTGCCTATCCCTACTCCTCACCAAGGGAAATTCGTGCTTTGGGTTTTCCATACCTATGGAAAGAATTTCAAATGAACTCAAGTCAGAGACTGTCATTAATGTGAGCAGCTATATTTCCTTGTACATTTTTGAGCATTTGCCCCAGATTCAGATCCATAGGACCTTCTCAGTTTATGATAGAATCCAAACACCCTTCTGCTTCTCACCTCCACAGATTAAAAAATGATGATGATGAGAGAGAGAATGTTTTTAGACTTTCAAAACATCTTTATAACAATGAATTAGGAAATCTGAGCATAATTATCCTCCTCTTACCTATGGGGAAACTGAGTCATAGAGATTAAAAAAAAAAACTTGCCTGTGAACACACAGCCAGAAATGGAAGTCAAATGGAGTCCTGACTCCAAGTCCTACTAAATTTATGCCATGTTATAACTTGCTCTTCTGGGTAGGACTAGTTTAAAGCCAACCATTGACCTTAAGACTCAATGGCCAAGCCATCTATCAGCCTCCTCTCCAGAACCATCTAATGTGTTTTGCCATGAAAAATTATGAATTTTGGATTGGAAAAACTTTTGGGTCATCAATTATATTGCTTTTACAGACCAATATCAGAACTGTACACTTTCAGAAGTGAATTCTGATTGGTAAGAGCTAGACAGATAGACTTTTAAAAATAATACTACCATCCCCTTACGCACTAATAGTGTGGGGTTATTTTCCCAGTACTTTCTCATCCATGATCTTGTTTGACTCTCACAATAACCTTGACACCCTGTGAGGGACTCAGAGCATAGATTCTTGGTCCCATTTGACAGGTAAGCAAAGTGAGACTGGGAATGTGACTTGTAAAATTGCTGCTGCTAACTCCAACTGGCATTGAAATAGTGCTTTCATGTTTACAAAGCACTACATGTAGAGCAAGAAGTTAAATCCTTTTCTCCCTAAATCCATATTTTCTCCACCTATGAAAAATACTATTCAATCTCACACCAAAAATAGACACCTACATTAAACCTCAATGCAAAGAGGTAACATGCGCATCACAGAACCCTGTACTGGGGAGGCACTTAATGCCTCCTTTTATAATGAGTGAATCTGTAAGCCATAAGCCATTGTCAGAGCTCTGAATTCACATAGAGTTTAGTCTTGGGGGTCTCTCAATGACCATGCTGTGTTTCATGCCACAAACCCAGGGTTGGAATGAATGAGTTTAACAGTGAATGGTTGGATGATAAACTCCATCACCTCCTCTGTTCCTTTATGACTGTACCACCTTTTTGCAGAGTTATAATCAAATGTGACACCGGACACTCAGGGATACGTGTATAGATAGGGTGTGCTAGGTATGCCCAGGCACATCCTAATGTCTCAAAAACATGTTGGGTATTTTATGTCTTATTTAAAAGATAGTATATTCAAAATAAACTTTAGCTACTTTTTTTAAAATTAAAATTTCAGTTTCTTTAGTTTACTGGATAAAAACAATGTCCTTTATAACTGAGTATTCAATAAATGTTTGCCTTAGAAAATAAAATATAAAATTCCCTGATGCAAACCCTAATCAAATGTGCTGCACATGCCCACGCATCAGAGGATTCTATTTATATCAGTCTACATAACTCTAGTCCTCTTTCCACTTTTGCACAGTCTTCATGACTATCACTTTCTGTAGCAATAAGTTTACTACATAAATATCCACAATCAGCGTAGCCATTCCCTGATTTGGGGTATCTGGGAAATTCTGAGTTTTTCAAATATTATAAAAAGAGCAGCTTTAAACATCCTTTCCCCAACAGATCCTTCTCTCCCTGTGAATTATTTCTTCAGAATATGTTTCCAGGAGTAGGATAACTGGGTCAAAGGGCATGATCAATTTGGGACTCTACACTCCCAGATGCTGCCTTGAAGATCACACCCAGGTGTTCAGCATCCAGTTCTGTGGGAGCAGAGGCAGTCAGGGAGTCTTAGTTCTGCTTGCCCAACCCTGGATCTCAGTTGTTTGATTTTTTTTTTTTTTTTGCTAATTGTACAGGTAATAATGCCTCTGAGATGTTTTTAATCTGTAAGTCTTATTATTTTTTTCAATAAGCATAAGTATCACATGTTACTAAAGTGCATTAGAAATGCCAGGTTCAATACCTTGAATGTAGTAGACACCTGCTTAATATGTGCACCTTAAATTAAATAGAAGCAGCCCCATCTATTTCAGAACCCTTAAAATATATCCAGTGTAGGAACTAGGGGAGGGGAACAGTCTTTAGAGTCCACTCATACTACAGGGAAAGACATTGAGATCCATAGAGGGGACCAAGTCACCCAAGGCCACAGGCTGAGTCAGTAGCAGAACCTATTATCCCCAACAAGCCCCTTTCTACCTAGAACTCTGCTTTCTTGACCAGCTATGCATGAAAATCTATCTTCATTTTATCCCCACTTCTATCTACTACTGTCTACTACTTATTCATCTTTTCATAGTCCCCTTGGAAAGTTGGAGAGTGTAGCAGCCACATAGCTGGAATCTCTTTGAAGGAGCACAAAGGTAGTTCATATACAATAAATAGCTGGTCTCCATCACAGCCTATCCCTATTTTGAAGGCCACCATATGCACAGAGGTGGAATTTGCATGCAATGCAAACAATAGCAAAGAAACCACTCATCACAAAACAGTAAAACAGGGGACAGTAAGTGCATGTTAGCCCTGAGACCGACTGACTGTTAATGATGATGTTTCAGAGATCCCATCCCTGCCGGCCAAGATCCACTTGGATACTTTGGATCTAGAACACAGGCCCATGAAACAGGCTGTTGGGTGTCTGCTGGACCTGATGTCATAAATTACCATCTGCTAGAGGTGTGACTTCCTCTAAGTTCTCTGTTTCTTGTTATATATTTTGGGGAAAGGGTTCCTCAGGGACTAAGGGGGCTAGAGCAACCCCCAGAATAAAAGGAAAGAATAAAGCCAAAAGGAAATGAAAAAATGCCAAAAAATGCAAATGTCCAACAACCAAGTCAAGACTCACAAGTAAGGCCTGGGAGAGTCTTTGCTAAAAACAAAGTTTTCCCAGGTAGTGGGTAGTTGGGGGAGGGTCTGGGGGACCATCAGTGTAGTTGGCTCCTCCCAGGGGCTGATGGGGAGCTGATATAGCCTGTATTTTCTGAGGCAGCCCTGCTGGTGCCACAGAGGATATCAGTCATTCTCCCTGATTACTTTTGTAAAGAAACCCTGCTCTTTTGGGAGAGGCCCTGGTTTAAGAGCCAGCTGGGGATACGGACCAGGCCCAAGACGTAGCCAGTGGTTGTTACTTTGATGTTTCCATTCCACAACTCAACCCTATTATTCCCATCAAGGCTCTTTCTTAAAGTCTCCGGGGGTTGTCATCTGCTAGACAGGACACCCCAGGTTACCAGCCCCAGGGCTGCCTCCTGCCTCAGAAGCCTATAGACAAAACCACACTCTTCTTACACAACCTCTAAGCCAGTGTCTACATGGGACTGCCCCTTCCATATGAAAATACAGTCTGCAAGCCGAAAGGCAGCCAGATCATTAGTTACCTAGTTATTAAAAAAACAGGAAGGTAATTCAACTATGCCGTGGGTAGGCTCTCTGCTAGTCTATAATCCTCCCCGGCTGGAAACTAGCTTCTCTTCAAGCTGAAACCTGGCTCAGCAATGGATTATATTTTCTGGGATATGAGAGGCAGGTTGGCCGGTGGGTGGGCTTGCATTTTGTAGCTCTGGAAGGAAAAAAAAAATGGCTCGAGCACACAGAAGAAGGCATCAAGGTTAATAAAAGGATCACTTTGTGTTTCACTTTCTCAACCAGACTTAAAATAGTGCCCTAGATGCTTACGACTGCAATTACATTCACCAAATTGTCAGATGTCTTGGGGCAAAAACCCCTGGCAGTTTTATTCTAATGAGACATCAAGCTACCAACTGTGGGAAACCCCACCTGAGTGATAGGTACCTCTGATATAAAAGTAGAGTTACTGAACCCCTAGAGTTTATTAGGTTGAACTTTGCAACTAGGTTTTCTTAAGAGCCAAGCATCCTTAAGTATACATTTATATAAATTTAATACATAACATTTATATAAACACATTAAATGCAGATGGTGGTCATCTAAGTTGTCTTGATCTATGTCTTGTCACTAAACCCAGATGGCTCTGGAGGTGAAAGTGAGGTTGGTTACTTTACACAGTCCTGCCTCACTTAAATCCAATTCACTTGCTACTCATGGTGTCACCTCCTTGATGTCATGATCCTCTTTGAGAACAAAGGACAAACAACTACAACAGTAGTATATATTTATATAAATATATTTTTATAAATATATATTTATATAAGGATATTTTTTATAGATATAGATGTTTTAAAAATTTCACAGTCCATTTCTGGAAACGCCCTACTCCCAACCAAACCCTTCCTCCTAAAAAACAAAAGCAGTTAAGAAAAAACAACTGACAGTGACTCCATCTGACAAAATATGCAAGATTCTGCCTGAATTAGTCAGTCCACCCCCTACACCTCTGCCAAGAGGATGGGAATCTTTTCATTTTCTGTCCTCTGGGACCATTATTGGTTTTTCATTTAATCTGTTTGATTTTCTTTTAGTGAACTTTTCATTTGCCATATCATGGTCACTGTGTATATTTATTTTCTGGTTCTGTTCATTTCACTCAGCGCTAACTCATGCAAACCTTCTCATGCTTCTCTGGAATCCTCGAGTTTGTCATTTCACACACAACATTCCATTCCTTTCATATAGCTCCCTTTGTTCAGTCTTTCCCTAATCTGTGACTACCCACTACGCATTTTGTGTCCAAGCCTTTATGGAAACAAAGGGCTGGCATGGTAGGCTACTGGAAATGCTTTGATATACAATGGACCTTTATTTCTGTCTTTAAATCAATCAATCAATATTTACCAAGCACCTACTATGTGACCAGGCACTGTGCTCAGCTCTGGAGATACAAAAAGAGGCAAAAGACAGTTCCTGCCTTCATATGCCCATTAATGGAATTACTGGGTCAAATAGTATGAGTAGTCCAAGTCGTTTTTGTTACACAACTCCAAGCTATTACCCAGAGTAGTCAGATACCAAGAAGCCTTTTAAAATATTAAAGAGTAACCAAAAAGAAGAGGTATGAAAAGATACACTGCCCCTCGCCTTTGCAGAGGTCAAGGTCAATGAATGTGGAATGTACAGACTTTTTTCAATATGTTGACATCTCTTTTAAATAATGCTAAGGGGATCTTAAACAAAGAAGAGACCAAAACTGAATGGTGGGGTGAGGGGAAGGGAGCAGGGACCCACCACTGGCATCTATTACTTGATCACATTTTAGCCACTGGTCACTTAAAAGCAGAAAAGACAAACAATTTTTGGCATAGAAGGCTTGTAGGAGGGTTGGAGGGAGGCTTAGACCCTTCTGAAGGAAACCCTCACAGTAAAGTAAGCCCTGTTTTATTTATGACCACAATATAAGCACTAGGAAATGAAGAAAAGGCTTTATGAAACTAAATTAGGACTTTAGAGGAATCCGAATCTAAGAGGAATATCAACAGGCTTCCTATCATTACATCATTAACACAAACATTTGGGCTTTTATCTCCCCCTTTTAAAAATCTATTAGTAGCTGAAAGGGTTCCCAGGACTACATGGAGAATGCACTGAGTTATGGTGATGGCACTAGCTAATTGGGACATGATGGCCAGTTTAGCGACTTGAAAACAGCCAAAAGAAAAAAATGGAAGCACCCGTAAGAAACCATAAAGAGGGGTAATTCAGGAAAACCAAGGTAAGACTTCTGTGAACTGACACAAAGCAAAAAAAGTAGGGACAGGGCAATACACACGATGGCTACATCAATATAAAGGAAAAGGCAGTTGGAAACTGCAATGACTAATCTTGGTTCCAAGAAAGAGATAATGAAACATAGCTCCCTTTTCTTAGCAGAGAAGTGGGAAACTATGGGTACACAATGCTGCAAACAGTATGCCTTCTGATATATGGCATTGTGAATTGGTTCTTTCTTTTCTTTGTTATGGGGCCAATTGATGAGGTACATTGGGAGTGATGATATAAAAAACTAAAGACTTCAATAAAACATTTTTAATGGATAAGTTCCTTATTATATTTTATAGAATAGGACAGGATAGGAAAGAAAGCCAAGCCATCCTATAAACATTTTTTATGGTAACAAAAATCAGTTGAGCTATTCATCAGGAAACAAAAACACTATGTGACATTATTCTTATTTTTAACAATGATTTATCCACTTAGGCTATTTTTAACACAATCCAAACAAATAATATTGCCTTTATGCATGACTTCTGCCAGAGGTATGAAATATGCATTCATTAAGATAACATTTTTCTTTTCCAACCAATTAAAGGCAGTGATCTCTTTACTACTTTTTCCTTTTGACAAAAACCATCCACTGCTGTGGCATTTGGAGGCATGATTCTGGCTTCTGTTGTACAAACTGTACACCCACTGCTTTGGGACTTAGTATATATTAGGCTTCCACCATTATCTTGCTCCTGATGGAAACCCAGTCCAGTGATCACAGATTGGGTACCCAGTGAGGAAAGGTAGTGTACCTAGAAGAAACTCTAACTGGAAGAAGGGCTCATAGGGCTGGGGGCTGGAAAGGTCCTCAAAGGTCATCTAATCCAATGCCCCCATTTCACAGATGAGGAAAGTGACACAGAGAAGTGACTTGCCCAAGGTCACACAGGTAGTAAAAAGGTGGAGTCTGAATTTGAACCCAGAATCTCTGGCTCAAAATTCAGCATTCTTTACACTATCCCAAAATAATAATTCATAATTTTGGGGCTAGGGACAAGTACCTCATCCAGAGTAGGTAGAAAAAAATGCCTGTTGATTAACTGACAACTTACTGGACTCCTCCCCGGCTCCCACTCCTTCATCAGCCTTCCACCCAGACCTCTAATCAGGATGTAGACAGGCTACTGTTCTACAGCCAATTTGGTCAAAGCCAATTAGAAACACTGGAAACATAAAAAGCAACATTTTCACGCTAATTTGGACAGGCCTATGTGTTTATATTCCATGTCTCCAAGTAGGAATGCCAGAAAAGGCCAATGACCTTTGTTAATGACCACAGGAGATGGCTCTTCAGCAGAGAAAGGGGCCTCCTTCAGTTGACTCCTTTTAAACACAGGAACTACTTCAGAGATATATTAACAACATCACTGAACATTTGTATAGGCTCTGGTTTCCCTATCCATTATATCATTAACTCCAACCCAGGTCTCCACTCCTTAAATGGGAAGGGAAGCATTTATATAGTGTCTACTGTGCTCCAGGTGCTGGGCTAAACCTTGGCTTTTTCTTTTTGTTGTTGCTTTTGGAGGCAATCAAGAGTTAAGTGACTTGCCCAGGGTCACAGGCTAGTAAGTATCTGAGGACAGTTTTGAACTCAGGTCCTCCTGACTCCTGAGGGTGGTGCTCGACCCATTGCCCCAACTAGCTGCCCCTTAGCACTTGTACAATATTATCTCTGATGCTCAAAACAACTTTGAGAGGTAGATGATATTAATATCCGCAGGAAACTGAGGCAGACAGAAGTTATGTGATTTGCCCAGGTACACACAGCTAGTCACTGTGCGAGGCTGCATTTGAACTCAGGTCTCCCTGACCCCAAATCCAAAGCTCTATTCACTGTATTTAGCAGCTGGCCTTTTTTTCCCTTTAGCAAACACTTAGCCAGTCCTGACCCTGGAAAACAAGGGTGATGTGCCAAAGGAAGATAAAACAGGAAATACAGAGCTTCCAGTCGCCACATCTACTCCGTTGCTCCCCCACCCGTGGCTGATGAAAGCTGACATGCACAGTGGGCATACTGCCAGGCCTCTAAAGAGAAAGGACTGCCCTCATAACCTGTTCCAAGCCTTGTCAGTTTTGTAATCCCTAGTGACAGAGGTATTTTGGTCTTCAGAGAGATGTGGTCTCCCACAACAGGAATGGAAGTGGAGGAAAAACTGGTCTCCTTAATCTTAATTATTACAAAATCTCAGAATTGGAAAAGATGTTAGAGACCCTGAAACTGGAGATCTAGAGCAGGAAGGGAACCTCACAGTCCAGCTAAACCGACAGATGAGGAGAGAGAGGTCCAAGGAGGCTGAAAGTGACTTGCCCAAGATCACATGGTAGTAGGCATCAATGGTAACATTTGAACCCAGATCCTCTGACTTGAAAGATGGTACTCTTTCCACCATACTGTGCAGCCTCAGGGATCTATCCCCTCAGTATCTTCTTTAACCAGAGATAACAGGAGGTTGAGGGTAGGAATGTTACCAAACCCTCTCAAGCCTTTTTCTTTCTTTCTTTCTTTTTCTTTCTTTCTTTCTTCCTCTTTCTTTTCCTCCCTCCTTTCCCCCTCCCTCCCTTCCTTGCTTCCTTCCTTCCTCTCTTTCTTTTCCTCTATTCTTCCCTCTCTCCCTTCCTTCTTTCTTTCCTTCCTTCCTTTCTTTTTTCTTTCTTTTCCTCCCTCCCTCCCTCCCTTCTTTCCTTTCTGTCTAGCTCAGGCTGAAAGTACAGGGGCTACTCATGGATCCAGCCTTGCAGTTTATCAGCAAAGAAGTTTTGACTACTCTGTTTCTGACCTGATTAGGGATCCTGGTAGCCTCCTACTTTTGGAAGCTCATCATATTGCTCCTGGGACTTAGCACAGACATCCAATTGCTTTATCTTTATTGCAGCTCAGAGCTCCCAAGGTCAAGGATCCACTAGCTTTGGCCTCCCCCAAAGCAGAGATCACAGATCTACATCATCAGGCCTGGCCATCAAATCCCTTTTTGAACACTTCTAACCACTTCCTGAAGTAGCATATTTTCTGACAACTACAATTGTTAGAAAGTACTTTTTTCAAGCTGCTTCCTTGTCAGAGCCATAACTAGCATGGGATTAATAGGGTTTTGCCCCAGTGAGCCAAAATATGTGACACTGTGGGGCACAAGTGGCTTCTAGCCACTCTCACCTAAAGGTTCCTTTATTGTGGCTCCACTCTGGCAGGAACAAGCCTTCTCTCCCAAGACTTGTAAGAAAAAAGGCTGACACCTATCCCTTCCCCTAGAAAGAAGGAAGGGAGGAAGGCAAGAAAGTAGGAAGGAAGGCAGAAAAGAAAGGGAAGGCTGGGAGGAAGGGAGGGAAGGGGCACTAGGGGCAGCATGCTGATCAGTAAAACTAGCTTTTGCTCCTGGCTTTGCCAATGACTTCCTATAGCACCTTGGGAAAAAGACCAAAACCCTCTCTTGACTGTGTGTTCTCAGCTTCCCGATGAAATCATAGCTTTATCATTGGAGGGGATGGCTCCTTGAGCGCAGGCACTTGCCTTTCCATCCCCAGCGCTCCGTGCAGGCTTGGCACGCAGTTATATGCTTAAACATTGCTTAGTGATGGACCTTAGATCCTCTACTTAGTCCAATGGCCTCATTTTACGGTTAAGGAAACTGAACCCCAGAGACACTGTGACTCGCCTAAGGTCACACAGGTGATAAGGGGCAAAGTCGGAAAGTGAAGCCAGGCGCCTGGCTGCGCACCCAGCTCTTCCCCTTCCCCAGGTGGGTCGCTGGGCATCCCCCCACAACGAGCTCTTTCCACGGCTCTGCTGCTGCTCTATCCAAGCAGGGTGGCCCTTTTCTGCAGTCGGAGGAAACGTCTTTTCTCCGTGGCTCCTCTCATTAACCGTCCAGTTTATTTAACTTCTGCTTATTTTTACAGCTCCCACAAGGTTCTTCCTGACTAGATTGTTTATGTTTTTTTAGAAGTTTTTTTCCCTTCTGGATATTGCTTACTTTAATCTTTAAGCCTCTCTTAACTCCACAGAACGGCCCCCCCCTTACCTCCCTCCCTTCTCTGTTTTAATAGGAAGGACAACTTCATTGCGGATAGCGATTACGGAAGGTCTCAGTCGGTTTTAGCTTTTGCACAACGTTCATTAGTAAGGGTGATCCGCACAACTCCCGCTTCCATGCCAACAATGTATTGTCCTCACAATGAGTCTGTGAAAATGAGGTTAGTATTACTATCCCCATTAACAGAGGAGGAAACTGAGGCTCGGAGGTTGTAAAATAACTTAACCAGGGTCATAATTAATTTCAATTTGATTCCTTTCATTTAACAAGCATTTATTAAGCACCTACTATGTGCCACATAGGGCAACTACCTGTTGTTGATAGAGCACTGGATCCTGGAGTCAGGAAGCCTGAGTTCAAATCTGGCCTCTGACCCTGGGCAAGTCACTTGACCCTCTTTGCCTCAGTTTCCTGGTCTGTAAAATGAGTTGGAGAAGGGGATGGCAAACCACTCCAGTATCTTTGCCAAGAAAAACCCAAATGGGGTCATTACAAGTGGGACATGACTGTAAAGACTGAACAACAAGGTGCCAGGTGCTGTACCAGGTGCTGGGGATGAAAAAACAAAAATGCCCACAATCCCTGCCCTCTGCCCTCATAGTGTTTTACATCCTACTTATAAGAAAATAATATGTACAGTTAAGTAAAGACAAAAATAAAAGCACTAACTATTGGGGGAGAACAAGATCCAGAGCCGACTTCTTTTAAACCTTGTTTTAAGTGGGAACATTGATCTGCTGACTCCAATGCTACTGTTCTCTGGATACTTTGCTTCTCTGTAGTGTAGGGGAAAGATTGGATGTCAAGGAACGGGTTCCTTGTGTGGCCTGTGTGACCTTGGGGACAACATCTCAAGGCATTGGTTTCCATCTGTAAAATGGGAGGCTGGTGGACAAGATGACGCTTTAGTTCACCTCCAATTCTAATTTATGACCCCATGATCCGACTGCTTTTCCAGTTTTTTAGGACAATCCCCATTCTCACAATACGGCTTTCTGAAATTGAAAAAAAAAATGACTAGTCCCATTATCTTTTTCTCTTCTGAATTCCAAGTGGGGACTAAATTTCTAATTAATCAGGAGCCCTTCTACCTTAATGCTGTCTTATTTCTATCTTGTTTACTAGACTTATTCCTACTCGGCCCAGGTGCCTGACCAGGTAGATCCCAAGTCCCTGAAGCCCACCAAATTAAGACATATTTTTGCTTGTACACATGAGGGAGGGAAAAGGCAAAAAGAGAGATATTGAATGAATGAAAAAGCTTTTATCAAATCCCTACCATGTGCCAAGTACTGTGCCTTATCAAGTACAAAGATACAAGGGAAATTCTTAGCTCAATAAGATATATATGACAAAGGGAGACCTATTCAAGCACATAAACTATTAGCAGAAATAACTAGACTCAAGAGAAATAACTCCTTTGTAATGAAAATTGAATGAAATGAGTCCTATATCATAAAAAGAATTAACAACTTAATTTTTAAATACTCATTAAAAAAAAGTCACACAGTTACTCCTGAAAGAAGGATGGAAACAGATTACCAATCAATGCTTATTTACAGACCCAGTGAGGTCTGCAATTGAGTCACCTGAGAATGGTGCCAAGCCAGGAGTGTTCCTTGGCCCACCAGGGAAAAAAGGGACAGAAAGAGAGCTCTGCTTTCTTGACGTGCTGGAAGAGAGTCAGGAACAGAGGAAGCAGAGCCAAAAAAGCTTCTCACTCTCCTGGATGCCAGGATGAGAAGAAGGCTGGAGCAGGACCAAGTGGCTGCTATTTTTGTGGCCAACTGGGAAGGAAGAGAGAGGGAGAGTAAAGGAGTCTGAGGAAAGAGTCCACAGTCAAGAGAAAGGCCCCAGAAGCCCTAGCTTAAAACTCTGCCTACCACCTTCACTCTAGACAAGTTATAAGTTCATAGTTACTTTCCTTCTTATTAGCAAATGAGCTCCTTCCTCAGCTCTTGTCCTAAGGTTGAGGCAACTGATCAACTTGAGTACTCCAAGCTAGGGGCATCTAGGGTGGGCAGTGGATAGAGGCTGGAGTTGAGAAGACTTATCTTCCTGAGTTCAAATCTGGTCTCAGATCCTTACTTACTATCTTGGCAAGTCACTTAACCCTGTTTGCCTCAGTTTCCTCATCTATAAAATGAGCTGAAGAAGGAAATGGAAAACCATTCCAGTACCTTTGCCAAGAAAACTCCAAATGGGATCACAAAGAGTTAGACATGACTGAAAAACGACTGAACACATACTCTAAGCTGTGATAGCTCTGAGGGTCCATGGATGTGGTATTCCTTTTCCAAGGAAGGAGTCAGTTTTGAATCAAGGAGATCCTGCTCTATTCTTAAGAGAAATCTGCCTCCCTAGTTCATGCATTCATCTCTTCTTTTCTTCCTATGCTGCCGCCACCACTAGTTCAGACTTGTTTCTCCTGACTCTCAATCTAGAGTTTTACCATATCCCCACAATATAGTGATGTGAGAAGGAACACTCAGTCCTGATAACAGTTTTTGTTAAAGCATTATTAAACAATGATTCTCTAAGGTCAGGAAGAAACCAAAGAATCCCCAAGGGAAAAAGTTTTGAGTGTGCATTCAGAGCTGCTGAGTTCTGTTCCTTAGCACCCTCTGGGCCCTGTAGGAAAATAGGACATGTAAAAGAAGAGCCTATAGGAACCAAGCGGCCAAGTGTCAGCTGTTTCTGATGGCTGCCTGGTTCCTGCTCTGGGCTCTAGTGCCAAAGGCGGTTGAAGTTGAGCCAGCTGGTGAATCTGGCCCCAGCACTCCCATGGATGAACCTGGCGGATCAAAGGCAGATGAGATCATTAACTGGGCAGCTGCTCTTGCCTCTAAAGCTAACCCAACTAAAAGACCAATTAAATTACAGGAGCCACATGGTCTGGTTTAACTTTCTACTCCAGATCTTCTCTGATGAGTGAATGGCTAGTTATCTCCATGGTCTGGGTGAACAGGAGGTCACTCTCCCCCTCTCTGGGTCTCAGTTTCCACCTCTACAAAATGAGGGACCTATTGATGTCCAAGGTGCCTTTCAGCTCTTAGTATCCTATGATGCTAGGAGGTGAAAGCTCCTTGTGTCTTTTTCCTCATAAGGAATAAAGAGGAAGAAGATTTTGTATCTGTCCCCAGCAACTCCAGCACCAGCATGTGAAGTTCAATAGAAGGGATCTAGGTTTCCCCAAGAAAAATTAAGGGTTTGTGGCTGACAGTCAGCTCTCTTCCTGACTTTCTGCTATGGTCCTGATGTTGGGGCTTTCTGAGGTTGGATCTCTAGGAAGAGGAGGGTGGGGCAAACTTCCCTTCGGAAGCAGCCCATACTTTTGCCTGGGTTTTTAAGCTCTGGAGACCTGCTCTATGCAGTACTGAATAAAGGATTGGCAGTTCCCTGGTAAATGGCAGTAGTAGCAGTGTAGTTTTCTTTTAAATCTATGCGAAAAGGGCCTGGCTTCCATTTATCTTGTATCCTGTAGATTGATCTTTCTGAGGACAAGGGTCTCGTTTTATTCACTTTTAGGTTCTCAGTGCAGGGCTGTGTTATCAAACTCAAGTAGGAAAGATGGTTATCAAAGAGTATTGGGCTCATATAGACTTGCCAAACCACATATTAATATTATTTCTGTTTTCTTGTATTTTGTTAAAGATTTCCCAATTACATTTTTATCTGTCTCAGCAGCAGAGTGCCCAATGTAAGCCTGCAGGGGGCATGTCTGAAACCTAGGGGTGGAGGTGGGGAGAGGCCTGCACCCAGTAGGTCTGCAGGAAAGCTCTATTGAATTGAACTAGGCTCTTGCACTGAGGGCGTCTAGGAGATGTGGTAAGTGTACCCAGAGTGGTAGGATTCCAAAGCAGGGCAGGACAGGGCATCTTCCTCCCTGGGGTTGTTAGAGCAACAATGGGGAAGGAACAACACTCCAAAGGTTTGGTGGGAGCAGTTGAAGAGATATAACCAATGGATGAATACTGAAGGTCTCTCCTCTTGACAAAGTATCACTTACTTGCCAGTTTTATTGACTTGCTTTCCTAATGCTTTCTGCCTGCAATCAAATGGTTAACTTAATTAAAGGATGGCTGCTGTCTTCCACAAGTGCCATTAACACATCAAAGTGGGGCCTGGTGAACTGAAAAGAGTATTTGACGTCAGAAGATCTGGAATCAAATGTCAGCTGAGTCACTTACTACTACCTAGGTAACTACTACTGTTGTTGAGTTGTTTCAGTCCTGTCCAACTCTTCATGATTCCATTTGGAATTTTCTTAGCAAAGATCCTGGAGTGGTTTGCTATTTCCTTCTCCAGCTCATTTTATAGATGAGGAAACTGAGGCAGACAGGGTTAAATGACTTGTCCAGAGTCACACAACTAGTGTCTGAGTCTGGATTTGAACTCAGGTCCTCCTGACTCCAGGCCCAGTGCTCTATCCATTTCTCCACTTAGCTACCCACTACCTATGTGACCTTGGGCAAATTGTTTTTTTCTCTCTGAATATCAGTTTCTTCATCTATAAAATTAGAAGATTGGACTAGATGACCTCTAAGGTCCCTTCCATCTTGAAAACTATAATCTTCTTAAGCAAGGAAACGCATTGTTTTTGTTTATTCTTTTGTCCCCAAATCTAACAGTAGTACTTTTTAAAAAGAGCCTTTTTTTGATCTATGTATTAAGAGCCCCAATTGAGGCGAATTAAACATACAGGCAATTATCTTAAGGTCAGGGCAGCTAGATGGCTCGGTGGATAAAGTGCAGGGTCTGGAGTCAGGAAGACTCATCTTCCTGAGTTCAGATCTGGTCTCAGACACTAGTGGTAAGACCCTGGGCAAGTCACTTAAACCTGTTTACCTTAGTTCTTCATAAGCTGGAGAAGGAAATGGCAAACTACTTTAGTATCTTTGCCACCAAAACCCCAAGTGGGGTCATGAAGAGTTGGACATGACTGAACAACATCTTAAGGGTAAAAATTCCAGACAAGGCACAATCCACTAACTTGCTGATTACTAACTAAAGGAAAAAATACCTAAGAATTAATCACCTGAAGTTGAATTCAAAATGATAACCTGGACACAGAAACTTTTGCATCTGTTAGCCAGCCCCTTCATCATCCAGTCTATAATGACTGGATTATTTCCCCATAAAATATTTTTCACGAGGTATCAACTGTTCCTCAGTGACATAAGCTGAGGCAGAAGGAAATCTCTATGGTGTTTAGCTGGACAGTAAAAAACAGCTGGGAGATTTTTAAAGGCCCCATTGCTTATATGTGACCCAGTCCAAGTCATCTCTCTTATAGGGACCATATGTCAAGTGCTATATGAGAAGATTCAGCTATTCACAGCCAACCACTTCCTTGTCGGCAGCCCATGTCTGGGAGGCCTTCACAGCAATAAACATGGGACCTTGGAACCAACAGAGCAAAAGAGAAAACAGCCACCATCAAATGGGCTTTACTACTTACTGAAGGACTTACTGTGCTCTGAACATAGTGACGGTTCAATAAGTACTTGGTGGTTAATTGGAGGAAGGGCTGATATTCTCTGGCACAGGGCCACCCCTCCACTGGGGCATTTGGAAGCACTGCTCCATCTGGGAATGCCTAGGACCCAGAAGACAATCATCCCAGCTACCATTTCTCTAGCTAGCTGGGTGGCTGGTATGGTAGGTGGCAAGGGAAATATTAAATAGCAGCCTCAGGAACACCCAGCGTTCCGAAGACCAGGGCACACTGGCACAGAGTAAATGTTATATAAATGTTAGCCAGTAATAGTAGTAGTAGTAGTAGTAGCAGGAGCAACAGTAGCTGTAATAGTAGTAGCAGTAGTAAGTAGTAGTGGTAGTATCTGAAATAAGCATGAGGGCTGATACAGTGAATATTATTAATGAGACTGGTCAGTAGTATTCTAGGAGGCATCACGTTATGGAAAGAGCCTGGATTTGGAATTCAAGGTCTCTGGTTCAGACTCTGTCTCTGCCACTTTATTGCCTGTATGTCCTTGGACAAATCACCTCCCCTTGGTGGGCCTTAGCTTCCCCACTTTAGAGTAGATGACCTCTAAGGATCATCTAAAATCTAAATCTTGATTCACCCCCCAAGGACAGCACTTGAGAAAAAAAAAATATTGGCTCTAGGGAAGAAGGGGGTTCAAGTCTTGCATTTGCTATTTCTTATGTGACCTTGGGCAAGTTACTTACCCTTTCCGGGCCTCAGTTTCCTTTTCTGTAAAGTAAGAGGGTTAGACTAGATGATGTCTAAAGTTCCTTACAGCTCTGAATATATGATTCTATGCACTTGAAATTGACTCTTTTTTTTAATTCAACAAATATTTATTAAGAGTCTACTATCCATCAGTCAATCCAAAAGCATTTATTAAGCTTCATATTTAAAATTTATATTTTTATAATTAATAGTTTATAATTTATAAAAATATATATAACAAAAAATATATGAAAGCATATATATTGCAGGGTTAGGTTGTGCAGTGGATAGTGCTGTGTCTTGAGTCAAGAAGAGTCATCTTCCTGAGTTCAAATCTGGTCTCAGACACTTACTAGCTATGTGACCCTGGGCAAGTCACTTAACCCTGTTTGCCTCAGTTTCCTCATCTGTAAAATGAGCTGGAAAAGGAAATGACAAACCACTCCAGTGTCTTTGCCAAGAAAACTCCTAAAGGGATCAGGAAGAGTTGGACACAACGGAGAAAGACTGAACAGTAATGATAATGAAACCATAGGTCCAGTCCTTATTCCTGTCTACCAGGGGCTGTGAAACAGTCTCTGCGCTCACGGACGTTACATCCTAATGAGACAATAGGAAGGCAAAAAGAAAAGGACCCACATAACACAATAGGTGAGAGAGTGACGGCTTCAAAGAAGGGTTCCCAGCAACGTGCTTCAAACACGCTGAGGAAGGAGAGCTCACCTTCAGCGGAGGATAGATGCAGGAGATGATGTGGAGCACTTGTTATCTGAATGGATACGGTAGGTGAGGGAGAGAGAAGAGGCAGAGATGATCTCCAGGCAACAAAGCCAGGATGCCAAGAAGATGGCAGTGTCATCGATAAAGCCAGAGAAGTTAGGGCAAGGAGCAAGTTTCAGGGTATCCATGAATATCCATATAGGGTTGTCCTAGGCAGCTAGAGGGATGAAATGAAACTGGCACTCTGGGCAGATGCTGTGGGTGGAGAAAGAAACTCACAAGTCATTGGCCTAGAGACTATTGCTAAAGCCACAGGAGTAGTTGAGTTTATCAAGGAAGCAGGTATAGAGCCAGAAGCAATCAATGACTCTTAGATCATCTCACTTCACTGTATTTAAGGCATTAAACAGTGGAGGATGGGATTCAATTGCAATATGGGAAAATATACAAATGCATCAAGAAATTTTCTTTAAAACATATACACAGAAGACCTACATGTAAGGGCTACAGAAAGAGTGATCTGAGGGGTTAAGGACAGGAACCATGTGGAGTAATGGAAACCAAGGAGGAGAGGATGTAAAGATAGGGTAGGCAATGATGTGAAATATTACAGGGAGCCCAAGAGTAATGAAAGCCAGTGGCTTCAGGGTTAAGGAGTCGATGGCGACCTTGGTGGGGATACAGGCAGAAGCTAAACTGCAAGAGACTGAGCTTGTGAGTATGTGAGCACCTCACTAAATGTGTGCTTGTTCAGTCATTTTTCAGTCATGTCTGACTCTTCATGACCCCATTTGGGGTTTTCTTGCAAAGATACTGAAGTGGTTTGCCATTTCCTTCTCCATCTCATTTTACAGCTGAGGAAATTGAGGCAAACAGGGTAAAATGACTTGCCCAGGGTCACAGAGTTAGTAATTGTGTGAGGCTGAATTTGAATTCAGGAAGAGAAGTCTTCCTGACTCCAGGCCCAGCACTCTATCCACCTAGGTGCTTGAGTAAGTCTAAGTTACTTTTTCTATAAATTTGGCCTTAAAGAAGAAGAAGGGTATATAATATCTTGAGATCAAGACCAAGTATGGCCAAGTTCTCTCTTTCTTTCTCCTTCCCTCCCTCTCTCTCTCCCTCCCTTCCCCCCTCCCCCCCGCCCCCGTCTCTGTTTCCTTTTATTTTTGGACAGGAGACCTGAGAATATTTATATAAGAAGCCAGCAGAGAGGAAAAGATGTATAAAATTGAGAGGGGTTAATTTATGGAACAAGGTCCTAGAGGAGATGGGAGGGAATGGGATCAAGGCAAGAGCAGACTCAGACAACCTTGGCAAGGAAGAGGGCCAACTCAACCTCTGAGGCTGCAGAGTCAGAGGACAAGATGAGGACATGGTGGGGCTTTCAGGGAGAGAGAGAGGTGCTGAGGGAGTTTGTATGCTTGGCCTCCTCTTATAAATCTCTTACAAATCTTGATTTTCTGAGTCCAATTTGACCAAAGAGGATGGCAATGATTCAGGCCATTGTAATCCTTTATTTCATGTTTACGCAAACCTGAGCCTGAATGTTGAAGTGACTTAGGAAATACTTAATCCAATATGGTCTGCCTCCCAAGGGGCCTCAGGCAGACACACACACACACACACACACACACACACACACACACACACACACACACACACAAAATGCATCTGCTTGTAAAATGAGGATTACAGAGATCAGAAATAACCAGCTTTGGCTGCCAAGATTTTCCAGAGAAGTGTTCCAACCACTTTAGTCTCAATTGCATAGAATCTGTCTTTCTTGCCTAAATGATATTTTTTTATTTGAATGCAACAAACACACAAACAAACCAAAAGCAGAGTAGATGCCCTTTAAATGATTAAGCAAAACAACACAAAGGTGATTGACTGAACGTCCATGTATGGTACCATTTTGTAACATGCCATTTGTTGAAACAAAAGAAAGCAACATTTTTTAATCATGACAAGATAAAACAAACCTCCTCCACTGTATTTAGCCTGGTTTCGCACTCAAATTTTCGCATTCATAGTAAACGATGTTTGTTATAAAATAAAACTATTGAAAAGAAATTTTTTTTTGCATAAGTTAGGAATTCCAGTATGGAAGCTCCTTCTATCCATGCAGATATAGACAACTCCTTCGTAATGTACTGCATAGATATAGAGGACTCATTGTCCACCTTTGAGAAGATTTTCAGTGTTGTATCCATTCTTGGGATTTGTCCTTGTTCTATTCCATTCCAACATTTTTATTAATGACTCTGATATAAGCCTGCATATATAACCCTGTAGATACCTCTGTCCAAATTGTGTTCTATTTGTATGGAAACAGTTGCAGTGAAAACCTCCTGAGAACAAAACTTAAAGACAGGTTCTTAAAAAGTACCAGACACCCTTTTTGTGGTACATGACTTGCCCATGTTCATATAGCCAGTACGTGTCAGGGGTAGGTTTAGAACTCAGGTTTTCCCATCTCCCAGGCTGGTTTTGTCCATGCTATCACACTGCCTCTCTTCCAAATGAAATCAGTAGAAGGAAATTTAGAATCAAAGTAGGAGACAGGAGGCCAAGACAGAGAAGCATGGCCTTAAATCTTCTCAACCTGGTGCCTTATAGAGTCATGCCTTTGCCACCAATCTGCTGGATAACTTTGGTGAAATCACCTCCTTCTCATCACTTTCTTCCTCTACTAAAAGATGAGATTGGCCTAGATGCCTTGTTGGACAGAAACCCAGAGCTGGAAGGGATTTCAGAGGTCATCTTTCTGACCCCTCATCCAGCCTTGGTTAGAACACTGTCAGTGATGAGAAACTCCCTACTGTCTAAGCTAACCAATTCCAGTTGTTAAGTTACTCTTTCATAAATTTAAACTGAAATCTGCCTCCTTGAAAATTCTACCCACTGGTCAGACTTCTGTACTTTAGAGCCAAAAAAAATAAATCTAATTTCTTTTCCACACGACAGCCTTGAAGTCTGTCTTGATGTCCTTGTGGACAAGATAGGAGATTTTCCCTCATTTGTAAAATGAGACAGTTGGACTAGCTAACCTTTGAGAACCCTTCCAGCTCAAAATCTGTGTTCCTGTGATTCCAAGGCATGGGTCAGACAGTAATACAAATGTAAAAACTTGGAAGCTGGTTAATAAATGGGCCTACAGAGTGGCAACTGAGGACTCATTCTCAGCCTTTGAGAAGACTTTCAGTGCTGTGTCTGTCCTTGGGATCTGTCCCATTCCAACAGTTGTATTAATGATTTTGATGAAAGCCTATATGGTGTGTTTATCAAAATTATGATGATGTGAAGCTGAGAGGGAAAATGAACACACTGGAAAGCAGAATTGTGACCTGCAAAGATCTCCACCAGCTGAGATAAAGGACTGAATCTAACAAGATGAGATTAAATAGAGTGTAAATGTAAAGTCCTATACTTGGGTTAAAAATAATACCAACTCTATAAATACAGAATAAGGAAGAAGTGGGTAGAAAACAACAAAAAACTTGGGACTTTTAGTGGACTGGAATGTCAGTATGAGCCAACCGTGTGATATGACAGTCCAATAGTGTATTCTTAATCTCTTATTACAGTCCCCTAAAGTTATATCTGGATCAAAGTGCCTTTACTTTCTTCTGCATATAGGTATAAAACCCCATAGACACCATAGCCTAAATCATGTTTTATAGCCTTTGTATGGAAACAGTTGAAGTGTCAACCTCCTGCTAACAAAGTTTAAAGACAGATCCTTTTAAAATACTGTGCTATTTCCTTATGCTGTTTCCCTTAATTCCCCCAAAGATGTGGCTCTACTGTTAGGAATTTGACAGCTGGGGCTGCCTACTGCTTTACTATATTTCCTCACATACTTTTCTCCTTTGTAACCAAATACTCAAAATAGACATGAGACCTAAAGTCCCCTCCAATGATGCAGAGAGAGTCAATGTAGCAATATGAGTGTGAATCGGGGAGGTAGGGGTGGAGGTAAGGACTGCACGAGTTCTATCACTCAGTCCTAAGGGTGGCAGCCTGGGAATGAACCCATTGGACAAGAAAGTCCCCTCTCCACATTTCAGCACTCTAGGCCAAAGCCCCAATCATGCTACCTGAACTAGGTTGTTGTTGGAGGTGATGAGTGGCTGACAGGCTGGCCTGATCCATCTTGCACCCAGGAACACTATTTTAGGTGGGAACCATGGGAAGAAAAGATTACCACCTCTAGGATTACCCCCAATCCTCACCTTTGGAGCTGCTTCCTGTGAATCCTGCTTCCTCTTCCCCTGCTATATTTGATTTTCCAGGCACCTTTGCATGCACCCAGCCCCAACTTAGCATTACCTGCTCCTCTCATGGCTCAAACCATGCCATTTTCCCCATAAAGGGCTTTTCCCCTTGAAGTGACATGAATTGCTCTTAATTACCAGAACCTCCTAGGCTGACTTTAGAACACTGGAGAGAAGAGCTAATAAACTCTCATCATTCTCTGAAAAGGATGTAAAATGGTTCAAACCTTCCTCTAGGGCTAAGGAAG
The DNA here is from genome assembly GCA_028658325.1 of Potorous gilbertii. Classification (NCBI taxonomy): domain Eukaryota; kingdom Metazoa; phylum Chordata; class Mammalia; order Diprotodontia; family Potoroidae; genus Potorous; species Potorous gilbertii. The sequence goes on along the minus strand of CM053769.1, from coordinate 357,888,629 downwards.
TGCTTTAGCGATCTCCAAGACCTATTTTCTTACCCATGAGACTCACAAACGTTCCCAGCCTTTTCCCTGACAGGGACTTCATCTAACGGCACAGTGTTCCACAAGAGAGAATGTGTTAACTAATTGCAGATGCCAAACTATCTACCCCATGACAAAGACATTGCTCATACCGGATGGTCAAATTCATTTGCTCAATGAAATCGAGCCTCTTCATCTTCTATGGCTCAGCCCCTTATAACACAACACAACTACAAACACAACAAACTCAGACCAAACAATAGACTTTCTCATCAAGTCTGTACATACAGCTAGATTGTTGGACACAGCAGATGAACTCCTCCAGGGATGGGGCATAAGAATCTCTATGTCCTATTGGTATAATGACCATCAAGAAAATGGGATATATATTTTTTCTTTTTTTGACTCAACTTTTCATGAAAAGGCACATTAGGAGTGGCACATGCCCAAGGTGACTAGTTTTTATCTTAGTGGCAGCCTAGAAAAAGACATTCAAATATTCTAAACATTCACAGCTGAAACACACAGACATCAAAATCATCTTCAGCATGACCGGCTTGAAATAAATCTCACAAGCTGAAGAGAATTCCCATAAACATCATAAGTACTATGTCATGTAGCTGAGGATGTTCACCAAGAGACATATACTTCTTTACTAGAGAAGGTGAATTAATTGGAGCTGAAGTACCGACATTGACCTGTCAGTCTTAACTCTCTGGGACTAAACGTACATGTGAAAGATTCCTGGTCAAGGGCTCAGGGGCCAGAGCTAGGGATTGAACCCAAGGCCCTGGCCCCATCAGAGCTGCACCTAAACCACAGGGAATGCTCTTATGCATTCAGGAAGTGAGGCTTGCCAGCTCCATAGCCTGGTATGCCTCTCAGAAGCAGCCCCACTGTTCCTTTTCTTGCCTTGGCTATGGTGACTGATCATGACAACCATATGTTGTAGCTTTTAGATCATTTCACGGAAATATGACAAATTACTTAGTTTGATAAACAACAGAAACATCACTAGAAAGGAAAATTAATATGTATATATACATATATATATGTGTATGTATAAATTATTACCTGAAGGTTGAAGATTCATTGGAAAATGTCATTTTGACAGAAGAGTTCCAGAAGCCAGGAAACGAAAGATCAGGATGCATCCATAAGAAAAGAAAAAGAAAATATATTAATAATGCAACAATAATAATAAATTCTATTCACAGATTATTACAGGCAGCCTCAAAGCCAGGAAAGACTTGGTTCAGGTCTCACCTTTGGTATATTTTGGCTCTCTGACCCCTGGCTGCATTCTAGGCCAGAGGTGTGAAATACTCAGGCCCATATTTGTCTGCAACACTCCTGAGAATAGCTGAGCCAGATCCAACTGTAATTGGGCAATATTTAACAAAGTAAATAAAAATACAATAAAACACAGTTCATATTTTTGTTTGCATTGCTGCTCAGTTGTTTCAGTCATGTCCAACTCTTGGTTGTTTTCTTGGCAAAGATACTGGAGTAGTTTGCTATTTCCTTCTCCAGTCCTTTTTACAGATTAAGAAACTGAGGCAAGCAAGTTAAGTGACTTGCCCAGGGTCATATAGCTAGTGTTTGAGGCCAGATTTGAACTCAGGAAGAGGAGTCTTTCTGGCTCCAGACCTGGCACTCTATCCATTGTGCTGCTTATGATAATATTACATTTTACAAGTAATCCTTATTTAGGTTCAATGGGCCCATTTCTGGGGCAGCTAGGTGGTGCACTAGATAGAGCACTGGGCCTGGAGTCAGGAAGAATCATTTTCCTGAATCCAAATCTGACCTCAGACATTTACTTGCTGTGTGACCCTGGACAAGTCACTTCACTCTGTTTGCCTCAGTTTCCTCATCTGTAAAATGAACTAGAGAAGAAAATGGCAAACCACTCCAGTATCTCTGCCAAGTAAACCCCACAAGGGGTTCATGAAGAGTCAAAAAGCAACAGGGTCCATTTCTATTTAAATTTGACCTCACTGCTCTAGGTAACTCTCTAAGATTATAAATTTCAGAGAAGGTGCCAACCTTCCAACCTGAATTGGAAAAGGCAATTTCCTCACCTAGGAATTCCCTATATTAATGAAATTACAGTTCTAAACCTTATCCTTATTCCTACTCACAGATTAAGTGTTTATTAAGCACTTTACATACATAATGAGAAAACACGTGTTTGTCCATTTGTCCCACATTTGCAGCAGCAAGTGACTTACACTCAGTCCCATAGAAATATCAGCATTTCCATCCTGTATCTCCACCACCTCCAGTTCATACTGTTATTTCCCCAGGCAGTTTTTTGTTACTAGATGCCAAAACGCCTCACTTGATTTATATATACTGCAGGAAGCTTTTATCTTATACAATGTACAAGGAGAATACCATAGGATAATAGGAGCACTGATTTAGAGTTGGAAGTACCTCAAAGGACTTTTAGTCCAACCACCTCTCTTCCTGATGAGGTGACTGGAGGCCCACCATGGAGGCTAAGTGACTTACCTAAGGTCAAACAGGAAGCAAGTAGAAGAGGTGTTTTGAACTCAGGTCTTCTGCTACTAGAATCTCTCTCTTCCCACTATACCACATTGCACCAGACATTTATAGTTAAATAAATATGAAAAATATGATCATGTCTGTAAAACACACAACCTGTCTGATGTTAGACCCTGGTTGGATTAGTAGTACCCAACTAAGCCTAGCTTTGATGGCATCTTTTTAAGATCAGCTGAGGGTCATCAAAAGGGGCTTTTATACACAGAAACCTAGTTTTCACCCTAACAGTAGCCCAAGGTATGCCTAAGGTGGGGGGGCATACACAGCTGCCATAAAAAGCTAAAGATTTGGGAAGGCGGACAGAGGCCGACAAACAGCTCCCTGACATTCTTGGTATTTTGATCCCTTGGCTGCTACAGATTTCCTGGCCTGAAGCTCTGTTCCTGGAACCAGGCCCCTGCTTCTCAACCCGTGATTTTTGACCTTTCCAAAGAAACGCAGGACCAGCCTGCTTTTCAACTGACACTTACTTGGATCCTGATTCAGAACATGCCCCTCTTTCCAAGAGGGGAATCTTATGCTGCCCATGGACTTATTCCAATCACAGACACAAACTGACCCTCCCTTAGGAGAGATCCGACATTTAGTTAATTCTCATTGTCTTTCATGACCATTTCACCTGGAATTCATCATTCTAATTTACTCCTTATTTAAATCCAACCTGACTCCCAGAATGTCTTTCCTTCAACCTTTGCTTTTTGGACTTGTTAATGAAGACACCCTTCATAATTAGAGGTAGGTAGGTGGTACAGTGGACAGAATGCTGTGCCTGGAGTTAGGAAGACCTGAGTTCAAATCTAGCCTCACTCACTTCCTGTGAAGTCCTGGGCAAGTCACTTAAACCTCTGCTTGCCTCAGTTTCCTCAACTGTAAATTGGAAATAATAACAGTGCTCATCTCCCAGGGTTGTTCTGAGGATCCAATTAGATAATAATGTAAAGCACTTAGCCCAGTACCTAGCACATGGTAAGAGCTATATAAAGTTAGCTACTATTATTATTAATCACTATGTCACTCTGCCTCTCAATTAGGAACATAACTCTTTTATAACATCATTTTAATGAGGTAATTCACATTATCTATATAATGTATTATATATACTATATAATTATGTTATAATATATAATATGAAAATAACATGTTATATTTCATTATATGTTACACCTTTCCAAAAAGATAACATACCATAAACGTAAGGTCAGTCTGTTTATGAATTATAATGATGGGCCATGTATTTAAATACTTCAAACTCTGATAACAAGTCTCATGCACCCTCCTCCCAACTCCTACACAGGCTATATGTCCCAGGACAAATCACTTAACCTCTCTGTGCTCTAGCTCCAGAGGTCTGCAAACTATGAGCTAAGAATGATTTTCACAGTTTTAAACAAGGTTTTGTTGTATTCAAAAATGTAAAAAAAAATATTTTCAACTTGAAGGCCATTCGAAAAAAGTACACAATTTGGCCCATGGGCAGCAGCTTTTTGAGCCCTGCTCTAGGCAGCTCTCTAGGACTGTAAGTGGTGGAGAAGGTGCTACCTTGAATTGACAGAGAACTTTCCTCACCTGGGAGTTACCTATACTAAAGAAATCACAGGTCCAGTTCCTAAGCCTATTTGTATGAACCAAGAACTTGCAGGCTTTCAAAGTGAAAACACCACAAAATAATTCACAGATTAATAACTTTAGACTTGTGGAATCATCAAAATCTCCACATTTCTACCTACTTCTTAAATGGCTGATAATGCTTTTCGGAAAGCAAAATGTCCTTATTTTTTCCTAAGGCAGTGCTGAGTAACTATCAAGCTCTGTAAGAAAAAGGCCATATGCAAAGTCTCATTTGGGAGACTCCCGATAGGGTGAAAAGTTACAAGAGTGTCTAACTTCAAAATCCCCTTTGCAAATAGCAACAGAAACACCCAGAAGAAAAACTGCCAGAAATTCTACGAAAATTAAAAATTACCCCAAACAACAAGCTGAAATAATGGAAAATAAAAAATGTAACCCAGATTTCCAGCCTCATCTGGATCCTTTGCTATGTCTCTACATGACAGGAGGATTTGGTGTGAGAACTTTGGAGAGGAGAGACACGCATGGTTTCTGACTCTTTTGGGGACTGACTCCAGGGAAGAGAAAGAAGACCTCTGTACATGCACAGAGGAAGCTGGCTCCTCAAAACCTCCTTAATTTCTAGTTTCTTTCCAGAGAGACTTAGGGAATTTCCTCTTGGGTGAAATCAGGGATTATCCCTTGTTTAGGATGAGATATTTTGTTCTTAGAAGAAGTGTTCATTCACTCTGTTTATTTTCTGGTATAATATCATCTAATTGCTCTGAATTCTGCTTGCTGTTTGCTGGGATAAATGGTTTTATTCACTATTTGTGAAGATCTTTTGTGTAACTCAGGTTTGGTGGAAAGGGGCCAAGCAGTGAGTGTTAGCTAAGGGATACCCCTTCATCTATTAAGGGATAGTTACCAAGGAAGGTACCAGCTTTTTATTTTGAACCCCTCATGCCTTTAGATTATCTTTACTTAGGAAGTAGATAGATAGTAGTAGATAGAGTGCAACACGGCTGTGTGCTTGCTCCCATGCTTTTTAGCATGATGTTTCAGTCATGTTGACAAATGCTTTCAATAAGGATGAACACAGCAGCAAGATCAACTACCATATTGATGGTAAGTTCTTCAATTTGAAAAGGTTACAATCTAAGACCAAAGTGGAGGGAGTGTTGGTGCATGATTTTCTGTCTGCAGATGATTGTGTACTCAATGCAGCCTCTGACGCTGAGATGCAACAAAGTATGGATCAATTCTCTGCTGCTTGTGCTAATTTTGGCCTAATAATTAACAACAAGAAAACACAGGTGCTCCATCAGCCAGCACCACACCATCCATACATGGAACTACTGGTTACAACAAATGGAGAAGTAGTGAATGCTGTGGATAAGTTTAATTACCTTGGTAGTGTGCTTTCCAAGGATATACACATTGACAATGAGGTTGATGCATGCGTTGCCAGAGCTCGCTCAGTATTTGGAAGGCTCTGAAGAAAGGTTTAGGACAGAAGAGGTATTAAAATTGACTACCAAACTGAAGTCTACAGAGCCCTTTTGCTGACCTCATTGTTATATGCTTGTGAAATATGGACAAGTCTACCAGCACCATGCCAGGAAACTGAATCGCTTCCATTTGAACTGTCTTAGGAAGATTCTGAGGATCACCTGGCAGGAGAAGGTACCAGACACTGAAGTCCCTGCTCAAGCTGAACTGCCAGGCATTCAAATTATGCTTCAGAGGGCACAACTCCGATGGGCTGGCCACGTTGTTCAAATGCCAAAATGTACGCTTGCCAAAAAGACTATTTAATGGAGAACTTGCATGGGGCAGGCAATCACATGGTGGCCAGAAGAAATGATACAAGGACACTCTCAAGAACTTTGGATTTGACTGTGCAACATGGGAGACACTGGCACAGTGTCTCGGCACATAGGAAAAGGTGCTGTGCTCTTTGAGCAAAGCAGAATTGAGACAGCACAAAGTAAATGCAGGATGTACAAATTTGGGATATCCACTCTAAATATTCATATGGACTATCTGTGCCCAACATGTAGTAGAGCATTCCGAGTTCGTATTGGTCTGATCAGTCACAGTCGGATACACTGAAATTTCACTTTACAATTGTTATGTCATTTTGGTCCTCTTTGAAGATGAAGGACAACAACCAACCACAGTAACCCTTGTCTGAGAAGAAAACAGATCATTTCTAGTGACCTTTTCTCCCATAGGAATTAAAGCCTCTCATAGAGAGGGATGAACAAGATTCAGGAGACATCTATCATTATTTTTCAAAAGCCTCGTTTAAACAACCTATCTTATATGGGCAGCACACACCTTATAGAGATAGAATAAAATTAATTAATTAATGAAAAGCAGAGGCAAAAACATCAAATGAAGTAGCACTGACAGAAAAAAAAGCAAGGAATTTCTAAAGATATAATAAGCACTTAAAGAATTAAGAGAAGAAATGAAATTTTAAATGACAAGAATTAAGAAAGAAGCTATATATTGCTAGGGAATCTTATGACAGGATGATAATGAAACAAGAGTTTGCAATTTGTATAGAAAATGTAAAAACAGAAAGTGTTAAGGACAGAATCAATATAGAGGACAGAAAGGCAGAAGGCAGAGTTGAAAAAACAACTCCCTAAAATTGCTCCACTAGGAAAAAAAATGAGTCAGTAATGCTGATGAAAGGGATGGATTTGGTAGCAGGCAGGCAAAGAGAACTTCTTTAATAATGAGGGCTTTTTAATTCTTATTTTGCTAGGGAAGGCAGGGTTTCCTTAGGGCAACAAAACATCAAGTATTCAGGGTGCCCCAGTGGCACACAGTCCAGTCTAGAAACCTTTCTGTTTGCACTCCATAGCTCTAGGCTTACTGTCTAATCAGGACTTCAGAAGACTAACACCAGAGCTCAACAAGAGACTATGAATACCAGTTAGAAACTGTGTCAAAGTATGCGGCCACCTGCTCTTGAACTGAGCCTCCTGAAGAGGGATCTCATCCCCTGCTATTGTTACATCCTGGGCCAGGAGGCTTTGCTACCAGTAAGTCTGGGCTTGGCTTTATGTCAGCATCTGGAAACATCAGTGCAGCAGGCATGGGGGGGTGTCAGGGATAATACAGTGAAAGTCAAACAAGAGTGTTCAGACATCATCGCAGAGGTACAAGTGGACTGCCACAAGAATTCTAAATCGGGGACCCACCAAGCTTTTCAAAAAGAAGGAAGCTAGGGATGATGTGTGGTGATGGCCATGAATGAGCTGTGCTGAGTAAACATCCAAAGAGTCAGGGAACCTCAATAATGGATATTCTTTTCTTTATATCTTTTTTTAAAATCTGAAAATTGATGTCATTTGTTTTCACATCACTTTAATTTCTGAAAATATCCTTTTCTTCTCTCCCACCCAGAAAGTGCTCTTTTTAAGAAAGATTTTTCAAAAGAGAGAAAATAAAAGAGTCCATCAAAACCAACCAATACTTTTTAAAAACTACATCTAATAGAATATTCACTATTGCAATTCATAGTCCTCTGGCTCTGGAATGAAGAAGGGAGGTGGATTTTCTCAGCTTTTTCTGTGGGTCTAAACTTGGTCATTATATTTACAGAAGGGGAGTTAGGCAGTATAGTGGATACAGCACACTAGACCGAATCAGGAAGACACCTTCCTGAGCTCAAATCTAGCCTCAGACACTTATTAGCTGTGTGACCCTGGTCAAGTCTCTTAATCCTGTTTAGCTCAGTTTTGTCTTCTGTAGAATGAACTGGAGAAAGGATATGGCAAAGCACTCCAGTGTCTGCCAAGGAAACCCCAAATAAAGTCATTAAAAGTTTAATACAACTGAAAAAATGACTGTGTGACAGATGCTTACATAGGGGTTGATTTTTCCATTTACGTTGTTGGAGTAGTTGTGAACATTTTTTCTTGGTTCATTTAAGTCTTCCTATGTTTCTCTGGATTCTTTATATTTGCAATTCCTTTATGGGGCAATAATATTCCATTATATTCATACAGTATGATTAGTTCTTCCTTAATCAGTGGACAACTGTTTGTTTCCTACTTGATATTGCCACAAAAAATTCAGTAGGAACATTTCAGGGCCCTTGAGGTAAAGAGCCAACTGCCTATCTCTTCCATTCTGTGACCTTGATCAACTCATTTTCCCTGTTGGAGCTCCAGGTCCCCATTTTGGGGGAATGAATTAGGATGAGACATGGCAGGTTCTGCCCAGAAGCAGTCACACTATGAGTGCCTTTTGGAAGCAGGATACATGGACGTCTTCAATAAAAAGACCTACTCTCTCAAATCAGGCAGCTTTTTTACATTCTGTCATTTTGACTTCTTTACATAATCAAAGCCCTGTTTGGCTATGGGTTCATCTTTTCTTCTCAGCTCTTTGTAGCTTGATGCCATGAAAACACTCCTATAATTGACCTAGCCAGTTTTTTGGATTATGCCCCTCCTTTTTTTTTCTGATTAAAATATTCCTTTCTTCACCCCAGTCAGGGTTCATTTCCCCCACTGCTCATCTTACAATGCAGAATGCTGTTATTTTCTCTGAAGCCAGAAAGAGTGAAACTGTAATGGTAGGGCTGTCTTTTGAACTTCTAGGCTGTCCTTTCCCACCATCAGCTAGTGATCTAGAGACCATGAAGCCACGACAGCAGTTTTCTCAGTCCTATGGGAAACCATCCGTGTTTACAAGAAGTGTTTGATAGAGACCCTGAAGGTCAAAAAATCTTGACTCAGTCAATGCTTAGAGAAAGCAGCCCTGGCCCCCAAAGCACCCCAAAGTCCTGATGTTTATCACAAAGTAGAAGGAAGACTTCCCAAAGTTCTTAGCTAAGTGTGACCTTATGGATTCCCATCTCCAGCAATCCCCACAACAGCCCAGATTGTCTATAGAATACAACAATGACAATTATTTCTTTTTCTGTCTCCACTGATCTTTACCTAAATACCCTTCGTTTAGCTTCCTCCTCTAGTGTCTTTAGTTCGTGGGATTTTCTTCCATGACTCTCTCATTAATATATTCATGTTACTTCATCCCATCACCTTTACCTACCCATCCCGACCCTTCTGAATAAGGTATACCCTTCTATAGCTATACTCTAGTATTGCCTTTCATCCCATTCAATGATGCTTCTGAGGTCTAGTTTGCCTCCTTGCCAACTCCTCCTCCTTGGATCTCTGGTTTGCTCTGTTTGTGCTTACCATTCCAGTTGGATGGACAGAGAGGATGCACAACTGGAGCCTTGGAGCAGCATCCCTGGCCCAGCCCTTCTGACCATTAGGACAATTCCATCTACTTGACTACTCCTTTATAGGAACTGCGGTTACTATAGGATAAAATAATAATAATTTTCCTAGAGCTTTAAAAAAGCAATTTATCCTCACAGTATTCTCTATTAGTATTCCATCTTTTACAGATAAGGAAATTGAGGCAAATAGAGGTAAAATGATTTACCCTGGGTCATGCAGCTAGTGTCTCAGGATAGATTTAAACTCAGGTCTTTCCGACTCCAAGTCCAGAGTTCTATCCACAGCACCACCCAGCTAGAACTCTAGCTCCAGAGTTGGTAGGGACCTACCTCTGAGGCCACTTCATGTAAACCCTTCTTTTAATAAATTTGGAAACTGTGATCCTGGAAAATGATACATCTTTCCCAAAATGGAAATCAGGACCTTTCTCCACTTGACCGCATTTTCTGTCTGCAAAATTTCATTGTACTCACTCAAGGTATGGCAGTTCCCATAGATGACCACCTGGCAGAGTTGGACTCACCTAAGCTGATGTGTTATACTCCTTAAAGGAGGCATTGGGCAGAGGGCTAGTTGTGGAATCCCCCAGAGGTGTCTGAATCTGGGCTTTACCAGTTATGACCTGTGTGATCTTGGGAAAGCGACTTAATCTTTCTGGGCCTCCATTTCCTCATCTATAAAAATGAGGAGATTGGACCACCTGGCCTCGGAGGCCCCTTCTAATTCATAATCTGTAGTTCTCTGAGGAGCTAAAGCAGCTTTGAGGATAGAGATGTCATATGGCCTCATGTCTTATCAAGAGAGATTGAGTAGAGAAGAGGTACGTCAGGTTCTACCGGGGACTCAGTGGGACATTGGCACCAAACAGCAAACGTGGCATGAAAGCTTTAGCCATAAAAAGGACTTGAAATTTCAGAGAAGCAGCTTGAGTCAGACAAAATGTCAACTCTTTGGAACCTCCTCCATTTTGGCTTCCTAACGTCCAACAGATTTCTGAAGTCCTAAATTCTCTGACCAGCAGTAGATTTACCACTCAGCCTTGGCACTCAGCCCAGAGACTGAGTTATCTTGATTGAAACCCTTCCTTACCTCCAACTCCTGGCCTCCTTCAAGTCTCAGATTAAATCCCACCTTCTTCAAAAGCCAGGGAGACCCTGCCCACTCCCCGTCAAGTACCTTCCCTTAGAGATTACCTCCAATTTACCTTGTATCTACATCTTGTATGTACTTGGCACTTTACCTCTCCCATTAGCATGTGAGCTTCTTGAGAAAAGTGTTCAAGTTCTTGCCTTTCTTTGTATCCCTAGCACTTAGAATTGTGCTTTTTATATAAGAACTTAACGGTGCTTGTTAACTGACTGACAGACTGATGGGTAACTGAGTGAAAAATCACTTAAACCATGATATTTAGCTGGTCTAAGTCCATGCCTCATATCACATCCCTTACTCCACCAGGAAACTAGGGCCTGTACAGTGTGAGCATCTTATAGTCTATCCTACCACCACACATGTACCTTCTGCCCTTTCCCACCCACCCATTGCTCCAGGAATAATTAAATCTGTATTAGCATTATTCCTGAAAGAACATGGCCATCTCCTGTGCTATGGCTGGCTTCATTGGAAATCCCAGACTCCTCTGGCTAAAATGCCCTTTCTTTGCCTCCATTTCCCGTTAGGATGGAAGCTCCTTACAATTTTTAAACAAATAATGAATTTTTATCCCTAAATCTTCAGTCTTGACATTTGTCAAATATCAGGTTATTATATTTGTTTTTATTTTTATTTATTTATTTTTATATATGTATATATTCATATAATATTTATATATAATATAAATATATGTATTTGTATTATATAAGTAATATATGTTTATATATACTTTTTATACATAAATTATATATCTGCTCTGTTCCATTGATCTACCTTTCTATTTCTTAGCCAGTACCAGATAGTTTTCATAATTACTGTCTTATAACATAGTTTAAGATCTGGTACTGCTAACCCTCCTTCCTTTACATTTTCTTCATCATTTCTTTTCTTGATTTTTTTTGTTCCTCCAAATGAATTTTGTTATTTTTTTTCTAATTCAGTAAACTAATTTTTTGGTAATTTATTTGGGATAGCCTTGAATATTTAAATTAATTTAGGTAAAATTGTCATTTTTATTACATTGGCCCTCTTTACCCATGAACAATTGATATTTCTTCAATTATTTAAATCTGGTTTTGTTTTTATAAAAAGTTGTTTGGGTTTTTTTTACAATTTTATTTGTATTGTTCCTAGGTTGTTTTGGCAGGTGTACTCCCAGGTACTTCATGTTATTTTAAATGGCACTTGATAAGTGTTACTCATTTAGTCATTCAAAGGGAAAGGGGGCACTTGTAGGCTCTAGGAAGGCAACAGAAGAAGGACTTCTTTTCTCTCAAGGAGTCTGACTAGAAGGGTCCAGTTGACAGGCTTGGGCTCCAGTCTCAGCTTTGCTGCTTTCCCTGTGATTTGAGTCCATGTTGGCTCATCTGTACAATGAGAAGTTTGAGCTAGAACAAACGTTCTTAACCTGTGAGATATAGGATGAGATGAAAAAACTTCATCTTTTTCTAAATCATCTTTATTTTCACTAACCTCTACCAAAAATTTAGCATTTCCTTCAGCTATTTAATAAGCGTATTCTGCAAAGGGGCACATGGGCTTCACTGGCCTGTTGAAGGGGTCCATGACACAAAGACGGTTAAGAATCCCTTACAAGATGTGAAAGCTTTTAATTCCTGTGATTCTTTCATCCCCAACATATATTTGTAGCTCTCTTCCCAGATGGAAAGGGCAAAAGTGGGCCATTATTAACTTTCTCAATGGGAACAAAAGGGAAAAAAGGCTTAAGAATGATGAATCTTGCTCTTTGGTCAGACCTCAAGGAGAAAAAACTGTGGTTACTCTGTTCTCTCTGCCAGGGATGCTATTTCCCACACTGGGCTTCTCGACCTCAGCAAATCTTGTGTGTGAAGTTAGTCAATTGGGGTGGCTACTGAGTAATACAGCCCATGTGTGCCATACCACACAGCTGGTGCTGGGGCCGGCACTGACCCCTTGTATTGGCAAGGGGAGCTTTCAAGTATAGAGTTGGTTCTTTGAACTGGGAGCATCCATGTGTCTCTGAGAGAGGACACAGGGGAAGGGATGAACCCCAGGAAGACTCAGATAGGATGAGAGTAGTTGCTTATGTATTCCACTATGTAGTTGCTCAACATAATACTCCAACTGCAATCATGTCTGAAAGTCCTTTGTGCTTCTAAATGGTCTTAATCCAATTGCACTATTCAGCAAGCATTTATTCAGTTCCTTCCATGTACTGTGTGCTGAGAAGTCAAAGCCAATGAAGCAGTCCTTGCCACCAACTAGCTTGTGTTCTTCTAGGGGAAAATGGCATGGTATCACAGATCACAGATGTACAGCTAGAAGAGACCGCAGATGGTCAATAAGTGGAGAAGTCATCTAATCTAACCCTCTCATGTTACAAATGAGGAAACTGAGCCTCAGAACAATTAAGTGGCTTGTTCAGTCATGGCCAACAAGGGTAGTTGATAGGAGAGGTAGGATTTGAACCGAGGTTTTCCAATTAGAAGTTAAATGTTCTTTCCACTACACCTCCCAAATGGTACAGGGGCATAGTATATAAAACTCCCCCCCACCCCTTCTTCCACCATCCCCTTCATCCCCTTCCAATAATCCTTTCTTAAAGCACAGTGAGGAGTGGAAAGAACACTTAGAGTTGTTTCAGATCTGCATTTGAATCTCAACTCTGCTTACTGATTACCTGTGTCAGTTAGTCAGTTAATAAATATTTATTAGGTACCTACTATGTGCCAGGCACTACGTTAATGCTGGGCATACAAAAAGAAGCAAAAGATAGTCCCTTCTATTGAGGAGCACAGATTCTAATGGCGGACATAGCATGCAAAAAATGATGTACAAATAAGCTTGATATGCGATAAATAGGAAATAATTCCCAGAGGGAAGGCACTAGCATTAAAAGAGACTGGGAAGAGCTTCCTTCAGAAGATGACCTTCAGGATGTCCTTGTCCCCCCTATGTCTCATTCATAAAATGGGAGGTTTGGCCCTTTGGGATGATCTCCAGCCTTCTTCTAAGCTCCAGATCCTTCTGTCCAATGTTTGCACCCTAGGCAAAATATGTGGGTTTGTCTCGCAAGTGTCAAGAAGCAGAGCTAGTTTTGGGTCCTGAAGTAAAGTCTCGGAAGAGAGGTCCTGAGTTTTGTTCACAAACGTATAATGCTTTAAAAGCGCCTATGCACATACTATTGGCAGGGATGAGGGAACCAAATTGAAAACATTTAAAGTAGCTTTTCATGAAAAGAAAATGACTGGTTTGAATTGCCGGGATCCTAATCAACACCTCTCCTCTGGGCCTTTGTCCAACCTCTTCCTTCCTCCTCCATTCCCCCCTCCTCTCCAATCTTCTCCATTCCCTTTTTGGGTTTCAAAAGTTCCTTTCTCCTGGTGATCTAAGGAGGTTAACTGGGCTGTAGTCTCTTAGGACTTGGGGGCTGGGGTGTGGAGCCATGCTGAGGGTGCAGCCTTAGCTCTTCCATCCCCCTCTCCCACCCACCACTGCAGTGAAAGAAGAAGGGATTTAGCTGTTCCACACATGTGCACCCCAGGAATTCCATGTGCAACTCAAAGAGGCCTCTTCAAGGCTGCTCCTACCTCTACCGGACGCCTGAGCCAAGTTGCCCTCCCCGAAGACAGAAGGATTCAGTGGCCTAAAATATGCATGGAAATGGTTCACACCCTTCCTCCCACCCCCCTCTAGCTGCCCTAGTGGAGGTCATTCATTAGCCATGCTCCTGGGACCTCAGAAGAGCTTCCAGGTAGGAAGGAAACAATGGAGGTCTTCTGCAAGAGTCAGCTCCACCAGAAGGGAGGAGATAGACTGAGCTCATACAGACGATGGAGAAATCATCTGGTCTAAGTGCCTCATTTTACAGCTTAGGAAAATAAGGCCTCCATGGAGAAAAAGATTTGACCAAGGGCCCACAGGTAGCAGATGGGTAGGATGAGTATCATTCCTGCAAATTAATGAGCATCTCTATTTCTAATGAAGGGAAAGGGGCCAGACTGGGTTCAAATCCTGCTTCTGATACCTAATACCTGTGTGATCTTGGGAAAATCATTTAATTCCCCTGGTTCTCAGTTTCCTCATTCCTAAAATGAGAGAATGTACTACATAGCCTCTGAAGTTTCATCTAGATATTTTTTATGATCCTATAAGTGAAGAATATTCAGGCAATAACTTCTACTGATAAGATATATATCTGAGGGCTGAGTGGTCAGGCCTACCCGGGTGTCCATTTGCCTGGGTTTAGGCCTGGTCTGTTGCATTGTTTGGACAAAACTTTTAGATAATTGTAGGGAGAAATAACTGTAAAACATACCAGTTTAGGGTTGTTTTCTGATTTTCTCAGAGCTCTGCATATGGTAGGTACTGAAGAAAGTATTTGTAAAGTTCTAAGTGAATTATTTTTGTAGCCATCACATGAGAGCTCCCCTCCCCCCACCATATCCCCCCGACTTCTTTGTAGCATTCATTACCCACTCTCTATTTTCCCTCCTGTTTCAGGAGAAACATCATTAAAACATCACTAATCCCTCTGTTTATGTCCTTAATCCATGGCCTTCTGGTGGTTTCAGTTTAACTCCTGTATTTTCAGACTTTCCCTATCTACTGACTCCTTCTCACATGCATATACATATTATCAGGTTTCCCCAAAACTAAAAAAAAAAAAGTCATCTTTTTTGCCCACCTACAACATCCCGCACTTCCTCTTCAATGCCAAACTTTAAAAAGCCATCCATGGCCTATTCCAACACTTTCTCTGAAGCCCCTCTCTTCTCTTACAATCTGACTCCCATTCTCACCACTGGAGTGAGGCTGCACTCTCAGAGGTCATTGGTGACTTCACATTCACCAAATCCTCTTCTGGTCGTCAACCTCTTGGACTTCTTCTGGAACTTCAGACCACTATCTTCTAGTGGTCACCATTTATTCCTTTGGTTTGGGATTTGTTTTCTAAATTATAAATTTATCAGTCATCCAACAAATGTTACAACCCATACAAAGATGCTTTTATATGAAACAACTTCTATTACATAGTTTGCCTTTTTTAAAGCATAAATTAGCAACACAATTGCCCTGTTTGCTCATGAACCCTCCTGAATTCCTTGTTTCCTTCTAAGTATTTTTATGTTTTGTGGATGCTCTTTCATTCGCATTTATTTACTTATTTTTGTTATCCTTATCATTTCTCATTAACTTCCATTCCCCCTTTCTCAGTCCTCAAAAATCCCACCTCTGATATTTACTACCTATGTATGGAACCTTGGGCAAATCACTTAACCTCCCTGGGCCTCAGTTTTCTCCTCTGTAAAGTGAGGGGGTTAATCTAGATAGCCTTGCAGGTACCTTCCATCTAGGATCCTAAGATTCTCCTTTGTTATCATCATCACAGGTTGGATTATTTATTTGTGTATCTTATACCATCAGACTATAATTTCCACTAGGGCAGGGTTGTCTTTATCCAAATTTTATAACTACTCCAGCCTCTCAGCACAGTCCTCTGTGCATTGTAGTCATTAATAAAATATTCACTAAAAGAATCTTTAGATTCTCCTTCACCATCTTATGGGTAAAGAGAGATAAGGACCTTCCTTGTGGTTCTAGGACATACTCCAAACGTAACACTGGCTCTCAGTGCCCCAAGGTGATCATGGCCCTGTTCCTAAATGGGTAGGGGAGACTGCTCTGACTACAGAAGGCATGACCAGAAAACCAGAGCTATTCCCACTCAAACATTGCCCAGAAAAAAAAGTTCTTTAATACCCCAGCATCCAAAAAAGGCATGAAGAAAAGCCTTTGGTTTTTTAGTTGTTTCAGGAGAATACTTACTGAAAAATGATCCAAGAAAATATTAAAGACTTTCAAGACCTCCAGGAGTGTTTGTCTCAGAAGAAAAACTCAATGAAATGATTTTTATCTCAATGATGGTGTACAAAGGACACACTGTTCTAATTTTCTTCTCAAACTGTAACCACTTATCCATTGCACCCATTCTTGACAAGTCATCAAAGTCCAATGTTAGTCCTTCATCACATTTCTGTTTACCCCCTGAGAACTAGATAAAGGGATAAGAAATCTAGGCTTTGAAATCTTCAACCCCTGGATAGATAGTTTCACAACACAGCAAAATGGACCTTCATAATCTGGTCCACTAACTAAAACAAAGTGGCTGATGAATGACATGACCCAAGTGATTCCTGTAACTTCTCACAATGATGTCTCATAAATGGGTAGTCATTGTTCCCACTGGCTGCCTATGGGGCCAGATGTGCTCAACATCTGCAAAGTTTTTGGAAAGAAGACAATGTGGGGCCAGAGAAGAGAGAAGAACAAATGATCTTTCTGAAAAGACACACTAACTTTAGGCTGTTTATGGGCTTTGGGTGCATTTATGAAACAAGCCCAAAGTACAAAGGGCCAGGACCACAAATCAGTCCAGTTTCTCACTACAGAAGCATCAAAGACATTGGCAAAGTATTTCCTAATGGAAAGACCAATGAATGTCTCACCTTTCCTGTAAATGGGAGAAAAGGAAAAGTATAGGGAAAAAGAGGTTCTTTTCTAAGACCTGCCCTTTTATCACATATCCTGCCCTCCCCTTAACTCCAGAAATACAGATTGCCTATGTCAAGTCCTAAATTATGCAAGAGGTCTTTCCTAGTACCCCCACTGTAGGTACCTTCTCCTCTGAGATCACCTTCCATCCACTATCTATATCTTGAATGTGCCCAGTTATTTACATGTTTCTCCCTTCATTAGAAGGTAAGCTCCCTTTGGGCAGATACTCTTTTTTGCCCTTTTTAGCATAAAGGTATAGTCCAGCCTTGAGAAATGTTTACTGACTGACTAGCAGTCAAGAAGGTATTGCAGCTAAACTATGGAAACAGGAAGGAAGCAGCTCCAGAAAATAGACATACTAGAATCTGGTCTCTCATACTCACCTAGAGGCAACAGATAAAGACAGAGAAAGCCCAGGTCTCAGGGCTCATGATACTCTCTAATCTGCCTTGTTCTATTGCTATAGAGCTATGGAGGGAGCTCAGAAGTCTTACTATGTTAGAGCAGCTTGGCTTGGGGAATTGTTTCCTGGGTGACTCTCCAAGTGGGTATATTGTCTGTTTGTGCTCCCCTGTGCTTTGTCGGCTTCATGAAGGCAAGGCAGAGGATATACCAGAGGCCAGGGCAGTGATGCCTCACAAGGTCAGTGACAGACACATCCTCGGTAACCCTTTCTGGTCCCTTTCCGATGCTTTCAGATGTGCCCTTGTTAGAGGTTGTGAGCAGTTCAGGAGTTGGCCAAAAGCAGAAAGTAAAAATGCTTTCATAGAGACGAATAATTTAGTGGTACGAGATGACTAGAAATCACAACAGCAATGGAAGCAGGAGACCTGGCTTCTACTCCCAGTATTTCAAGTCCCTTCCCCTCTCTGAGGACTTCTCTTCAGTCAGATGAGGGAGTTGAATAAGATCATAGTTGCCCAATATGAACCCAGGGAGCCACACATGGCATGCCCAGCCCTAGTATGTAGCTGTATGAGATGGTTAGAAAATTATTAAAAATCTAATTAGCTAGCACACTGAACTGGTATGCCAAAGGACCCAACCTAAAGAGTTTGGGCAGCTAGGTGGTATGGTAAATAGAGTCCAAGATCCAGAACACAGGAATTCAAATACAGTCTTAGAACCTTAGCAGCTATGTGACCCTGGGCAAATCACTTAACCTCTGTTTGCCTCAGTTTCCTCAACTGTAAAATTGTTGTGAGAATCAAATGAGATAATATTTGTAAAGCCTGGAACATAGTAGGCTCTTACTAAATATTTGTTGATGGATTGCTATAAAGGGTCATTACATGTTATGGAGGACTGCATGCACACACAGTTATCAGTACTGAGTTCCATGCAAATCCTGGGAAATCACACATGATCATAAGACTGCAAGAGCCCTTTACACAAGTCACAGAACCCCTCCCTGGAACTTGAGGCACACCCTCTTTTTCTGCCAGTGGTCAAGTTTCTTTATGTCTTGTAAGGATTCTCCTCACCACATTCAGTTTGGTGAGCACCACCTTCTCTGCCAACGAATCCATGCAGTAAGCCTTGGAGGATCAGCATGCCCTCATTTTATTCCCAGAGGAGAAATGAGAATTCTTGTTGTCTCTCTGCCCCAAGAGTCATTTGGACTCTTGGCTGAAGGGGCATGTGATAGCGCTAACAATGACAACAGCAAACATTTATGTGCTGCTTTACCATGTGTCAGGCTCAGCTCTAGGCACTTTTTATTATTATGCCATTTGATTCTTACAACAGCCCTGGGAGGTAAGTACTACTATTATCCTCATCTTACAGTTGAGGAAACTGAGGCAAACAGAGGTGAAGCAATTTGCCCAGGGTCACACAGTCAGTAAATGTCTGAAGTGAGATTTGAACTCAGGTCTTCCAGACTCCAGGTCCAGGGCTCTATTCACTACATCACATGGCTATCAATATTCTGGCTTTTAAGTGTCCAGTAGTAGTATAACATGAGTAGGTCATGGAGTCTATGTTGGGTAGTGAAGAGATGCTTCCTGAAGACTCTGACATCTGCTCAGAGCATTTGGTTGCATCTTCCCCTCCTGCACTGGGTAGCCTCATCAGGCAGGTTACATGATCCATGGAAATCAATATTGCTTTGGCAGTTCTGTGAAACAAATTCACATTGGCAGAGAAGAGGCCAATAAGTTTCTCAGCCCACCCAGGTGAACTGTATGCATCAGGCTCCAAATTAGCATCAAATCTTAAAAACATTTATTGTCTCTTCTTAGAGGCTAAGGGAAAAAACACACAAAACCTCACCATGAATTTCATGAAGCATCGCGTACACCCAAGAAGACTCTAGGAACAATAGTGAATTAGCTTGCCCCAAAGAAGCCCAAATAAAGCCCAGATTGGAGGGAGTTTATTCCCACCATTGTTGAAATGTGGTCACCTCAGGGGACAGACACTGTGAAAAGCAGCTTTGATGGGTAAAGAGACTGCAGGCAGGGTGGAAGATTTCGACAGTCCCTGTGCACTAAGGAATGGTTCAGGAAGTCTGCAGTTCTACCAGAGGCCTAATGCAGGGGGAGCTGAGTTATTACAGAGAGAAGGGTACAGGATGCCTGAGTTAGCACAGAGGAAGGGTACAGAGACATCAAGATTATCACAGAGAGATGGTACAGTGAACCTTAATGAGTTCAGAGGTCTGAGTTAACAGAGAAAAGGTACAGAGAAAGGGTTCAGGAGGCCCTGGGTTATCTTAGAGAAATGGTCCAGGGGGCCAGGGTTAACACAAAGGAAGGGTAGAGGGGGCCTGGATTAGCTCAGAGAGATGATTCAGGGGACCTGGGTTAGGTCAGAGAGATGGACCAGGGGCCTGGGTTAGCTCAAAGGAATGGTGCAGGGGGCCTGGGTTAGCTCAGAGGGATGGTGCAGGGGGCCTGGGTTAGCTCAAAGGGATGGTACAGAGGGTCTGGGTTAGCTGTTGAGATCTTTTCCACAGCTGGGTACAAGTTTGATGGAGTCTTCTAGCAGGTCACCACAGACCCTAGGAATCAGTACAGTATACCAAGTGGACATTTTGAAAGTGTTTGCTCAGAGAAGCCTTAAAGGCCTTGAAAACTTTCAGTGTCTTCTTCCAAGCTGCCTAACTCTTCTCTGTGGTGTAGACTTGGGTTTGAGTGTCTACATTAGCAGAAAGCAGTTGAAAGGCTTTGGATACGGATCTGGGACTGACAATATGTCCATCAACTGAAGACCTGTGTAGCTGAATCAGAGAAGCTCTTGGTCAGGTTTGCTGCAGAGGGACAGACTTTTGCAGGCACTAAGCAATCATCAGCCAAGTCTCAGTAAGGTTGGTTGTGATTAGCATCAATGAAGGTGGGGGCTGGGAGTGGGGGAGACATCCATCCCAACTAAATAACAGGTTGTAGAAATATTTGAAAACTGAAGTAATATTTAGATACAACCACATGAATATCTAGTGCTTCAGTCATCTCAATGAGGTGGATGCCGCAGATTCTCTTAAAGTCCTAAAGCAAATCAGTTCCTAGTTGACAGCTAAACCTCGGAGTCAGAGTCTGCTACTCAGTAGAGAGGTCTCCCAGCTTCTGCTCTCACCCCACCACCCCCACTCCAATGCATCTTTCATGCCACTGCCAGAAAAATTTTCTTTAGCCATAGGCCTATTTCTGTCATTCTGCTCAAAAATATTCACTGGCTCCCTATCACCTACCAAGTCAAGTTCATATTCCTTGACTTGGTATGTAGGGTCTTCCACAGTTTGGTGCCATTCTGCATTTCCAAAAGATGCCTATATTATTCCTCTCCATGCACTCTCTACTCTGACCAAACTTGACTATTGGGTCTTCTAACATACCCAGTATCTTTTTGCCTCTGTTTTCCTTTAGGTTGTTTTCTATCCCTATAAAGCTATCCCTTGGATTCCGGATTCCTACACATCCCCTAAAATCCAATTCAAATACCATCCTTCATGAAGCTTCCCTTGATTCTACTGTCACTAACATCCCACCCACCCAACCTCATACAACTTTGCTTTCATGTTTCTAATGCATTTATTATATATTGTGAATTATAGTTATACATATCAATGCCTTTTATTTTTGTTTCTTGGATCAGTATGACTAACAAAAACAATCCATTCTATTAGGGATTTTCAATCCATTAGGGATAAGCCCCTCCCTACATAGGTTAGCTAGTCCCCAGCTAATAGACTCCATCTGTTACCAGGTCCACACTTGAAATTTTGCCATCTTGGTAGGACCTGTGTTTTACTGGCATAACCTGTGAGACCTCAGGGACACTTATCTGACATGATGTGGCATTGGAGGAGGACCTGGCTGAACTTTTCTATCTCCACAATATGCCTCACATCTGACCATTTCTCTCTGCTCATGAAAGCATCAGTTCAGGCCCTCATCTGTTTTACCTTAGATAATTGCAATAGGTTTCTAATTGTTCTCCTGCTTCAAATCTCTTATCACTCCAAGTCACTCTCCACACATTACCAAAGTGATTTTCCTTATGTATAGAGATGTGACCATGACACTGTCCTACTTAATCAACTCCAGTGGTTCTATTATCTCTACCATCAAATATAAATTCCTCTGTTTAGCTTTTAAAGCCCTTTACAACTTGGCCTCAACGTATTTTTCCAACTTTGATGTACATTACCCTACCCCCCAAAATTCTTTGATCCAATCAAGCTGTTCTTCCTTCCATTCCTCACACATCTCCTGCCCCTGTACCTTTGCACTAACTGTTGCTCATGCCTGGAATGCCCTTCCTCCCCTCTCATTTCTGCCTCATAGAATCCTTTTCTTCCTTCAAAAAGAAGCTCAAAAACCATTTTCTATGTGAAGTTTTTCCTGATTTCCTGATTTCTTAGAACTTACCTTCCTAAATTACTTTGTATTTATTTTGTTTATATCTGATATGTATTTGTCTCCCCTGTATATGCTCCTTATGAGTAGGGATCATTCCATTCTTTGTCTTCGTATTCTCAGCACCAAGGACAGTGCATGAACAATAGGTAGCACTCAGGAATGCATGTTGATTGGCATTTAAAGAACCTTGAGGTGGGCCTCTATGACACTGGGTGGATCCGCTACAGTGAATTAATGGAAAGATAAGGACACACTATCAATCAATCAGCCAACAGTCATTTATTAAGCCCCCTACTATGGGCCAAGGACTGGGGATACCAAAAAAACCCACACAAAACCCAGTCCCTGCTCTCAAGGAAAGTACATTCTAGACATGCACATATATAGATATGAGGCAATCTGGGGTGGAAGGAGGAACCAGTACTTGAGGTGTCAAAAAACTCCATTTAGAAAGCAGGACTTGAGCTGTTTTGAAGAGAGGCGAAGAGGAGGAAGGCATGCATTTCAGGAAGAGAGGACAAATCAGCACAAAGAAATGGAGGCAGAGGATGAAGCATCCTGTCTGCAACAGCAAGAAGGCAGGTTTGGATCAGAGAGTGTGTGAAGGGGCGAAATGTGCAATGAGGGCAGAAAAATAGTTTGGGGAAAGGTTGTGATGGATTAAAAATACCAAATGGTGGAGTTTACATTTGATCCTATAGATCATTGGGAACCTGTCTGGTACCTTCCAGCTCTAGGTGTATGATCCTATGATTACCTGTCACCTAACAAGTGATTTGCATATAGTAGGCCCTTAAATAAATGTTTGTGGTATCTTTGAATTGAATTAAACTGACCTGAAAACTCAGCTCATGGTGACTTTCCACATAGAAAAAGATCCTTAGAATATCAGTAGGACTTTAGAGGGAATTGAGTCCAACTGCTTCATTTGACAGGTGGAAAACTGAGACCAGTGGGGAAGAGGAATTTCTCCAAAACCACATGGGTCAGTGAGAAAGCAGCAACCAGAACTCAGGTGTTCTGGCTCCCAGGCCAGTACTCTCTGTCTCTCCCACCCTCCCTTCCTTGCTCCCCTTCCCCGCTCTCTCCCCCTCCTTTACTGCCTCCTTTATTAAGAAGTCATAAGGTTTGAAGATAAAATAAAAATCTCTTTGGAGAAACCATTTTACATGCTGACCAAAAGAATGTCCACTTCAGAATGAGTACTAACACTACCACCATTATTTAGTTCAAAGGACTTTCTCCTTTCTGAGCTCTTCTCCCATCCTTCTTCCCCTTTCACAATACAAACATATAGTATGAGTCAATCTCAGTTGTCTCATCTATAAAATGGGGGGAAACTGCAGCTCACAAAGTGGTCATGAGGGAGATGCTTACATATCGCAAAGAGTTTTTAGAAATGTGAGCTTTTTATATATTTATGTGAACTCTTACTCTCATTCAGGATACCTGGACACACAAAAATTCCTCTAACCCAAAGAATGTCAAGATAAAGTGAAGGTCTGCTTTCAGTGAGGACTGACAGTCATTTTTCTTCACATTCAGTCCTCACCAAGTTTCAAAGATCCAGATTCTTGTAGAGGGAGAAGGGAGTGAGGCCAACAGACAACTTTATTCAATAAACTCCAATAGTCCCTGTTACCTCTAAGGATCAAATATAAAATCCTGTTTGGCTTCACAAGTTGAGTCCTGTCATGTGGAAGTTCCCCATTATCAATGATATCACAGGACTTCAAAACAAAGGATAGGGGGCTGCCTGATTATGGTAGTGGACTCACCATCACTCATCAGAAGTACTCAGGCAGTCTGAAAAACCAGGATCCTGGAATCTCAGCAATGCTTTCAGGCAGCATGATATGTGCCCACATGAATCACTAGAAGTGGGGAACAGTCATCAGTCTTGGGAGGCTCTCTATCATGTCCTGGAAAGCAGCAGACCTGCCTATTGCTAACGTCAGGCTGACAAATTGCTGCTTCCTTAGCAGAGATACTAGTGACCACCATGATTTGTGTCTTCTTCCTCTGATACTTTTTAGATGATCTAACTAATGGCAGCTGTGTATTTGATCATTCTTCCTTTATTTCAGACAGCTGTGTCTTCCTTTCCTCTCTCTTCTTAATGAAGAGCTTCACTCCAAAGGCTCAATGCTCCTCTTCCCTTTCTCCTTTGTCACATGTCCTTCCACCTTCCAACCTTCTGGAATAGATCAGGATCTCCCTCTTCAGATCCTGTTTCTTCTTTGTTTTTACATCAAGCCCTTCTTCCATTTAATAATGGAACATTCTTATCTCCCAGATAACCTGGAGAGAGCCCAGATGTGGTAGAGGAGATTCCTGCTTTGGGGGAAAGGTGAAACTGGCATGACTAGATTTAGGGGAAGCTTGGCATATGGGATTGAATGCTGGGGTTCAAATTCACTAACTGACTCACTAACTGACTGACCTTGAATAACCTTTTGGTTGGTCTCCCTACCTCAAGTCTCTCCCCAGTTCAATCCACCCCTCCACTCAGCTGCTAAAGTTATCTTCCTAAAGCACAGGTCTGACCACGTTACTCCCCTATTCAGTAAATTTCCATGACTCCCTGTTATCTCCAGGATCAAATATGACATCCTGTTAGGTTTCACAACTTGTCTTACCTTTCTATTCTTTTGCCACTTTACTGTTCCTTTACATCTTTTAAGATCCAAAATACTGACCTTCTTCTGCTTCACATACAACAATCTACTTCCTGCCTATGCATTTTCATGGAATACCTCACCTCCACATTTGGACTTTCCTGGTGTCCTTCAAGTCTCAATTTAATCCTACTTTTTCCAAGAGGCTTATGCTGGTCCCCCTCAACTCCAGTATCTTCCCTCTGAAATAATCTCCAGTTTACCCTGTAAGTATCTTTATCTATATACTTGTTTTCAGGCCCTCTCCCCAATTAGCTCCTTGAGGGCAGGGATCGTTTTTTACCTTCATTTGTATTTCAAGCGCTCAGCACAGTGCTTGGATCTTGGGAGGGCTTAATAAATGCTTGCTGACTTAACTTTGGCCAAGTCACTCCTTGTCAGCCTCAATTTCCCCATCTACAAAATGTAAATAACATTACCAAGAGCACCTTATCTCACAGGATTATTTTGAGGTTCAGATGATACAATGTATATCTATGATTACTGTGGTTATGATCTCTAAAGTCATTTCCAACTCTCATATTCTATAATCCTAGTAGGACTATGCAAGAAATGAATGCACAAATAAAAACTCATTAAGTGCCTGCTGTGTTGTGTGCAAAGAGCTGTGCTAAATGCTGGGGATACAATTAGAAAAATGAGACGGTCCCTGCTCTCAAGTAACTCACATTGTAAGGGAGAAGATAGACATGATGGAGATGATGATGAAGATGACGATGACGATGGTGATGATGAAATGAGGAATCTGTGTGAAAGATTATGTAACTTGCTCAAGGTCATACACTATTGACACTAATTGACACTACGTCAATTCACTATTCCTCCAGATTTTTCAAGACGTATATTAGACATGTGAACTTGGGTTTTTATGTATAAGGCTACATTTATTCAACTAGATTTAGCCTAGTGCTCTAGTCTCTCAAGATCCTTTTGGATACTGATCACTAACTATTGTGTTAGCCAGACCAATGATAACACAATATTGGGGTAAAATAGTGGATGATGGGTGATGCCTGGACTTGCTCATGAATTGGATTTAAGTGAGACAGAATTGCACAAAGTCATCAGTCCCATTCTCTCTTCCTGATTCATCAAAGTCCAGGGGAAGGAGGAAAGTCAAAATGACTAGCAATGGATGGCCCAGGATGCAGCAAAAGTTCTAAGTGCTCCAGATTCCCTACTTCAGCTGCCTTTATGACCAATGAAACAAACTGTTTTCATCCACCCATTCTGCCAGGGGAAGTATTCACCTGTTTGGAGTAGACATCCCCCTAACTCACCACTGGTAGGTTACTTTCACCCTGGTTTAGCCCCTCTGCCAAGACAGTTCTACAAGGGTTTGGCTACTACCCATGCTACAGCTTCCTGAAGCCAGAGGTGAGAGTTGGGTGACAGGTTGACATCATCAAAGGTGAATGAACAATCCTGAAAAGGGCTCAGCAAGCTCTCACACCAGAGGTGCTGCTCCTCCCTGAACATCCCATACTACTGTGTATTCAGCCATTCAAACAGTTCCAAATCTATCTCATTGTACTATTGCTTAGCCTTCATCTCTTTTCCCACAAGAATTGTAAAAGATACTTCATCGAATATTTTGCTAAAGTCCAGCTAAACTATATCTCATAGCATTCCTTGATTTATCCATTTAATCTCTCTGTCTCTCTCTCCATATAGATGTATATACATCTATATGTATATATACATAAATATCTACATATGAATAGATTATATATGTACACACACATGTATATATACACTATATTTGTATATGCATATATACGTATGTGTATGTATACCTATGTATGCGTATGTGAGTATATATACATACACACACGTATATTGAGAGAGAAAGAGAAAGAGAGAGAGAGTCAGGTCAGTGAGGCCAGGCCTGTTGTTGGTAAAGCCAAGTTGGCTCTTTGTGATCATAGACATTTCCAGATAATCTATATCCATCTATTTAATGATCTTTTCTAGAATTTCCCTAGAAAAATCAAGCCCATTTTCTTTTGTCCACAGACTCAATTATTTTCTCTTTATTTGGAAAATCAGAGCACTGGCACTCCTCCATTCTTGTGGTACCTCTCCCTTTTTCTGTGATCTTTTAAATATCACTGGCAATGGCTCAGCAATCACAACTGCCAGACCATTCAGTCTGCAAGGATCCAGTTCCTCTGGGCCAGATGACTTGAATTCATCAAGGGCAATGAGGTGTTTCCTTAATATCTCCTTTTATGCCTTAGGCTTCAACTCCTTGTTACATTGTTGTTGTTAAGTAGTTTTTCAGTTGTTGTTGAGAAGTTTTTCAGTCATGTCTGACTCTTTGTGACCTCATTTGGGGTTTTCTTGGCAATGACTTGCCCTTTCCTTTTCCAGCTCATTTTATAAATAAGGAAACTGAGAACAGGGTTAAGTGACTTGCCCCGGAGTCTCACAGCTAGTTAGCGTCTGAGGTGAGATTTGAACTTGGGAACTTGAGTCTTCCTGATTCTAAGCACAATGTGTTATCCACTTCTCCACCTTGCTGTCCCTCCCTGTTATGTAAAGTCATGTAAATACAATCTCCTGGTTAATTCAGGAATTCACTTTACAGCACCCCAGACAGGCTGTCATCCAGTCTTTGCCTGAACACTTTCAATAATGACACTATATTTCTTTTCCAACTGTGCTAATGGTCAGTTTTCCTTTAACTGAACTTACCATTTCCTCTTGCTATCTCCCATCCACTGGTCCTAGTTATTCCTTCTGGAGCCAAGCTAAATAAATCTAATCTCTCTTTCATATGGAATTCTCTCAGATACTTAAAGTGAGCTATCGTCCCCACTAAATCTTCTCTTCTTCAGGCTAAACACCCCAACCTCCTTTTAATTCTCCTTAAACTGTTTACTGTCCTATAAACATACTTCTGTTTATCAATACCCTCATTTCCAGCTCCTGGCTTCCCAGGCTTCCTTCACATCTCACCTAAAACCCCATCTTCTGCAAGAAGTCATTTCTGGGCATCCTCAATCTTAGTGCCTTTCCTCTAAGATTATCTCCAAGTTAATCCTTTATATACCTTGTTTGTGCATAGTTTTTTTTTTTTTAACAGCTTGTCTCCCCCATCAGAGTGTGAGTTCCCAGACAGCAGAAACTGGTTTTTTTTTGTGGGGGGAAGGTAGGGGAGGGGAATTCTTTGCACAGTGCCCGGCAAACTTAAGGACTTAAAAACAATGTTTTTAGCATTTAATAAATGCCAGTTAACTAATATGCCATGCCAAAAGTTGATGTGGCCTGCCAAGACAGATAAGATTTGATTAGGGTAGGGGAAAGTGAAACCATCGCTTCCCTTTTTCAGACAGGTGATTTCTATTAATGAAAGCTAATACTGCATTAAGCTTAATTCACCTGAATGCTGTTAAGCCACATCTCTCCTTATTTCATACAAATGCAACTGATTTTGGAACCCAAATAAAGGACTTTAAATCACTGTGTAAATGTTATGATTATTAATATTGTTATTGTAAATGATTTATTATTATTTAACTGTCATCTTTCTCACTGAAGTTCAGATAGAAATGATTCTAGAGCATGTCACTGTCCTATTATTCTTTTATATTTTATGTTCTATGGACTACTGAAGGTGGTTAAAAACTGCTTTCTGCAGTTAATAATATTAACAGTGCAATTATATAGCACTTGCTTTGTACCATGCACCATGCTAAGCACTTTACAAACGTCATCTCTTCTGATCCTCACAACAACCCTGGGAAGGAGGTAACATTATAATTCCCTTTTAGCCATGAAGCAACGGAGGCAGAGAGAAGAGGTAAAGTGACTTGCCTAGGATCACATGGCTCCTAAGAATCAGGTCAAATTTGAACATAGGTCTTCCTGATTCATTGTGCTAAGTATTAAAATGTAAGTTCATCCTCTGTAGGCTTCCTAAAAAGCATTTTTAGTACAAGCTAGGAGAGAACAAAGCAACAGGGAGGATAGGGACCCCATCCTCTTCTCTCATAAATTTGATCTCCTTGGTCAAGTGGGATCTCTATATCATGGAGCTTAGAGGTTTTAAGTACTGAGAGCAACCTCTATTAAAAGTCCTGTTAAGTTTTTATGAATCAGTGGTATGTCCAAGTGATTGTGGGAAAGAGTTCCATTTATGATAATATCTGGTTCTCGTGCAGCTTAATAGTTGAGTTCTCCAGGCTATTTTGAAGACTGCATAGTAGCGTAGGAACTTATTTGTCAGTCTACGAAAAATGAGCTTCTGATGCATAGTTCTCGCCACTAGGTCTTGTCTTGCTAAGGATTTGGTAAGAACTACATTTTTAACACCAAAGTGATATGTTGCTGTAATTCTACTGTTTTCTTGTAGTCTATATACTCATCATGAAGACTGGATTTATTCCCTAGGAATAATTAGTACTTCTGTAGTTTCTGGGAGTCAGACTTAGTCTGGAATTGCCATCATAAGCCCATTTTCACAAACAAATGCTTGTGACTCAGCCATTTGTTTGATATTTTTTTAAAAAATCTATTATTGGCTAACTTCACATGGGTGTTACTGATCAAGAATCTTTAGATTTCACTTTCAGTTCCTGGTCTTTTCATAGGCTTCTTATTTTCTCCAACCCCAGCCTTCTCTTTTGACATCTTTAAGTATGATGTATCTTGCCTGGAGGAAACCAATATATATTTCGGTATCATCTTCATCCACTGGTTCAATGTGCCCTCCAGATTCAAGATCTTTAGTCTTTATCTTTATTTGGCACACATTAAGACATTTATGCTTATTGAGCCCAAATAACATTCTGATACCACCGAAGAAAGGTTTGCCAAGATGAAGGAATTTGTTTTTTGGTGAAGTCAAATAAGCTTGATGCATTCATAGACATCAAAGGGTTGGTGAGATGTTTTGGTTCATCTTCTATAGCTTGGAAGCCATAATTAGTTCTATTTAGGTGGTTTCAGTTTAGGTGGATGGTGGACATAAGGTGAAGCAGAACAATCATCAGATTGAACTGCCTCCCTGTTATGCTACATTTTATATGAATTATTGTTGACATTATTGTATTGGTGGTATGTTTTAAATACAGAATGGTTTTCCACGTGGGTATCACTCTAGCGTTTTGTGTTTTTCAGTTGTATCCAACTATTTATGACCTCATTTGGGGTTTTCTTGGCAAAGATACTGGAGTAGGTTGCTATTTCCTTCTCCAACTCTTTTTACAGATGAGGAAATTGAGACACACATTAAGTGACTTACACAGGATCACACAGCTAACAAGTGACTGAGGCAGAATTTGAACACACGCCTTCCTGACTCCAAGTCCAGTATCCTATCCACTGCCTCATTTCTCTGATACTTTCTACCAAGAAAGGTGATATTAGATTTATATCTGAGAGAAAGTTGGTAAAAAGTCTTCTTAGCAATTCATTTATCACTGTGAAATATTTGAGATTGTGTAATTTTTCCAGCTCTGTACCTTCCCAGTTTTTCAGAAAGGCTAGGATTTCAGTGACCTCTATCAACATAATTGTTCTGTCATTCATTAGCATAAGTTCTCTTTCTAATTTGATTCAACTTGCATTTCTGATGTGTTGGACTTCTTGGTGATCATATAGATACAGAAATTTTCTGCAGTCTCCTTTTTTTGGGAGCTCAGTCTTGTGCCTGATTTCTTTATTCTCCTGTCTTTAAAATAAAGTGAAATTGATTTTTGATTGTTCAATTTGTTCTTGGCATCACTTTTTGATATGCTTGTCTTTTCAAAATTGTCAGAGTTCAGCACTCTTTTTGTCATGTTTTGTTGGTCATATATTTTTTGGAGTTTGTATCAAGTAAAGATTTTTAATATCCTGCAGGTCTTCAAATTTTCCCAAATTTTAGAAACTCCTCACTTTCAGTTAATCTAGACTTAGAGATGAAGTTTGCTTGGTTTTTGTTTTTAAATTGTTGCCCTGGCCTGGCCAGCAATATATTGTTGAGTGATGTGCAGCTGAGGGCACCACTGACAAAAAAACAGCAAGAAGTTCTTGACTAGAACTGGTGAAATCTGTTTCCAATTTTGTTATGACATAGTCCTGGAATGTAATGAAAGTCCTCATGCCTTCAGTCCATTTCCTTCACACTCAGTGGTCAGAATCTAGGCATCTCTATCAGGTAGGACATTGATATTTCTGACGTGTTCCAATTTACCATCATTATTGTATCAATTATTAAATTAAATGTTCACTATAAAAATGTTAACTAATAATGACAGCAACAATAATAGTATTAGGTATCATGATGTAGTAGATACAAACCTGGTCACAGAGTTAGAAGTCCTGGGTTCAAATCCTGCCTCTGACATATAATGGCTATGTGACCCTGGGTAAGATACTTAACCCTTCAATGCCTCCATGCAATTTTCTAAGATTTTAAGTTACAGAAACTTGATTGATCTGATTGAAGTATAATTTTTTCAAGTGAAGTATAATTTTTTCACTTCATTTTCTTACTTTTTTTCAACATGGCTAATATGGAAATATGCTTTTCATATTTTTACATATATAATGGGTATCATATTGTTTGCCTTCTTAAGGGGGAGGAGAGGAATTAAATGGATGGAGGGAGATAATTTGTAACTCAAAATTTTTTAAAATAAAAGTTAAAATAAGTTTTGCATGAGTATGTATGTAAAACCTACATCAAATTGTTTGCCTTCTCAATGGGGGGGAAAGGCAAGGAGGGAGAAAATTTGGAACCCCAAAATAAAAAAAAACAAATGATAAAAATTGCTTTTACATATAAGTGGGAAAAAATAATAAATTAAAAATGAATGTTATGAATAAATGATTTTAAGTGGCTGATCTGCATTGGTAGAGGGAATTTCCTCAACACTAATGTAATCATGAGTTTGCCCCCTCTCCAAAATGATTATTTGTCTGAGCTCATCTAATTGTCTTATCATTCAGTCTATGTTTCTTCTCCATCTTGTCCAAAAGGATATGGTGACAGGAAAAACACAAGAGAACCATGATGCTTTCTCAGAATCACAGAATCAGAGGGGACCTCAGGAGTCCTCTAGTCCCATATCTATGCAAGAATCCCCTTTATAACATCCCCAAGTGATCAAGCACCCTCAACCAAAAGACCTTTGGCATGGGGAACCCACTATCTGAAGGGGTCATTACTGGCCATTGTCACTTTAATGCCTGCCCTAGCCAGTGGGGATGAATTTGTTGAGTCACTGGTATATTCAGTTGCTTCTCTCCCCTGGTGACTCATGTTATACAGCTCAATAGCTGCCCCAAATTAGACATGCTGAAGTCTTTGGTCACAAAACAGTCCTGTTAACTCCAAAAGCCATCAAACTCAGGATGCCCAATACCTGGCAAAGAAAGGACCAGCTAGTTGAGTTGAACTGACCAACCACTGTTGTACTAGAATATTAGTTCTCTTGCATAATCAATGAAACATACAAGTGTGAGATCATATGATAGAGTAGAAAGAGCATAGAATTTGGAGACTGAAGTGCTGGATTTAAATCTGGGCTCTGCTAGTTCCTATCTGTGTGACTTTAGGCAAGTCATATAACCTTTCTGGGCTTCAGTTTCTTCATTTGTAAAATCTGAGGGTATAACACCTAAGGTTTCTTTCAGTTCTAGATCCATGATCCTATAAGAAAGAGACAATGTTGGGTGATGCAATTTGACCAGAGACTTTATAAAAGTCAATTGAAGGAAATAGGATATGATCAGAGAGTATCTTGGGATCTCATTTTCTGAGGTCACTTTTTTTTTTAGCATGTCATTCTATTAGTAAGCTTAATAAAGAAAAATTTCAAATAATACAAGTTACAGGAAACAGATCATTCTTTTGCTGTCTATAGCAATTGAAAAATTAAACCTCTTAGGCTGAATCTCCAAAGATGCAAATGGATTATATTATGGTTCTTTCTCCCAAGGAAATTCTCACATGGTAGAAAAACATCCTCCATGTGATATATATGACTTAACACTAGACGACCCAGAAAGCCGCCCTCCAGTTCTGAGACACCAAGAGCCTATTCAATTAAAATTTATTAAGCCCTGACAATGAGCAAAGCCTGCCTCTATTGTCATGCCAAATCATGAAGAGCCTAGGATACCTTCTGGAAATTCAAACCCTAATCTTGATGGGGGCGGGGTGGGGGGGGGCGTGGTGGTGGTGGGGGAGGGAAGCCTGCTGACAATTCATTAAGTATTCCACACCTGGAACCCCTAACAATCTACTCATTGGACACAGGGGAAAAAGATGAATATAGACCTCCACTCACTCTGATGGCTTGCAATGACCACAATAGTGCTCAAAGAACCTAAGATGTTGAAGAATCCTATAGGAGGCAAGGGGGCATCAATGGGCAGGTTTAAATTGCTTAGTAGGACTTCACAGTTGAGGACAACAATGCAGTCTTCATGAGTTTTTTTTTCTTATTCCCTTGGAAAACTTTGCTTCTTAAGTTTGGCTGTGTCCTACTATTGATGAGGGATCTCTATTTTAAGCAAGTAGAGAGAGTAAGTGGACTTTGAACTGCTTCCCAATCATTTTTATTCAATGTTCTTTTGGGACCTGAGCTAAGAGTTTATAAATATATGGGGTAATGGTTTTTCAGATTTCTCCAAAGAGCTTTGTGTGTTGGGGTTCTTAACCCTCTTTGTGTCAGCTAATGAGTCCTGTGAGCAGCTAAATGGCGCAGTGGAGAGAGCGCTGGACCTAGAGTTAGGCAGACCTGAGTTCAAATTTGACCTCGGATACTAGCTGGTCGAGTCACTTAACCCTGTTGGTCTCACTTTCCTCATCTGTAAAATGGTAGGAGAAGGAAATGGCAAACCACTCCAGTATCTTTGCCAAGAAAATATCAAATGGGGTCACGAAGAATTGAATATGACTAAAACAAATAACAACAAATCCTATGGACTCCACCTTAGAAAAACATTTTTAAATGTATAAAATGAAGTATATAGTATTACCAAGAAAATCAACTATACTTAAATATAGTTATAAAAGTTTGCTTTTTTTTTTTTTTAAAGCTCACAGACCCCAGGTTGGATCCTTGATCAATTTCTTAAGGTGAAATGGCAGAACTAGATTAGGGTGCACTGTTCCATGTCCTATACATATGCTCTTTATGCAAAGGAATATGTATGCAATCAGATGAACAGGTCTTCATGGAGAGAAATCAGTATTAACAGAAGTTAGGTAATGACACAAGTGACATCTTTAAGGTTCTTTTCAGCCTGACTTTTTGTTCAAGGAACTGGGACGTATGGGTAGGGGATGGCTCTTAACATGCCTCTTCCCCTTCTTCTACTCTCCTCCTTCAGAACTCATTCCATACTTCCCAGAAATCAGAAGCCACATGCTCTGAGTACAAGTCAACATGGTCATCCCAGTGCTAGAGTGCCTATACTTCAATATTCCAATAGATCTATGATCTCATCTGCATTGAGGTGGGAAGGGGAAGTATTTCCTTCAGTGATGTAATCCTATCCATGCCTATCCTCATCCACTGCTTTCATTCACCACTAAGGATCTCTTCAACGTGTCCCCTCAATTTCTTTTGATATCTCAAGGACAGCAAGGGAGTATACAGGCTGTCCATCAACCATCTCATTCTCACAGTATACATTTCTCTGAGAATACAAGAGGAATTGTAGTGTAATAACATGCAGGGTTAGTAGTCAGGAAGAAACACCTGGGATTCAATCCTGCCTCAGATACTCTCTGTGTGACTCGGGCAAGTGTCTGCCCAGGGTCTGTTTGAAATGGCACCGATTCAGCATCTGGTGCAATGTATCCCTCAGAGCCCCACCGTTCAAGCAAATAGTCCTCTAACTAAAAACATATTCCAATACCCCCAGGTAGAAGCAGTCCCCAAGTTACCTCCCTAAAAACAGTTTAAGAAGATAAAAAAACAGATAAAAAGCCCCCACAAAGAGATAAGAAGCAGTTGGCAAGAAGGTTCCCTGGGGTCTAAGAAGTTCTGTGCCAAAGTCCTAAAAACTGCCTTTGCATTCATTTTGCCCAGCTGGGGGCAAAGTTAACTCATAGGGCCCTGGCTTGGAGCCATTTTCTTGCTCCCAACAGTCCCGGCTGGTTTGATGGTCGTACAGAGGCCTGCTTAGTTCCACCAGAATCCTGGACCACATGAGAATTCCTCCAGGCCTCAGTTTCTTCATCTTTAAAATGAGGAGGTTGGACTCAATGACTTTTCCAATTGGGAATCTATGATTTTATGACATCCTTTTCACTTTTTCATCTTTGTATTTTGTCAGATGCAACACATGGTCACCCGTTCCCACTCACCTCCAATCTCTTCAATGTTCTCTGTGTGTGCTACTCATTTTATTTTACTCCAAATCCAACAGGTCTTTATAAAGTACCCTATCTGATAGGCCCTGTATTAGACAACAGGAATAGTAGCACAGAGCAAAAGAACATTGTATGGGAGGGAAATAGAGTCCAATAGAATTGTGATGCCCAGTGGATTCTGCCAAGGACCCCTATGAACATCTTTTCTAATTTCAGGCACCACGGGTACAATTCATTTTCAATATGTGATCACTAGTAGAAATTGTAATTAATGGGAAATTAATGATAAATAATGAAAAAAGGGAGTCTAACCCCACCTTCTCTTACCCCCCCCAAAAATGTTTTGTTTGCTGCCTGGTCTCTCTGCACTGCCCTGAGGAGCCTGCTGGGCAAAGCAACAAGCCTACTTTATCTGCCCTCTTGGCTTTGTCAACAACTCTGTGTTTGACCAGGGCTTTGAAGCTTACTCTCCAAGAAACCAATTACAACACACAGCAAACACAGCGGCCCCTTTCTGAAGAGGCCTCCCACACCCTGCACCAGCCAGGTCAGAGAATCACTTCAGCTGACATAACAGCAGCCTACGCTACCCCACTGATCCAACCCTGCCAGGAGGTGTTTGGATTGCAAGTCTATTGGAAACAGATGACAGATACCCCACCACAGAGGAGCCACCTGCAGCACTCACAGGCTGGCAGGAACCTTCACAAAGTTGATGACTGTGAGAAAAGCTTCAGTATTTATAGGGATGGACAGTAGAAGGCTCCTCAGAGGAGAGGAGACAGTGTGTCCTTTACAATGCCTTCCAACTCAGCATCTACAATCTGTAACAGCATGGAAGTATTGAGGAGGCAGTATTCTTACCTCCCTCTAACCACTGGATTTCCTCACCACTGGAAGTCTGTAATAACTAGACGTTAGGTAACTTGGGTTTTCCAATGTGGCTGGGGAAGCCACTCTCCTTAGAATAATTATAGATCTCAGTGGAGGCCTGGAAATGTTTCAGGGTTTGATATATCAGCATGTCCACTCTAATACAAGATCATCATCTTCTTCTATTTGGACTTTGCTTAGGCCATCTCCCACAGCAGTGGAGAACATCCAGTGGATGAACATATTTCTCCCTGGATTTTGCCTCACTTGATGTTTGACACACAAATCACCAAATCTGTGGCATCCGCTTAGGCCTACTCCTTTGGGAAGGTGAACTCAGGTTTTCCTTATTCCAAGGCAGGCAGTCAGTCTGATACAATGCAGCAAGGCACAGCAAACTCTTTGTAAATGTTGTATTTGTATTTTTACAAAATTATGCTGTGTGAACTCTTGATTACACCCCCAAAGCAATAATTCAATTCAGTTAAATAAGCATTTATTGTATGTTCCAGGAACGGTACTAGGGCTGAGTGTACAAACAAAAATGCCTCAACCTCAAATGCAATCTTAAAGGCTTTCTGTCCCCTCAAAAAAAAAGGTGTCTTTAGAAAGCAATATGGTACAATGGGAAAAATACCTGATTGGGAGTTGGGAGAGGGGAGGTGGTCAGGCTTGATAAATGTGGTGATCCACTGAGGGAGCATGAAAACTCAAATCTTCCTAACCCTTGGCCCAGTCTCTCTGTACCTACCACCTAGCTGCCTCTAGATGCACAGACTATACGCAAGTCATTTAAGCTCTGAGAGTCCCAATTTCCTCATCTGTAAACAGGGGATAGTAACAGTACCTCCCTCCCTCAAAGTCCTTGTGAAGGCCAAATGAAATGACATGACCAGCTCTTTGCAAACCTCTAACTGCTATATAAGTGTGTGCTGTTAGCACTGGTGGAAGATATAAAATTTAGATAAACTACAGTCTCTGGATCCATATAACTCACTGTTTAATGGGGAATAAGGCCCTAACACAGAGAGCAATAATATAAAATAATGGTTCATTACTCCTCTTTACACACACAGATTCTCTCTCTGGTGTCTATAATACATCCTTACCTCCAACTCTTAGAATCAAGTTTCCTTCAAGACTTAGTTCAAACCCCACCTTCTACAGGAGGCCTTTCCCAGTCCCCTGGGATGCTAGTGGTTTTTCCTCTTGCCCTATCTATGTTTTGTATCTACAGTCACTTAACTGTTTTCTCATAATTAGAAGGGATGCTCCTTGAAGGCGGAGACCATGTTTTTGCTCCTTTTTTATATTCTTAGCACTTAGCTAGTGCCTAGTGGTTAGTGAACAATGCACTTATTTGTTGTTTGAATGTCTGAGAAGGCACTAACATCATCTTTGAGACTTTTGGGTCAGGAACTAAGACTCTGGACATTGATGGAAATTCCTACAGTTCTAAGTAGGAAGAGCCAGCCTCCATGAAACCAGTAGCTTCTCCATCAGAGTTTGGACTGGTAGGTCAAGCATGGCCAACCCAGAGACTGGGTTGCAAGCCCCTGAATCTTTGCCGCATAACTTTCCCTTGCTATTGGAAACCTATGGTTTACTAATAGATGGTCTGTAAGTGCTTCATTTTCTTTTACTACCAAGCCTGAAACACCAGACCAACGTGGATCAACAACAGATATCCAGGAAATATGGAAAGGCCCTAAAGGTGGCCCATAAGCACTTCCACGGAGGAGTCAGTGGAAAGACATGAATAAAAATGTGAGGAGATAAGGATGGACTGTGAGCTACACCACTGGAGGGCAGGAAGAGATCAAGAAATCATCTAAGTAAAGCAGGGTAAGACAGGTGAACAATTCCATTCCCTCCACCTGGAGTGACCAAGGATCCTGTTCCTCAGGAGCTCTGGCTTAAAGCAGTCTGTAGGGAGAAGTCCTAATCTCAAAAGCTGATCTGCTCTTTCCTCTGGGCAGGCAAGGGGGATATCAGTTTTGTCTTCCAACAGTTAAAACCTCCCCAACTAAACCCGGACATAACATAAAACAATTCCCCGCAAAAACAGATAAGGGGAGAGATACTGGAGGCCCTGCCTTACCTTGTCCTAAGGGGCTTTTCATACACTGAATCCTTTCTTTTATTTCTTTCCAAATTTATTCCCTACAAATTCTAAAACTAGACTACTTTCCCAAGGAAAACAGAAGTCTGATTACCAATGATATGGGGGAGGGGGAGAGAAAGAAACTAAGGGAGAAAATAGAAAACTCCTCCCCCTCTCTCCAACCTGAAGTAAAAGGAGAACATGGTTACATCTAGTTTACTTAGTTTAGCATCACTAGGCAATATCTCCAATTTAGTATTTGCCAGCACAAGATTGGAAATAATATTATTCCCTCCCCTCCCCCTATTCCCAAATTACATGACATTTACTTTGTTTTATAATTGGTATTTCCTTATCTGTATATGTGTTATTTCCCTTCAATAGAATGTAAACTCCTTGAGGACAGATCTATTGTTTTGTTTTGGTTTGGTTTTTTGTCTTGGTGTTCCAGAGCTTAGGTCTGACCACAGCACACCTCCTCTTTCCCTTCATCAATAAACTCCAGTGGCTCCCTATTACCTGCAGTTGTAGTTTAGTCAGTTTTGAGTCACATCTCTTCCTGATCCCACTTGGGATTTCCTTGGCAAAGTATCTTTATACTGGATCAATCTGCCAATTCCTTTTCCAGCTCCTTTTACAGATGAGGAAACTGAGGCAAACAGGGTTAAGTGACTTGCCCAGTGTCACACAGCTAGTCTGAGGTCAGATTTGAGGGCAGGAAGATGAGTTTTCCTGACTCCAAGCACAGTGCTTTATTCACTGTGCCACCTGGCTGCTCTGTTACCTGCAGTATCAAATATAAAATCATCTGCTTGGCTTTTAAATCCTTTCATAACCTGGCCCCTTCCTACCTTTCCAGTCTTCTTACGCTACTTTCCTTCACATAATCTATGACTGATCCATTAACACTAGCCTTCTTGCTTTTCTTCTTTACCCTCCATTTCCTGCCCTGCTTACATTCTACCAAAGCCAAGCTTTCATATCACAGTTCATCAGAATTACCTTCCAAGGCAGAGCAGAGAAACACGAAATGCAGAATGTCAGGGGAGAAAATACAGTGAGATACACATAGTGAGGAACTAGAAGAAAACCCAGGTTGGGGTGCCCACAATCAGTGGTTCCTCAGTCCATTGGCCTTAAGACTGGATGACTGTGTTGGCCAACATCTAGAGAGAATGAACACTTCTGGCACATCTGTGAATAAGTACCCTTTGTTTTAGTAAATTCCAGAAAGTTTGTGTGTAAGGACAGAGACAGAGCACTGGAGGAATCATTTTGGGTTGTCTCTGAGCTGTGGGCATCTTCCTGCCAAGCTGATCCTCAGGTCCTAAGGCTTTAGAGCTCAGAGGGATGAGCTGAAAAAAGATGTCCATTAGAGAAAGCAGAATTTACTTCCATGGGAAAACGAACTCCAAGCTCCATGGCCATCTCAACCAATAGTTGTGTGCTACATAAGGTTCACAAATAAAACACCAAAGAGACATGCCATCAGACTATCTGGGTTATTCATACTACACATCAAGATCTGATTCTCTAGAGAGGCTGTGAAATGTGTTTGGAGGACTGGAAAGAGCATGATTGGGAGTTCTTGACATTCTGGAGAAATATCTTCATTTTTTTTTTCTATAGAGGAACCTCTTCTGATAAAAAAAGCTTCAGAATTTTCAAAAAGTATACAACATCTAACAGGGAGCTTAAGGACAGCAAGGGGCAGACTACTTGGAGTTTAGGGGTGCTTGAGAAAGAGGACATTTGATCACAGTCATTTTCTCCATCTTAGCCCAGAGGTAGAGCAAGGGATCTTTTTCCAGGAAAGTGCTCCTTTCTTCCATTATTGCTCCAACTACAGGGTATCAACTTTCATTTGTGATTTTTGCCCATACAAATGCTTGTGCTACTATCCCTGGGCATGCCTGAGGAGCTGGTTCACATTAGGATAAAACCACACAGGCTTTTGTCTTTCACCAGGAACACTACTAAAGCTTGTACAGGCCGTGGTTGTAACAAATTGGAGTGTCTGCCCTTCAGGATGATGTAGTTTAACCATAAGTTTAACGTGTTTGATCACTGGTATGGGGACTGAAGATTCAGGGTTTAGGCAGATCCTCCCTCTTACATATTGGATGTAATTCTTACTCTCTACTATGAAAAGTTACTTTTCCAGTATCCAGGGACTGTACTCTCTTCTTCTTATCTTTTCCTCCGCATCTTTGAGAATGGAATCGCTTTCCAAATGGGCACTAAGCCTTTGAGTTGACCTACAAAGTACTCAGCACACTTAATACTTTTTCTGCGAATGGTGGCATGACAACAGAGCACTTACTGAAAATAAAGGAGTCTTGAATTCAATTCAGTGAAACATTCATTG
Organism: Potorous gilbertii; assembly: GCA_028658325.1. Classification (NCBI taxonomy): domain Eukaryota; kingdom Metazoa; phylum Chordata; class Mammalia; order Diprotodontia; family Potoroidae; genus Potorous; species Potorous gilbertii. Next base: position 357,848,324 of record CM053769.1, on the reverse strand, counting down.
AGCTCATGAGGGTAGATAAGTTTCAGAAAAGTAGTTTCAGGTCCTTTGTTAAGGAGAACTCCTTCACAATCCCAGCCATTCAATCATGGTATTCATTCATTCACTCATCCATCAAATATTTATGAATTGAGTACCTGTTAAGTTCCTGTATATGTTTGGTATTGGGGGAGATATACACATGGTCCTGCCCTCATGGGGTTTATGGCATAACACAAAGGATAAAAGGTATACAACAACTTTGATTTCAAATCTAACATTTCTTCCACTATCCCACAGTGCTTTCCATTGGATTCATATTCAATGAATGGGCATTACCTCCCCTAACCTGCATAGACCTGGGCCTAAAGGGGCCAAGGCCTCCCAGTGCACCCTGGCCCATCTCCAGTTACCCTGAGGAATATCTGATCTCTGGATTCAGATGGCTCTGGAGGAGAAGTGAGGCTGGTGACCTGCACAGCCTTCCCTCACTCAAAACAAAGTCAAGTGGAAGTCATGTCATCATTTCTTTGATGGCATGGTCTTCTTCGGCAACAAAGGACGAACACAACCACACCATATGTGCGTAAGAAGAAAACTCCTAAGGCCATTTCCAACTCTCTGTTGCCATGATTTTCTAAGTCTGGGCTTTGACATTTACTAATTTCATGATCAACAAGAAATTTTTCCTTACTTAATCTGTTTTCCCATTTATAAGAAGATACTACTTGCCTCGTGGATGTGTTGTGAAGAAAGTGCCTTGTAAATTATAAAATACACAAGAGCATATCATATTATAAATGCTGGCATTCTTCACTTAAAGTCTTCTTCTAATACTACTTGTCTTTGAAGCTTCAGCCCTAGAGCTCAGCCAAGTTGACAGATGATCAAATGAGTCCATTCTATCTACTGTTTACCTTAGACACCAAATAGTGTTTGAACATCCCATCCAGTGCTTCACCATCAAATCCCTGTCTAGCCAGCCAGACATTCATCTGCCCAGGTCATCTGACCATCTACCTGCTGCTACTAAATACTTACCCTTTGTGACTCCTTAAATTAAAATTCCATCCCCTGGCCACTACTCCCCTCTATCTATTACTAGCTCAGTAGCAAGGCAAGCTCCTTGAAGGCAGGACTGTCTCTCTTTCAATATTTCTATTTTATATTATGCCTCAATAAATGCTTTTTCATTCATTACTCATTCATCTCAGCATGTTAGTAACCCTGGCTTCTGAAGTGCTCTGTAAGGTCCAATCAAGATGGAAAGGTTCTAAAACTGGACCTAAGGTCAGACAGGATATCTGTCACAGGAAAACTAGCCAAGAAATACTCAGAAAGGCTCAGTATCAGTCAATGAGTTAATAACCATTCTTTTAGCACCTACTAGATGTTGATTTCTGTGCTAAGTGCTGGGGATATAAGAAAGATAGAAGACAGTCCCTGCTCTCAGGAAGCTCAGATGTTAGTTACCAGGGATAAATATTTTTTCAGTCATAGCAACTAATTAAGAAGGTGTGCTGAGGCACGGTGAGCACACACCTTTCATTAGTGAAGGAGTTAAACTCACAAATGAAATCTCAGGTTTCTGAGGCATCTTCAGAGCCCTATCACTTTAGGGCTGGAAAGAACCTAAGGTACTCTCTGGTCTAGCCTATATGTGATCCAAGATTCCCCCTATGACATCCCAATAAGTAGTCATCTGGCCATGGCTTGAAGAGCTCCAGGGAAGTGCTACCAAACTACCTCTGGAGCTCATTCTATTTTTCAATACTTCTAATTTATAGCAGGGCCAGCAAGGTGGTGCTATGTATAGAGTACACAGAGTGTATAGTGTGGGCCTGGAGTCAGGAAGATTCATCTTAATACTTACTTCTTACTTACCTCAGACCCTTCTAGCTGTGTGATTCTTAGCAAGTCACTTAACTCTTTTTGCCTCAGTTTCCTCATCTGCAAAATGAGCTGAATTAGGAAATGGTAAACTACTCTGGTATCTTTGCCAAGAAAACTCCAAACAAGGTCAAGAAGAGCCAGACACCACTGAAAAACAACTGAACCACAAGTATTGGTAGGATCCTAGCTCGAGAGCTGAGACATCAGATGCCACCTGGTCCAGCCCCCTTCGTTGTACAAATCAGCAAAGTTGAGCCTGAGGAAGTCTAAGAGACTTGCCCAAGGTCCCACAGGTAGTAACAATCAGAGCCTGAACTCAGGTCCTCTGTCTCCAGAGCTTGTGATTTTTCCATTGCACCAATTATTAGAAAGTTGGTTTGTTTGTCCTAACATCAAGACAAACAACTGCTTTGCTGCAACATCTGCCTTATACAGCTATTTCTGCTTTCTGCAATGAAACAGAATAAATGAATCCTTCTTCTACATGAAGCACTTTTTTTGTTTTTGAGACAGTTGGGATTAAATGACTTGCCTAGGGTCACATAACCAGTAAGTGTCTGAGGTCAGATTTGAACTCAGATTCTCCTGATTTCAGGACTGGTGGTATATCCACTGTGCCACCTAGCCACTCCATAGCACATTTTTTTTTTTAAATTGGGCTTGTGAGTTCACTGGTGTAGAATCACCAGTAAGGGACTCTCTTTGCCCTTGTGAATTACCTGCTCTGTAATTTACAGCATTAGAGAATCGCCCAGAGTTCCTGAAAGGTCAAGTGATTTGCCCAGAATCACACAGCTAGCCTGAGTCACAGGGGGAATTTGAACTGTGGTCTTCCTGACTCAGAGGCCAGCTGCTTATCAGCTACAGCAAGCTGCTTCTTAACAGGCTAGCCCTTCAGATACCTGATGACAGCTATCAATCTCTCAGCTGTGTCTTTAGAGACTTCTTTCCTCCTGATTAACACTTCTAGTTTCTTCATGTGATCTTCAAAAGGCATGAACGGCAGGCCTTTCAGCATCCTGGGTGCCCGCCCCACTCTGGCGCTCAGTCTCCGCTTATTAACATTCTTCCCCAAATGCTAGGAACCATTATTGTTGTCATCTGGAATTGTAATCTAAAGTTACAAATCTAAATTGTCATCTAAAAAAAGACTTCAACTCACCTTGCTATTTCAAGTCCAGATAAAGAGTCAAATGGTTCAGTAAAGGTCACCCGCAAACCTACATCTGAGACCGAACCAGAGCTCACTGGGAGGGCAGGTGATGGACACTTCAAAGACAAATTCTCTGAGTGATTTCATTGAGTCTTCCTTCTGGAAAGCATCTCATTAACGTTTATCCTATCCATGCCTCCCAAAGAAATAACTGTTTTGCCATCTTTTTACTTTTGTCTGTTATCCCCCGTACCCACCACAGTGACAGGAACAGGGTAGGGGCTTAATAAATGCTTAATTGTTGAATGATCTTACTCAGTCATCCCAGCTGTGGAGAATGGCAGCTTGGATAAAGTCAAGACAAGTCAACAAGCATTTATCAAGTGCTTACAAAGTGCCAGACACTACGCTAAACATTGGGTATACAAAGAAAAGAAGAAGAAAAGAAAATGTTCAGTCCCTGCTCTCAAGGAGCTCACAGTCCATTGGGGCAGACAACTTACAAGTGATTATGTACAAGCAAGATATAGAGAGGATAAAGAGAAGGTATCACAGAGGTAAGGAAGCAGGATTAAAGCTGACCTTGCAGAAGATGAGATTTGAGCTGAGACTTGTAAGAAGCCCCAAAGTAAAGATGAAGGGGGAGAACATTCAAGGCATGGGAGACAGTTAAAATGCCTGCAGTCAGGAGATATTTGAGGAAGAGTCAAGAGGGCAGTGTCACCGAATCTCATGAGTTTGACACGGATTGATAAAATTTCAATGCAAGCATTTTACAGCTCAGAAACAGTGTATCTGCTTGATTTACTATTATGTTGATTTCTAGGTTCAATAAACTGTTTATAATGCCAATTAAACTTAAAAGTCTATGTATATATATTTTCCCCCCAGTTGTTAATCATTTCCTATCAGCCACTGGGAGAGTCCTGTCCTCTGCCCTAATGGGACATTTGAATTGTGTTTAGTGACCACACAAGTGCCCACAGGAAGGTGACACTGATCATAGTTGGGACACTGGTGAACACATCATAGAAGAAGTGGCCAAAGGAAATGTTTTCTAGAAAGAAGGATATGTGTGTACATCCTTCGTTACTGAAGAAGACCGTGCCATCAGAGAAGTGATGACATGACAAGGCCAGAGAAGCAGAGAAAATTAACAAAACTCTAGTATGTGATCTCAAATGATGCCATAAGGTAGGAATCATCAAAAATAATTTCAAACTGTCTAAGCAATAGAGAGGTTAAAAAAAGAAATAGAGAAGTTGATAAATGGAACAGATTAGGTAGATAACACACAGAGGCAAATGAACACAGTAGCCCAGCGTTTGATAAACCCAAAGATCCCAACTCCTGGGATAAGAACTCACTAGTTAGCAAAATCCACCAGGAAAACTGGACAGAAACTCCAAATGGATATATGACTTAGACATGAATAGTAACATCATAAACAAATTAGAGGGTCAAGAAAGAAATTTCCTTTCAGATCTAGAAATAGAGAAGATCAAAGAGAAAATGGGAAATTACTATACTCCAAAGAGATAAGAGATAGAGGAAAAGGACTCACTGTGTACAAAAATATAGAAAGCTCTTTTTTTGTGGTGGCAAAGAATTAGAAATGAAGGCAGAGGTGGGCGGGGGGAGGAATTCATCAAATGGAGACTGACTGAACAAGTTATAGGATATGAATGTGATTGAATACTACTATGCTATAAGAAAAGATGAATGAGATGATTTCAGAGAAACCTGGAGAAACCTTAATGAACGATGAAGAGTCATGTGTATAGAAACAGAACAAACAGAACAGATCATAAAAATATGACATTGGAGTGAGTACAACCAGAACAGTTTATATAATAAAACACCACTGTAAAGATAAATAACTTTGACAGACTTAAGCACTCTAGTCAAAGCAATGACCAACCACAATTCTAAAGGATCAGTAGTGAGGAATGCTATCTGCCCCCTGAAAAAGAGGAGATGGACTCAGGAGGTAGATGAGACGGAGTTTTTGGACGTGACTAATATGGAAATTTGATTGGTTTGACTAAGCATATTTGTTATAAGGGTTTTGTTTTTCTTTTTCCCAGTTGGAGGAGGGGGATAAGAGAGGAAATACAGTCTTTGTTAATTCAAAAAAATATTTTTTTAAAGTTAAAAAAATAAACAGAGTTCTACTTCCCTGCTATATCCAACTTTTTGCCCATTTGCTCAAGTGATGGAGTGACTTTTCCCTTGCAGGTTGAAAGACATGAATCAGCTGGGACAATGTTTTGCAAACAGCTTTGCTTCTCTGGGCATGGTATGTTTCTGAGCTCTAATGGGAATTTTAGGGTGATTCTGTTGCCCAGGACATAGAAACCAAAGAGCAAGCCCTTCAGAGATATCCCTTTGATCGAGTTCCCAGTTAATAAATGCACTTCACCTGACATCCTGAGAGAGCAGTAAAAGTGTGCAGAACCACTGGAGAAGAAAGACTGAACTTTTCCCCAACCTCGACACAGAGGGGAAGTGTTGGGATGAGAAGCTTTGCCAATATAACCCCAAACAAAATTACTCTGCATACCTCCAGTTATTTGGGTGTTCTATATATAGGTCAATCCTCAAAGGTCTAGTCTTTCTTCTTTTTCTTTTCTTTCTTTTAAAGCTTCAAATTAACCTCAATCTTTCACTTCCTAAGAAATGCATTGTCCTAGAACAAAACACAGTCTGTGCATCTCTTTTGTGGTTGAAAACCCCTGGTAGTACCCAACCCTCCTATCCTCCATCCTGTATGTCCACCAGCTCCCATAATGAAGATGTGGCTGTAACCTTCTCCTAGGCAAGCTTAGCTCTAAGTGAATGTATCAGGCAAACAGGACCAGGCAAAGAGAGAGGACTGATACACTCCAGGGCTGAATCCATCTGCAATTTCAAAAGAAAGCAGAATATACCATCAACATCTGCATCCTGTTAAGATCTGATTTTCTATCTATTATGTGTTTTTATTTAGAAAGATGCTTTGATGTATGACAATCGATAAAATATGGAAGATAAAATGTACTAGAAATATGCTGAGATGGGTAGAAAGTGTCCCCTCCAGTTTGCCAACAGGTAACTATGCTAATCAAAACCATTGACCCCACAACCCTTCCTCTCCATCCCCCACCTCCAACATACATAGTCAAGATAAGACCAACAACAGGGCTGCCACCTCCCTGCCCCCCCATTACATTGACTAATCATATGTCTCCAACTAAATGGTGTGAATTCTCACAGTTGGGTAGTTACACTCAGACCATGCAGCCTGTAGAGGTCTCACGGAAATTTTTGGAGAATGAGCTTAATATTCCTTCCTTGTTGATCAATAATGCACAGTGCCCATAGACTCAGGATTGAGGCAATATGAAGAATCAGCCATTACTAAACCTTGTAACACAGTAAGAAATAACAACTATGCATAATAAATAGGAAGCCATGTACAATATTATGTAAAGTGATATGAACAGAACCACAAGCATTTACTTGATGACAGCAATAACATAAAGGAAAAATCTAACTGAAAGACCTCAGAACTCTTATCAATGTAGCAACTCATTATAATTTTAAAGGATTGATGGCGAAGCGTGTTTCCCCTTCTCTCGGCAGAGAAGTGGTGGAGCACCTAGAGATTCAGAATGCAGAAATCAGAGGCATACACTGTAAGATACCATCAATGAGTTGACTTGTTTTACGTAACTGTACTTTGTGACAAGAGAGGATTTTATCAGGGGGTTGGGGGAATTATTGGAGAGAAAAGTGATGTCAAAAGAGAATATCAATAAAACATTTAAAAAGAGAATCAGCTACTATCGTTTACTATATTTTAAATGAGAAATAAAGACTGAAAAGGGAAATGAGAATATTAATCCTCCTATGTACTCTTAATTCATCCCTCAGTGGTGGTGGTAATGAAGGGGAGAGTCCCTTGACACACAACAACCATCTTCCTGGCCATTTGGATGCTGGTATGATGGAGAATAACTATTACCAAGACCAACCAGGTCTCAAAATTGAGGGGTCCCACAGAAAGTTGAAGCTCTCAGAATTCAGGACCCTGACGCCAAGTCCTCTATGAAGCCATCCTTGATGCTCTTAGCTATAAATGATCTTCTTTTCTCAAATCTCTCACATTGCCTTGTTTGGCCTCTACTATATATTTATCATATGATTATTTGGATTATAACTATCTTAAGTCTCTCCCTTTCCATCCCCCCATGAGATTGTGAGTTTCCTGAGGGCAGGAATTGTGTCACTAAATTTTTTTTCCCCCTCTTTCCCCTCTGCTCCCTGCCCCGGCACAGCCCTCCCACATCCAGCACAGTTGTTCATGATCAATCCCAGAATCTCTGAGTTGGAAAGATATGCAGAAGTCATCTAGACCAGAGGTGTCATACTCAGACTCCTTGCTCAAGAACCAGATTAAAATGTAATTAGGAAATATTTAACAAAATAAAATACAATGTAGATGATGTTAATTTGTGGCTTTCTAAGTCAATCTGCTATTTGTATCGGAGTTTGACATCATTGATCTAGAACAACTTGTACCCAAACAGGAATCCCATCGACATCTCTGGCAAAAGACCCCCAGTCTCTTGCCAAAGCCCTTGAATGAAAGGAAACTTGGTACCTCCCGAGCAGCTTATTTTACTTTGATACAACTCTGATTAATTTTTTTAATTGAACTGAAATCTTTTTTTCCATAATATCCATCACATTCTCTCCTGTAGATCCGAGTAAAACAAAAGTGGTCCCTTTTCTGCATTATAGCCTGTCACATATTGTAGTCAGTGATATTCATCCTTAGTCTTTTCTTCTTTAAACAGCAATAATTCTGGCTTCAAATCCCATCGCCAAATATCACCTTCCTTAGAATAGATTTTGGCTGGACAATTGTCTTTCCTAAAATGTAAATTCTACTAAATATCTAGTGAGCTAATACTGTACAAATTATTCTTAAAAACGGATAAAAAGAAAATTCTATCAAATTCCCTTTATGAGACATATATAGCTCTACTATGTAAGCCAAGGAGGGATAAAGAAAAGAAAGAGTTGTAGAACAATACCACTAACGAATATCAAAATAAAATTGTTAAATAAAATTTTAACAAAATGACTATAGAAATATGTTTTAAAATGTATTTACTTTGACCAAGATGGATTTAGATCAAGGATGCAAAGAAAGTTCAACATTAGGGAATAATTAGCATAACTAAATATTTTAAAAAACAAAAATAGCCAAAACTACATGATCATATCTATAGATGAAGAAAAAAGTATCTAACAAAACACACTGCACTAAAAAGAAAAAAAATCATAGGAAATATAGGCATAGAAGGGATATTTCTTGATGTCATACAAATGTTACATTTAAAATTAAAAGTTAGCATTACTTACAAAGGAGAAACATTAGAATTTTTCTCAATGAAATAAGGGGTAAATCAAGGATGCCCCTACTCCCCATCATTACTTGAGATAATTATATAAATGCTAATGATAGCAAAAATACAAGAGAAAGAAATTAGAAACATAAACTTGGGAAAGAGGAAAAAAAATTATCCCTGTTTGCAGATGACATGATGGTTTACTTAGAAGCCCTAGAGATTCATCAAATAAATTAGTTTAGACAATTTGTAGCTTTAGTAAAGTAACAGGATACAAAATAAAACCATAAAATTTTCTTCATGTGTATCCTTTATAGCAATAACAGAAAGCAGTAAGAAATAAAAGAAAGTAAAATCTTATTCAAAATTACATCAAAATTCACAAAATATCTGAAAGTTAAACTACCAAGATACAATCCAGATACTTATAAATATGATAAAATACTATTCTTTAAAATTACAGAAGAAAAATAATTGGAGGGTTATTCATTGTTCACAAATGGGCAGTGCCTATTTAATAAAATGGTAATGCTGCTTGAAGTACTTTAGTGTTACACCAGTCTAGCAATCAACAGGTTATTTTTCAGAGTTATATAAAGTAATAATAAAATTCATTTGGAGAAATAAAAGGTCTAGCATCTCAAGGGAAATAATAAAAAATAAAATTGTAATAAAGGTCAGAAATAGCAGTTCCAGATCTCAAGACATACTGTAAAATACTAACTATAAAAATTATTTGATCCCATTTTTTTAGAGTAAATAAGTGGAACAGATTAGATAAGCAAGAATGAAAAACAATTAAACTCAATAAACCTGTATTCAAGAAACTCAAGAGCATAACCTACTAGAGTAATGAGTTCCTATTTGACCAGAACTGCTAGAAAAACTTGAAAAGCAGCATAACACAAAAAAAAAGTTTACACCAACAACTTATACCACACACCAGAGTAAGCTCCAAATGAATATTCAACTTAATATAAAAAGGTCATAACACTAAAAACAAACAAAAAAAGAAAATACAAAAACAAAAAGAGGGGTAGGGAATAGAGGAAATCTTTTCATGACTATGGCAGGGAATAGAGGTGATCACAAAAGATACATCAGAACATTTTGATCTGTGAAACTGAAAAGCTTTTTCATGAATAAAATCAATGCATCCAGGACAAAATGGAAAACTGTAGATTAGGGAATATCTTTGCATGAATTATCTCTCTTAAAAGGTCTAATTATTAAGATATATGGGAAATTAAAGGACATATGGAACAGCAATCATTCCTCAATAGATAAGTAGTCAAAGGACAAGCACAAATAACTCCCAAAAGAACTATAATCTTTTTAACAAACATATGAAAGAGTACTCCAAACCACTAACACAGTAAGAGGAATTAAAATTAAAACAATTCTGAGATTTTATCTCATACTCAGCAAATTTGCAAAAATAATAAAAGATGGAAATAGCCTTGCAATATCTGTAGGAAAACAGGCAGGCACTAATACCTTATTAGTAGATCCATGAACTGGTCCAAGCATTCTGGAGAGAGATTTGGAATTATGCTTAAAAATAAATGATGAAAATATCCATTCCTTTGGCCCAGAGATCCTATTGCTAGGACCCCTGAGATACTGGTCTAAATGCCAAGGAGGTAAAAGATAGAAAGAAGAGTCTGATAAATGCTAAAATATTTACAGAAAGACCTTTCCTAAGACATAAAAACAAGTTAACAAACAAGTATTTATAAAATATCTATTATATGTCTAATGCTATTCTAGACACTGGAGATAAGTTGTTGCCCTAGGTGGCCATTGATTGGTAAATGGCTAAGTAAATTATGGTATACTAATGTAATGGAATGTTATTGTTTTGTAAGCAATGACCCACATGAAGAATTCAAGCAAGCAAGGACATGTATGAACTGAAGCAATAATAATAAGTAAAATAAGTGAAATAAGTAAAACAAGGAAATGTCCTTCCCTCCTTTTGTTGAAAAAATGGGGAACTACTGGTGTGGAATGCAGCATATGTTGCCAGACAATGTCAACTGGTTTAGCCAACTGTTTTTTTTTCTTTTCTGATCTTTGTTACAAAGTAATACATACTGTGTAGGGAAGTAGTGGATGGACAGATGCAGAAAGGAATATGATGTGAAAAAAAAAGACATCAAGATTCACCTAGGTTGAAGACTTCAATGGAGTTGTGCTGGCCAGAAGCAGAGAGCCCATTTTCGATCCTAAGAGCTCAGGAATGTGGCAACGCTTTGCTTCTTGGCAGAATGCCTAGGTTAAGATTTTTATGAGATGCTGAATCCAGCCGCTAGAACCTGAGCTATACAATCCAGCCTGGCCAACTGGTTCAAGAAAGAACATAAGCTAATCTTACAGGGAAAGATTCTGCAAAAAAACGCAGTGTTGGGCTTTAGCAGTGTGAACCGCACAAAACCAGAGGGGGAGGATGGGGTGGGGGGTGGGGGGTGAGTGCTAATTGATGCTAATGATAAAATGAATATGCAAATAAGAATAATATCTATAGCAATAAGTCATCATCATAGTTCATTTCTATAATGCAGAAGTATCTGAAATAGGATTGCACTTTTTTGTCCTACCAACCCTGTAAGGGAGATGAGTGTGCATGTGTGTTCGTCCTTAATGGTGATAAGAGTATCTCAACATTTATTTAGATTTTTTATTTTAAATGACCTGTTAGATTCTTAAACATTAAGTCCATTCCCCTCATTTTATAGAGAAACAATGAAGTTAATGGACTTGCCCAGTTACAAAGCTACTTTGTAGCAGTGTGAAGACTAAAATCCAAGTCTAACAATTCTAGGATCCTTTTTGCTACAACAAATTGCTTCCCCTATGGACCTGACTTCCCTAATTGTAACATCTCGCCAATTTCTGCTCAGACAACAGATGAAAGTTCTTCCCCTCTGGTAGGAAAGTAAGGGTGAGGGAAACCGGATCTGGGAAAGCACAATGTTGTAGAGGTTAGCCACCTTGGCTGTTTTATTGATCAGTTTGGCTTCACTGCTTTTCCTGGTAACAAGAGAAGTTTTAAGTCATGAAAAGTTTATTGTATTTTTTTTTAAAAAGGTATTATTAAATTTGCTAAAATTAAAATTTGAAAAAAAGGCAATGCCTTAGCATTGAAAGAAAAACATGAATTATAAAGAAGAAATTACCCCCACCAGGCCTCCCCTCAGTGATAAATAGATAGTGTTAACTGTCTACACATGGGGCTGCTGTTTCTTATTAGCAGACTTTAGCAGAAAACGATGCAGATTCCTTTACTTATCATCCCAGGTGACTCAGGCTAAAAGAAAAATGGCACAAATAGTTTCACAGGAGGAAAAAAAATAACTGATTTCAAGTTTACAAAGTGTTTCCCTCCCCACCGTGACATGGGGCTTGCAAGTGCACGTATTACCACTATTTGACAATGAGGAAACTGGATTGTAGAAAGTCACTTGCCCAAGATTACACCATAAAGCAGAGACGTCTCCAAATGTTGTGCTCCCCCCCTACCAGAGCCTACCACTGGCAAGAGAATTTCCTGAACTATTGATGGGTGAAGTGATGTTTGCGACTGCCTTTCACAGACTAGCTTTTGAAGCCCCCCTGGGCTCATGATGAATATTCAACACCCCCTGTGGAGCTCCCTGGCCAGCTCCACAAACCTCTAAGTCTGTTTTTCATTAGCTTTCTAACACTTAACTCAATTAAGCAAAAGTAATTACCCAGACTAAGAATCTAAATATCACAGCAGAGGGGTTCATGGTGCGTGAACAGGAACTGGGCACACAAAATTTGTCCAGAGAGGAAGATAATACTTTGGTTCAGGAGCTCTTAACCTGGAGTCCATGAACTTCATCTTTAAAAAAAAAAAAAGTTATTCTGATAACTAGTTCAATATGATTGGTTTCCTTTTGAATTCTATTCATTTATTGTGAGAAGAGATCCATTGGCTTTACCAGACTGCCAAAGGGCCCCCCCCTAAAAAAAGGTTAAGAATTCTTGTTTTAGCTTCCCACAGCACCCAAAACAAAGGCTATTTTTGCTGCAGTTATTTCTTTCTCAGTCAATTCCTCACTGACAACAGTAGCAGGGGGTGGCAGTGTCCCTAGTGTGCAAAGTCCACTGTGATACAGTAGTTGAGTCCATTTGACCTTGGCCACCTTGGCTTGGAAAAAGAAGAATGAAGGCCCCACTCCCGGCCCCCCTCAGACACATTCTGCTAAGTGCTTACTCCTAAGCTTCAAATGAAACTGCCTGGCTAGTGACTGATAGGGTAATTTCAAAAGTCACTCTATTGTCCCAATGCTGTGGATTTGAGGAGCAGCTGAAAGTCACAGTGGGATCCAAGGGGCCCACTGTCCGTTGGAGGTCTGTTCTTTTGGCCCAGCTGCCCACAGGCTGTAACTGGACCCAGTCACTCTGAGAGGCTTTTCAGCCTTCCACACAGGATGCCAGTGGTTTTCAACTGACCTCATTGTGTCACTGACTCCATTTTAAGTTACATGGAGTTTGCCAAGTTTGGGGACAGTGTGTCTCTTTCTAATACCACAAGCGGTTGGCGCCATCTTCTTGGGCCAATGAATTTTAATGCCTCTGTTCCATTCACAAGTTGGGCCATTTGTCTAGGACTTAACACCAGAACTTCTAAGGTAGTTGCTTTGAAAATGGATAACAGAGCTTAGGCTCTTGTCACTGAGTATTTGGGCAGATGGTTCACAATTCAAGAATTATCATGAAGCCTGGAGAAAGTTCTCTGAGCTAGTGCCCAGGTCACTCACTGTTAGCCACTGACCCTCAAGAAGCTACATTGGCTCCCTTATGTCTTTACAGTAAAATACAAACTGAGTTGGCATTTAAAATCCTTCACAATCTGGCTCTAAGCCCACCTGGCTCCAGGGTTATCACACACACTTTTCCTTTGGTGTGCTCTATTCTGCGCTCCAGCCTAATTTACCTAACTTCTTGTTCTAATACTCAATCCCCACACCCTGTGTGTCTCATTTACGTAGGATACTCCCATATGGCCTGACTGCCTTCTTTCTGTCTCATCGATGCCCTAATGTTCTTCAAGATTTAGCCCAATTCCAAACCTTCCGGATGTTATCAGGCCCCTCCCTCCACACACACACACACACACACACACACACACACACACACACACACACTCACACAGCTTTGTGTTTGCTTTGTATCTACTTAGCTCTGCCCAAGCTCCTTGAGGTCAGGGGCTACTCTTTTTGCCTTTGTATCCTTAGTGCACAGTGCTGTCATAGGCCTCTTTGAGAATGAAGCACATCAAGCACAGTGCTAGTACATAGTAGGTGCTTAACAAATGCTTGCTCAAAGAACAAAAATGTCCCAAATATTTATTGCTTATTCCACAGATAACCATAATGACAAGCAGCTAGGTGGAACAATGGATAGAATACCAGGCTAGGAGTCAAAAAGGCTCATTGTCCTGAGTTCAAATCTGGCCTCAGACTCCTACTAGCTGTGTGACCCCAAGCACGTCACTTAACCCTGTTTGCCTCAGTTTCCTTATCTGTAAAATGATCTGGAAAAGAAAATGGCAAACTACTCCATTGTCTTTGCCAAGAAAACCCCAAATGGGGCCACAAAGAGTTGGATGGGATTGAAACAACTGACAAACCACAAATAACAACATTTATATAGCACCTACTGTATGCCATGCACCATGCTAAGTGTTTGACAACTGTTATCTTAATTGAGGTAGAGACAGAGAAAGTTGTCAATTCTATTCCTTTCATCCCTTCTTATAGAACCACAAACTTTCAGAGACACTCTAGTTCAACCCTTTCATTTTTACTGAGACAGGGTTACCAGAGTTGTTAACAAGAGTGGGGAAGTCACTTGCCCAAGGTTAAGTCAGATTTCTACCCTACATCCTCTGATGCCACATCTGGCACTTTTCATATTGCAGTATGTCACACAGGACTCTGAGCTGGGGTCTGGGTCCTCAGATTTGAAAATGGGACATTTCTTACCCTCAAGGACCTTCCACTTTACTGAGGGTAGGGGTGGAGAGGGGATGCAAACATGGAGAGATAAGTACAACAAACTACAATACTGGAGTATAATAAAAAAATAGAGGCCAAAGGAGAGAGGCAGAAAAAAAAGTTTAGGAAAATCTTAGAAAAGAGAGAATACTTGGAGGCACAAGAGTCAAGGTTTCCCTGAGAAAGTGGTAACTGGATCATAGATTTCCAGCTGAAGGGACCCTAGAGGTCCCCAGCTTTTTAAAAAAATAACATTTTATTTTTTTTCTCCCATTACATGTAAAGACAATTTTTAACCCTCATTTTTAAAAACTGAGTTCCAAATTTTCTTTCTCCCTTTCTCACCTTCCCCCTCCCACAGACGGTAAGCCATTTAATATAGGTTGTACATGTTCATTGCAATTTAGCCCATCAAAAGGATCTTGAATTCTGGTGCCATGAGTAGAAATTCAGATTTAATATGACAATCCCCGACATAAAAGTTAATTGCTCTTAAAACTCAGATTTGAAACCCATTAAGGATTAAGCAGTTGCATCCTTGTCAGAGTCTGCGTCCGGAGACATAGGTCCTTCAGAGTCTTTTGTTCTCCCCTTCAGAAGGACCACTGTTTGATGGAAATCAGGATGCCTGTGGCTTGTGCTAGCAGCAGGAGCTGGGACGTTGGAGGCTGCTTTCTCCTCCTGACAGAAGCACAGGATAATAGTGGCTCAAGAATGTGGCACTTTAAGATTTGCAAAGTGCTTCCAACCTTGTGAAATATCACTGTCCTCATTGTACAGGTGAGGAAACTGAGGTAAAGAGAAGTTAAGTGATGGATGAGAGCAGGGTCATGTAAGCAGTAAGTAAGAGACCTAGGGAAATAACCATATTATTACTATAGCATCATCATCACATCATCATCACCCTATGTTTTCTACTTTCCTAAAACCCTTAAGTCAAATTAAAGTTGAGTGCCTATATTTGTGTTTTGTTCCCTTCGTAAACCTTATAAAACTCTAGCCAAACTGAATTACTCTGTGCCCTACCACTCCCACAGCTCTCTCATCTCAACCTTTTTTACTCCATGTACCTGAAATGGTTTTTCCCAGCTCTGAGCATTTTCCCTGGCTCTCCCCCAAGCCTCTCCCAGCTTCCCTGACTTCCTTCAAATCTCAGCTAAAATCCTAACTTCTTCAGGTTCCTTAATATTAGTGCCTTCCTTCTGAGATTATCTCCAGTTTCCACTGTCTAGATCTTGTTTGTACTAAGTTGTTTGTATTAGATTTTGAGTTCCTTGGGATCAGGGACTGGACTTTGCCTTTCTTTGTTTCCCCAGCCCTTAGCATACTGCCTGGCACATGCTGTTTAGTTGTTTCGGTCATGTCTGACTCTTCCTGACCCCATTTGAGTTTTTCTTGGCAAAGATACTAAGTAGTTTGCCATTTCCTTCTCCAGCTCATTTTTACAGGAAAGAAGTAACTGGGGCAAATAGGGTTAAGTGACCTGCCCAGAATCTCACACAGCTAATAAGTATGAGACTAGATATGAATTCATGAAGGTGAGTCTTCTTGATTCCAAGCTCAGAGCTCTCAATTGTGCCATGTAGATGCCCATGGGCCTGGCATATAGTAAGGGCTTAAGAAGTGCTAGTTGACAGACTAACTGACCTCTGTTTTCCATGTTTAGAGCCTTCTTGGGGCAGAGAGTTTGACCCTTTCAAGTTTAATGGAAAACCTCCATAGTAGGTGAAGGGCTACCATGTATCAGAACACCATTTCTGCCCACTAGCTCTACTTTACCCAAGGTTCCACTGGTAAGAAAGACTACTGAGTTCACAGGCTATGTGAGGCAGAGGAAAGAGAATTGGATTTAGAGTTCAGGGATTACCTGAGCTTTTCCTGGCTCTGTTATTTACTTACAAAGTCACAAAATTGGGGAAATCATTTCATCCTCTCTGTGCCTCATTGTCTCCATCTGTAAGATGAGGGGTTTAGATTAAATGACCTCTGAGGTCCCTTTCCGATTTATATCTATGATCCATAAAAGTGAGGGGGTTGAACTAGATCAAGGATTCTTAGCTTAAAATCTGTGTTTATATTATTTTTAATGTTGTGATAATCATATTTCAATGAATTGATTTCCATTGTAATCTTCTGTATTTAAATGTATATATTTAAAAGCATTATTCTGAGCAGAGGACCACAGGCCTCTTCAGACAGTCTGCCAAAGGGGTCTAGGCACACAGAAGGTTTAAGCATCGCTGGACTAGATGAAATCTAGGGCCCTTTCCAACTTTAAATCTGTGCCCTGAAGACTCTATGGAAATGGAAATGTGGGAGCCAGGGAAGGATCATCTCACCTATGCAGACATCTCTTATCCTGGAGAGCCTTCTGATTCCCCTTCCTTCTTGGGGTCACTGACTGATGGTATTCTCCTTATTCTCAAATGCTCATACTCATTCATTTATCCCTGAAATATCCCCTTTACTCACTCATTCCCTCTAAACAGACATCATTCCTGCACCAACAGCCCCAAGTCTTGGATGAAATGTCCCCTGGAGAGACAACCCCTCTAGCTTGGGATCTATCCCCCTAGACTCAGTCTAGGTCCTCAAGTGTGGCCCTTTGACTGAATTAGAACTTCACAGCACAAATCCCATTAATAAAAGGATTTGTACTGTAAAACTTGGACACAGTCAAAATGCTGCACCCAAGGACCTAGAAGGCCACATGTAGCCTCAAGGCCACAGGTTCCCCACCATGGCTAGAGTGTGGCTATGTCAAGATGGATCCTTTGGTGATTTAGGGTATGACCTATTCAGTGTCTGTAGCTCTCCCTGCCCAAAATGCCCGGCCCCCCAATGCTCTGCTATTGGTTCTCAGTGGGTTAGTCTCAGTTTATAATATAAATAGGTTATCTTTCCTTACTGCAATGCTATACCGCATTAATAAATCCAGAGAAGGAACCCTGGGGGACTTGAGCTACCACAATGAGGCAGGATTCTGTGAAATTTCATTATCTTGGGATTCAGGGAGAAATTCAAGCTTCTTCCAAGGAAAGAAAATCAAGACCATCACATATAAACTGTAGCCATGCCCCAGGGTCTCAGCAACAACCTTAACCTTCTGCTGTTCCTGCCTCCTGAAGTTTCACTCTTCTCCAGAGAAAATAACTCTGGGATCACAAGGAAATGCTAGACAGTTAGTAAAAGGCCCTCCTTGTTCCAGGAACAGAACCCTAGGGTCTAGATTTGTCCCTTTTTAAAATCCCCAAATGAAGGAGAAAGGAAAGTGCTTGAGTATGAGTTTTATTGTTTTCATGCCATGGGACACACAGATTCATAGAGGTGAAGATAGATAGCCCTTGGAGAGAACCTAGGCCAAACCAGCAGGCAAGCAGTTGCTCATTAAACACTCATTAAACTCATTAAACCCAGTGCTAGGCAGTGGGGATTCAGAGACAGGGCAAACAGTCCCTGTCCTGGAAGGTTTTACATTTAATGCTGGAGAAAACCTGCACATAAGGCAGTATATGTGAACACATAGAAAGCTGAAACAAGGTCACCTCAGAGGGCACCAGTGCCTGGTGGGGGGATGGGACGATTGGGGAGGGAGGAAAGGCCTCATTCAGAAGGGGGTGCTGGAGCTGAGGTCTTAAGGAAATCAGCAATTCTATCAGTGGAGGCATGGAGGGAGATCACTCAGGGAATGGGGGGCACTCAGAGCAAAGCAAAGAGATGGAAAATGTTATGTGTGACTATAACAGACAGAATCCTGGCAATTAGCCAGAATAGTTGGACTGATGGGTATGTAGAGAAGAGTAAGAGACAAGAAGAGTAGGAATATGGAAAGGCCTTAAAATGCCAGAAAGAATGTTTGATCTGGAAGGTAATGGGAAATCACTGGATTTTATTAAGGAGGAGCATATGTTCAGACCAAGACCTTTATCTTTCAAAGAAGGAAACTGAGATCCAGAAAGACGGAAGTCAGAGAATCACAGGATGTCTTAACTGAAACAGACCCTGGCTCAGAGATGGAACTAGCATGGGGTAACTGGAGTTTTGTCTCAGGGGCTGATACGGGGATGAGGGGAGAAGTCCTAAGCCTCTGAGAAGTAAAAGGGTATTCTCTCTCCTCTCTAGAGAAGTTGACATCCTCTCACCCAGCACCAGGGGTCCTGTGATGGTTGTACCCCACCCTCAGAGCTATTTTCCCACTGGGGCAATTGCCTCTGAGATGCTACCTGACCTGAGGAGCAGTGCTGGGAATGTAGAGTCAGCAGTGATGGAGAGAGGTGGGAAATACAGGCAAAACCAGAGTATGGGCTCCTGCCTCTAAAAGTAAACTCAGTCCTGGCTCTCTCTAATCCTTGTTCTCTTCTGACTGAGCTTTTCACAATGACTTTGTAATCCTCCACTGTTAACAAACTCCCCTTCATTCCCACTCTCTTTCTCACACATTTTTCTCCATCATCTGGTGATCTGAACACGCCATATTGCCTAGCCCATTCTCCAAGGTCGACTGCTTGTTCCCTCCCCACTCATGCTCCCACAAGGCACGGAGGAAATGCATTCTGCTTCTTACCCACAACCACCTTCAGATCTTCCCCTCTGTCACTCAGCAACCACCCTTCTCCCTTTAACTCCATTCTGCCTGCACCTATGTCACTGTCAGCTATGGAATTCCAAGTTCCTCTCCCTCTGTCCCAGGAAACTGAACAGCTGGCTCCCAGCCTCATCCTCCACCACACACTTTCATCCTCTTTGAATACCCTGGTCTCTAACTCTTCAACATCCCAAACTCCTGGGACCTTGGTCTCTAGTCTACTTTAATCCTGCACAGAAGAACTCACACTATCTCCCACCATTGCTAAAGAGAGAGGAAGCTATATCCTCTTTCTCTGTTCTTTGGAGCCAAACTTGATCATTAGAGTTTACCCCACTAAGTTTTCAGCTTGTTCAGTTGTTTTCCATCATGACTGACTCTTCATAACTCCATTTGGGCTTTTCTTGACAAACATACTGAAGTGATTTGTCACTTCCTTCTCCAGCTCATTTTACAGAGGAGGAAACTGAGGTCAACGGGGTTAAGTGATTTGCCCAGCGTCACACTGCTAATAAGTGTCTGAGGTCAGATTTGAACTCATGAAAATGAGTCTTCTTGGCTTTAGTACTGGAACTTCATCCACTGCGCCACCTATCCCCAAGTGGGGGGGGGGGTTATATTCCTTATTTCTTCACAAATTTTATAAATATCTTTTGTTTTTAGGTAATTTATATTTCCTACTGTATTCTTTTTCTCCCCTCTCCCAGGGAATCATTTCTTATAACAAAGAATTTTTTTAAAGGAATAAAAGAAAAAGGAAAGTATTTTTTAAAGTCTGATCTATACAATGTTTCACAACCATAATTCCAAAGAAAAGGTAGAGGTCCCTTTTCACATTTCCTCTTTGCAATCAATCTCAGTCATTATAATTTTACAACATTCTGTTTAATTAATTTTGCAGCTGTTCCTTCAATTTGCATGGTTATAGTCAAAAATGTTTTTTCCTTGGTTTAGCTTATTTCACTTTGCAGCGGTTCATGTGAGGCTTCCTATCTGACCCCAGAGCTCTTGCCCCAACTTTTGCTTCTATGGAAAAATGCATTCCATATTCCAACAACTGACTTACAAATGAACTCTTGCAAGATCCTCAGGTGGGTACTGGCTGCAATATATGAACTGTTCCTGCCTTCTCTGCTGTTCTATAAATAGCTACACCTTAAACATCAGATTATGAGGGGCAATGTGAACTTTCACTAAAAGCACACAATTGATGCCTTTAAAATAAAGAATGTCAGAGCTGAAGGGGCACTTAGAACACATAACATCAGAGCTGTTGAAATAAGTGAAGAAACCTGACATCAAGACCCGGTTTTCTCATGTATTGCCTTGGGAAATTCCCTTAGTCTATCTTAGCCTCAGTTTCCTCATCTGTAAAATAAAAGAGATTGGACTTGATGATCCCTAAGGTCTCTTTTAGTTTCAAAAGTCAGTACTGGAAGAACACTTAGAGATGATCTAGCACAGGGTTCTTAACCTAGGGTCCATGAACTTGGTCTTTTAAAATCTTTTCACAACAGTATTTCAGTATCATTGGGTTTTTTTGTAATCCTATATATTTTATCTTAATCATTTAAAAACATTATTCTGAGAAGGCATTGATTACTAGACTGCCAAAGGGCTCTGTGACTCTGGTCTAGTCCAATCTTTCCATTTTGTAGAAAAGTAAATGGAGGTCCAAAGACAAAAAAAAAATTTATATAAGGTCACCCAGTAAATCAGGGTAAATGGGTACTCTTCTAGGTGATATGTCTCCTCATTCTTTTCCCACAGCTATTTCTTCTGCTCCATCCTCTGATGTCACTTTTTTCCACTTAGGATCACAGCCCTGTTTCTGCTATCCAGTCTTCTTCCCTCTATCTTATAGCGCAATCATTGTCCTGATCTATACATGGTTGCTGGACCCAGACGGCTCCAGAGGAGAAAGTGAGGCTGGGGTCTTAGCACAGCCCTGCCTCACTTAAATCCAATTCACTTGAAAGTCACGGCATCATCTTCCTGATATTATGGTCTGGCTTAACATCTATCTTAAAAAATGGATTTTCTTTCTTTAGCACCCTGGAGGTTTATCTCTTTGAGGAATCACATGTGTTAATTCAATTACTTCTTCAAACACATTCTTAGGTTGATGCCCCAAGCTAAAGACCACAAGAGGATAACCATGATATAGGAATCAGACCAAGAGGAAGGAGATGCAGAAATTCTCAGGAGATAAAATCCAAGCCTGGAGCCAGCAATAAGAACAGGCAGCATGATGTAGTAGAAAACTTTCTGGATTTGGAGTTTGGGGTCTTGGATTCGAATCCTGACTGACACTCAATACCAGTGTGACCTTGTACAAATCACTTTCCTTCCCTGGGCCAATCCATCTCTTCCTCTGTAAAATGTGGGGACTGGACTAAATGACCACTAAGTTCCTTCTAGTTCTCAATCTATAATCTTGTAATTTTAGGATTATATTTTTCTCTCTCCCTTTCCTGCTATCTCTCCAAATGTAATCTCTGCTAGGCCAGCACAGTAAGTTACCTTGACTCCAGGATTTTATTTTGTGAAGGCAAGTCATAAATCAGAACTTATGCAACAACAATAACAAACTCATGTTTCTCTAATACTTTAAAGTTCAAAAAGTTATTTCCCTACAGTAATACTGTGGGATAGATGGGGCAGGGATTCTAATTCTCATTTTAAAGAACTGAAAAGGGTAGTAGAGAAAAAGACCAAGACTCCTATAGCTAGTAAGTGGTCAGGATTCAGGAAGACCTGATTTCAAATCAACCTCAGACACTCACTAGCTACATGACCCTGGGCAATTAATCATTTATTTTTGCCTCAGTTTTCTCATCTATATAATGGAAAAAATAATAGCATCTACTTCACAGGGTTATTGAGGATCAAATGAGAAATTTGTCAAGCACCTAGCATGGTGCCTAACATTTAAGAGGCACTATAGAAATGCTTATTCCTTTCCCTCCCCATCTGAACCTCTAGACTCCAAATCTCATGACCTTTTTAGCATCCCACACTACCTTGCTATGGCTAGGACTCCAATCTTGGCACGAAGAGAATCAGTTTTATTTTGTTTTTTAAAGGAGGCTGCTTCCAGGCCCCAACGCAATGAGTCCATGACGCTGAAGGTGTGGTGCTGCTGCTACTGATGCTGATGAGAGTAACAGTACCTGCTCTCACAGGTCATGTCCTGTGATGTCAGCACAGACTGTGGGGGGGTGGGGGGGAGCCCTTCCAACCTGAGACAGCAGAATCAGAGGCCCCCTGAGGTAGGTCTTGGATGATGAATCTAGAGCAGTTGGGCTCAGACCTCAGTGGGTAGGTGCAGTGCCGGATTCAGGATCAGGAAGCTCTGAAGGTGCCCTGCAGGTATACCTCTCTGAGCCTCAGTTTCCTTATATGTACAACAAGGCCAGATGATCTTTAGGCCTGCTTTCAGTTCTGTATACACTGTAACATCCACACACCCAGGTCTATAATACCAGGCTCTTCCTGGTCTGCTGCTGGGGGCAGGGAGTGGGGACTGGGATACATAGAAAACCCCAAATCATTCCTGCCCTCAGAGAGCTTATATTCTACTAGGTCTCTCTAAACCACTCAAGCTCTCTAAAGTCTTCGTTTGTACATCTATAAAAGAGGGGACTGTTTTAACACATGAGATAACACATGCAATCATAAAGATGGAGAGGCACCCTGGCATAATAAACAATAAGCTGCTGTAGACCTTGGAGTCAGGAAGAGTGGAGTTCAGGTTCTGCTTTGAACACAGTTGTGTGGGCAATTCATTTTTAACCTTCCAGTGTCCCCCAGGGAGCTTTCTAGGCTGCATGTTATAGAATTGCAGATCTGTGACAGTTCACCATGGGGCTGTGATCCAAAACATCATCACAGTGGGGAGAAATAGCTGTAAGAAAGCAAGTTCTTTACGGGGAGAAGGGTGCATGATGCCATCACCGTCACTTCTTACCTAACATCTCCACAGTCACTCCCTGAGGGCAGCACACCTGCATTATGCACCTGGCATGAACTCCTCCAATAGGAAGCTGAAAGAATTGCTTCAGGAGGGATCCATTAACCAGGGAGATCTAACTCAGCATTTTCCCCCAACTGAGACAGCTAAGAGACTCAGCAAAAATGAGGTGAGGCAAAACTTGTTTACAGCTTGAGGGTGAAACAACACAGGTGACGAAGACCCCTGTTCTGATGACCCCTGTTTTAGTTTATCAGAGAAAGTTATACAGAGGCAGAGCAGTTTGCATTTGGGAATCACAGTATCTGAGTCTGAATGCTAAACTGGCCACTTGGTAGTTGTACAAACTTAGTTTCTTCATCTGTAAAATGGGGGCAGTAATCCATTGGCAATAACCCACCATTATAAGCTAGGGCATGAACAGGTCAGAACAAAGCAGGAGGCACCATCAATAGAAATTATTTGGGAAACTAAAAGACCATTTGATTTTACTTGGGAAAAAAAAGCAGCCCAGCTGGGGCCTCCTCCTCAGGTTACCTCTCTGGGAGTCAGGAGGCATTTTCATTTCATGCATAGGAATGCACAAATGCCAAACACCTGGAGCAGTATGCCTTGACGGCCTTTGCTGTGTTTATTTAATTTACTATCTGAAAATGGCCAGAAAAGGTATGTGGAGGAAGATGAACTTCCCAGGGTGGATGGTGCAGGTTCTGGCCCAAGGAGCTGTTTTATGGAGAGGCACACATGTCATGATGGACATGTGATTTCTATTTATGTTTATACATGTTTGTGTAGACCCCGGAGTGTACCACAAATGACCAATGCATCATGTGGATATGCATAGGCTGGTATTTTCTTGTTGCTTTTTCAAACCCACAGATATCTTTACATTCTTCCAGGCCCCTATTTGTAAATATTTTATGTGAACCAGATGCATCTACTGAACAAATTCATTCATGTCTGCTTTTGGTTTTTAGTTTTATGAAAAATGTTTTTAGGGGGAAGAAAGAAATCCCTAAATTGAAAGAAAGCTTTCATAAAGTGATTTTTAAAAGGCAAGAAAGCCAGGAAAACTCATCACGGGTCAAGTTGGGATTTAAAATTTATTCTACTTAACAATGATTAGTTACTTGTGTCTTTTCCCTCTACCGGGTGGTGGGTTCCATGAGAGCAGGGGCTACATCTTATATAAACTCTGCATCTCTCCCTATCCCCTGCCTTCAACAGTTAACGCAGTTACTGCACAAGTAATGTTTGTTGAATGGAGGAGGGAGTAATTCCTCTCCTCATAGGCTGTTATCTTCATGAGGACGTAGATAATGCCTTTACTCACCTTTGCAGCCTAGGTCATCACTGGATAAACTCTATGAGGATAGGGCTAATAAAATAAACCACATCCAGTCTCATGCCCCCATCTACCTCCAAACACTGACTAGACTATAGTGTACATGACAATTGGAGTGTCTAATTCATCTCTGTATCCCTCCAACAAGACCTCATACAAGGTCCTACACAGAGCACCTTCTCAGGGTTTGTCAGCTGATTCATTCTGTTGATAATCCTATGGTGTGAGAAAGTATCTTCTACTTGTTTATAAGAAAGACAAGCTCTCTGAAAATATGGCTTGGAACAGTGAAAAGAGCACTGGATTTGGAGTCAAAAGACCTGGGTTCAAATCCTGACTCTGTTACTTATTTTTGAGACCTTGTATAAATAAGCTTCTAGTCTAAGCCTCAGTTTCCTCATCTGCAATAATAAAGAGTTTAGATAAGATGACTTCTAAAGAAACTGCCAGCTCTAAAATTAAATATTTAACAACTTTCTTCTGTGTCATTTCAGTTCAGATTTAAGTTTTCATCCACCCAAAGTTGCCTGAAAATCACCTCCAATCATTAAGCTGTCCCTGGATATAGAAAAGAAGAGAGTGAAGTGTAGCGTTGCCATTGTTGTGGAGTGGTTCCAGTTATACCTGATCCTTTGTGACCCCATTGGGGGTTTTCGTGGCAAAGATACTGGAGTAGTTTGCCATTTCCTTCTCCAACTCATTTTCCAGATGAGGAAACTAAAACCAATAGGGTTAAGTGACTTGCCCAGAGTCATCCAGTCAGTAAAAATCTGAGACCAGATTTGAACTCAGATCCTCCTGACTCTAGGGCAGGCACTCCATCCACTGTGCCACCTTGCTGCCTGAGGTATAATATAGTTACTCTAATAAAATTCATCTTTCCTCAAAAGAGGGACCAATCCAGTGGCCTCTAAGAAAAGCCACGAATTTTGGATAAAAACCCATGGATTCAGATCCAAGTTTTGCCAGTGTGTAACTTTTAGGGAAGACATTTAATCTCTTAGTCTCCTGAAATAGGTGATACATAAGAGAATTGTTCTATGAGAACAGTCAGAGGCATCTTAGCTAAGAACAGTATCAATAAGGGAACAACTTTTCTTTTATTAAAAATTAAAGGAATGACTTTCACCAACACTGGCAAATTAGTTGAATTTTCCCTTGGTTTCATTTAAATTATATTTGTTACTGAGATTTCACAACAATAATTGTTTTTGTTTTAAAAAACACTCTCCAGAGAAGGAAGGAAACATTTATTAATATTAATTAATGTAATAAACAATATAATATACTTATTATATTGTAACCAATTATATTAACATAATTATATAATGCAATAATTGCTATAACTCTTAATTGATTATTAATAATATGATTATATACTATTATATGTGACATTTGCTTTACAAATACTATCTCATTTGATCCTTACAAACCCCTCTTTGGAGAGAGACACTATCATGATTCTCATTTTATAGATGATGCAGATAGAAGGATAAGTGACTTGCCCAGGGTCATACAGCTAGTAAGAATCTGAGGCCAAATTTGTACTCAGGACTTCCTGACTCTAGGCCCAGAGCTCTAGCCACTGTACCACCATACTACCCCTAGCTTTTCTCAAGAAAAGCAGGGAACAGAAGTTATGATAAACTTAAAATCAAATTCTCTAACACTTCCTTGGCTCTATGATCTCATCAACATGGGCAGTCTCCCCTTAATGGTGCAGATTACCTGGTCATCCAGAGACTTTTAACAGATTTGTTTTCTCTTCCTCAGTCTGGAACACTGGCTTCCTAAGTCTTTCTGAAGAACCCTTAACTAAGCAAACAAAGTCACCGGAATACAAGCTAATGAAAAGTTTGCTTTCTTTTGTTTCTCAGTTGATGCCACTAGGCAAAGATGGCCCCTCTGAACCAATCGTGCTAGGGAACTAAAGGTTTGAGGAGTGGGGTTAGACAGCAGGCAGAATGTGGAATTCCAGAAGGAGGGACTGGTAGTGCAAAGTTCAATGACATGCTATCCAAAAGGAGGTTCTAGTCTATCCCTGTATGATCCAGGTTAAAAGTATAAGTTGGAACCCACATCTAGGATGTGCCAGCTGGTAAGATTTGTCATTCACAGATTTAGAGATAGCAGAAAACTTTGAGGCTACCTCATTCCCCCTCCCAACCTCCTCATTTTTCAGATGAGGAAACTGAGGCCTAGTGACTTTTGTAAGGATATATAAGGATGTGTACAAGTAGTGACAGAGATAGAATTTTAACCCGGGTCCTCTGACTCCAAATCTAGTGCTTGTTCCATGACATCATCTCCCTTCATCTGAGTTTAATCTATTTTCTCAGACCTCCTTTATGCTATCATAACCAGATAACCAGCAACAGCTTAATGACAAGTGAAATCATCTAGAAACTTTGGGTGGAAACCAAGTCACTACTAATAAATCTTACTCATAAAGACTATGTGAAAGAAAAAAATCATTTATAGAGTTCAATGTTAAGTCAACTAGATCTAATATATATAAATGGAAAAAATGGGGAAAAGCAAAAAATAAACCATTTTTCAAAATGCACAAAGAATAAATTTTTAAAAAACATTACTTGTTGAGTCACAAATAAGATATAGTTAAGCTCAGAAAAGCAGATTTTTTTTTTAATACTAGATGTAGGTTTCATAATGTAATACATCTACAAGTAAGTAAATGCCACTGTCAGTAATACAGAAACGAAAACTAAATAAATAATGCCTGAGTGAAAGAGGAAATGATTTTTTAAAATAGCACATTATATGAAAATAGCTACAATACAGATACCATATGTCAAAATCTATGGAATGCAGCCAAAGAAGTATTCAGAGGCAAATTTATAGTGCCAAATGCCTATATTAATAGGAAAGAGAAAGAAAATCTTGGCAAGTCTGTATGATGAAAACTTAGTAAAGAAATAGAGCAATATATAACAAAAAATAGAAGAAAAAAAGACAATATGCAAATTGATAAATAAAATTTAAGATAAAATAGAAATAATAAATAAAACCAAAGCTTTTTAAAAAGGAGAAATGCTAACAGAGTTGATAAATCTAACAAAAAGGAGAGCAAAAACTCAAATTATAAATGAGGACAGGGTTGCTCAGAAGAGAGGGAGGAAAAAAGCAAGAAAAATTGTCAGACTACTATGTGTAGCCCTATGATAACACATTCTACTTTGTCTTATCCCTTGTACAGTTACCTCAAGTAAGGAAAGTTACGTGAAAATGGGAATACTTTCTGAATTAGTCTGCAGGCTCAATGCAATGTCATCAAAATATCAATAGAATACTTCAAAGATTTAGATTAAAAAAATCACAATATTCACATGAAAAACCAAACTAGCAAGAACAGGAAGATGGAGGATGGACAAAATACCTGGTAGAAGGGGATTCCTCCCATTCAATTTTAAACTTCATTACAAAACATAAATTATAAAAACTGGTATGATAAAAAAATTGAGAAATGGGATGTAAAAAATAGAACACTGAAATGAAGGCCAATGTACTTGAGAGATTATTGTTTAATAAACACTAATGGAGACTGGAATTTGTATCTTAAACTAAGGGTAAGATTAGATAATGAAAAACAGTTTTAGGTCTATTGTCTACAATGAACTCCAACTGCATCAATGATCAAACATTTTAAAAATTACTTTAAAAACTGGAAGAAGGAATATTTGTCTCATATGGAGAGGAGGGAAATATTCAGACAAATGGAAGAAGTTATTGGAGACATAATAAATGGCTTGGATTATACAAAGATAAAAGGGTTTTGTACACATACACATACAAGCTCTAAAACTAAAAGAAAAAGAGAGCTTGAGGGAAAATATTTGCAGCAAATATAGCTGATAAAAACCTGACAGCCAGAATTTTAATGAACTGACATACATCTATAAAAATAATATCCATTCCCTGTTGGGAAAATAGTTCAAGGAAATAAACAGACAACATGAAAAATTGTTCAAATTTCCTCAGAATCAGAGAAATACAAATCAAGACAACCTCCAGATGCCAAATTACATCCATTAAATAGGTAAAAATAACAAAAGAGTTTTTAAAAAGTCAATGTTTGAAGGAAGGAAAGGAAGTAGGCACTCTATCATGGAGTAAATATCATCACAACATTGAACTTGCAGACTAGTGCAAACTTTCTGGAGAGCAATCTAGCAACATGACTTTATTGTGTTTGGGTTGTTTCAGTTGTGTTTGACTCTTCGTGACCCCATTTGGGGTTTCCTTGGCAAAAACAATGGGGTGGTTTGCCATTTCCTTCTCCAGTTCATTTTTACAGATGAGGAACTGAGGTAAACAGGGTTAAGTGACTTGCCCAGTGTCACACAGCTAGTATCTGAGTCCACATTTAACCTCAGCAAGATGAGTCTTTCTGACTCCAAGCTCAGAGATCTATCCACTGTGCCACCTCGTTGCCTACAATATAACTTGTGGGTTGATCAAGTAAGTTGCTTCATCAACTTGATAAGCTTTAATATGAAGGCAGTGAGCCTTTGTTTGGGACTTTGTATCCTTCTTTGAAAAACATGAACATGCCCACTTTAGACATTATCAACTCAATATGGATACATTGGGAGTGAAACTGGTTGGCTTGGGCTATTATGAACCCCTTTATATTGGCCCATAGAAGGCAGTCTTCAATTCAGAGTTAGCCCTTAGCCTTTCTGACTTTTTCAAGCACATATCACACAGTAGAGAATGAACTTTGATCCTTGGCATATGCCTACACATAATCCCCTTGAGAATGACTTACCCTCTCCCAGCTAAGTGATGGCAGAAGCCAGGGCAACAGTGAAGAATTGAGAGTTCCTGGACTTCGAGTCCCTGAATTTAGCCCTGGAGATGCATTACCAAAGACATAGATAGTCTTAATTCCATAATAATTATGGAGACAGGAACCTCAAGGCCTGAATGGGCCAAGTTCCTTTTTAAACTTCAACTTTCTGGAAAAGTATAAAGAATTCCTGAGCCCCCTGCTTTGTGGGTAGAGGAGGGGGAAGCTATGGGGCAGCATATCCCAGGGTCCAGCCTTCTACAGAAAAGAGACACAAGAGTCTTGGAGTTACCTTGTTGGAAACCACAAGTAGTAGAGTTCTGGGACCTGATCCTCCAGAAAGAGGAGAGATATTATGCAGGTTCAGTGAGAGCTTCAGTTTTCTCATTTGTAAAAGGAGGAGTCTGGACCTTCAAGGTCCCTTGCACCTTGCAAATTTCTTTTCTTGGAGTGGCATTAGAGGCAGAGTATGTGAGTTGGAAGCCTAATTCTTTATTTGCTACCTGTGTGACTATAGACAAGTCATTTAACATTTCTGAGCATTAGTGTCATCCCATAAAATAGGGAGGCTTACTTTGGTGACCTCTAAATCCCTTTCAGCTCTTAATCTGGGATCCTATGATCTTAAATCTCAATGTAGGAATCTCTTCTCTTTTTACTTTATACTCTCCCTTGATACTCTAATCTACTTCCATGTTCAATTGTCATCTCTGATACCATTGGAAGCCATAAACTCCCACATCTATATAATCAACCCTGATCATTCTCTTGACTCTGGTTCCACATTGCCATCTGCTTAATGGACATCCCACTCAAGATGTCATGTTGGCATCTCAAATTCAACATGTCCAAAGTTCCCTTTATCATCATCACCCCCAACCCTTCCCCCAATCCACTTCTCTTCTCAATCACTTGATTTCTATTAGACACTGTCATTATGCCAAATACCCAGCTTAATAACCCTGATGCTTTGCTTCCCAACCACAAGATACAATCAGATTCCACATCCTGTCATTTCTTTCGTTGTCGTTTAGTCATTTCAGTTGTGTCTGACTCTTCATCATTTCTTTTATGATTTTCTTGGGAGAGATACTGGAGTGGTTCACCATTTTCTTCTCCAGTTCATTTTACAGATGGAGAAACTGAGGCAAACAGGGTTAAGTGACTTGCCCAGAGCCACAAAGCTAACAAGTGTCTGAGGCTGCTTTGAACTTGGGTCTTTCTGACTCCAGGCCCAGTGATCTATCCACTGTGTCAACTAGCTGCCCTTGTTAATTCTACCTCCCTAATATTTCTATTGTAGGAACCCTTCTGTTCATTTTCACAGACCCCACCTGACTTCAGACCCTCATCACCCTTAGTTTGACTTCCTGATTGATCCCTCTGCTTTCAGCTCTCCCATTTTCAATCTATCTTCCACGTAGCTCCCAAAACAATCTTTTAAACTTAATGACCTGATTATGAAGCCCCCCGCCTGAACCTGCAGTGGCTCCCCATTGCCTGCAGGATAAGTCAAACTCATTAGCTTGCTATTTATTTAAATTCAATCAACCTTCACAGTCATATGTCAGGTTGTATTTTATAAATGCTTGTTGACTTGACTCTCCACACACTCTACATTCTAGTTCACTAGGATTACTTGATTTAGAATGCATTTCTTCCTCATTTCTATATTTCAGAATCCTCATTTTCCTTCAAGTCTCAAGTCAATTTTCTACCTTGTATTTTTCTCTTCTTGATTTCTCCTAGCTCATAGTTCTTCTCTCAAATCTCCACTTATCTATGAACCTGTTATATCCTCCTGCGGGATTGGAAGCTCTTTGGGCAGAGGATATTCCTTCTTTTTATTTTGGTGGCTAGAACAATACTTTGTACATAGCAGAGGCTTATATAACTGAATTGAAAACAGGGGATGGTTAAATGCTATAAAGAGGTAAAGAAATATGAGAACTGGGAAAAACCTCCACCAGTACTAGATTTGATCATATAGGATGTCACAGGTGACCTATGAAAAAGTAGTTTCAGTTGAGAGGTGAGTGGTGGAAATCGAATTACAAGGACATATTAAAAATTATTTGAGTGCTCTAAACATATTTGTAGGCAAATAGGAAAAGTAATGGAGAAGAGGCTGAAGTAGACGGGATGATATTGAGAGAAATCAATCAAAAGGCATTGATTATACTATATGCTAAGTATTGAGGATAGAAAGACTAAAATAAAACAATTCTTGTCCTCATGGAGTTTACAGTCTATGATGGAGACAACAGATATATAAAAGTATATACAAAAGAAATACAAGGTAACTAGGGGGAGGGTGCTGAGGGGGCCAATAAGAAAGAACTCAAGCTAGGAAGTGTCTCTTGAACTGAGTTTTAAAGAAAACAAAAGTTCTAAGAGATGGAGGTGTACATTGCACATATGGTCCAGATGTAGGTAAATCAGGGAGGGTATGATCATGGGTGCAAGTATGGATTATCTTCAGAAAGAGATAGGGAGACTTCTGTCTCTATGGTGGAAGGGAAGGAGGAGAAAGTGGATGATTTTGCACACAATTATTAAATAAGGAAGAAGGAGCTCCAGTCAGACTTCTAAAATGTCAAGAAAGTAGGAGGCTAAGCCATCTGCTAAAAATGGGGGGTGAGGCCCTTGGGAGAAAGAGAAGGAATTCTTTGGTTCTGTGGCTCCTCTCCCCAATTCCACTCCCAGTCAAGGCTGCCAGCAGGCAACAGGAGAGGACAATTCACATGTGAAAAGCCCCGATGGTTCTGGGATTCTTGACTTCATACAAAGTGCAGACAGTGGAAAGAATTCATCATTCTAAGTACACAGACCATGTCAAACATACTCAAAACTTTCTTTCGGCTGCAATTTCTTTTACTTGGGAAAGAATCCCAAGATAAGCTCTTGTGGGCTTTCAAACACCACAGTAGAGCTATACTGGGCAAGGGGAGACCTTGAAGGGGCTCTTCTGATATGGTGCAGAAGCCCTCAGGGTGCAGGAGAGGCAGAGGCATATCATAAATATGAGTTTGTTATTTAAAGTTCCATTTTCTGTGGGTTTCATGCAGAAAATTGTTTTTGACTTACTTGAACAAATCAAGTTTGCAAACAGTTTAAAAATTACAAAATAAACTCAAACTCTACAGCCTATACGAGTAAAATGTTCTCTTTTTTAATTAGTTAAAACTTTATTTTTAAAACTTTTGCCCTTAACATGTCAAAAATAATTATCTTTTCTTAGAATTCTGTCCTTGGTTAGTCTGAAATGACAGAACTGTGTTTCTTACTAAGACACAGCAAGGCAGGGCAGAAGTCATGTGTTCAAGTCCTGCCACTGACACATTATTTATGTGACTGGAAGACTTATTCTCTCAAAGTTTGGCTTGGGCCATTAAGATGATAAGTTACAGAAGAATTAATGGAGTTAATTAATTAATTAAATTTCCACGCAAGGAGAGTTCTCCCTCTCCCAATATTTATGTGTATGTGTGTATATACATATATGTAAGATATATGTATATACAGATAAATATTGAGAGAGAGAGAGAAACAGTGGGAACAGAGAAATATAGATTGATCTATTGCTCTCTCACAAATAGGTTAGTATGGACTGGATTTACTAAGGTGGGTGGTTGTACTTAAAACCAGTCCTACTTGTAAATTCAATTCAACATCTCATATGTTCTTTCTGTTTGCTACTCTGGGGTCCACGGTATTCCAGGTTTAATTATGTATCTCAATCCACAGCTCATGAGCCCCCATTTTCACTAAATCTATTCTAATCAGGCTAGAAAAAATATTGGGAACCCATTGTAAAGCAAAGGATATTTACCTAGAGCAGATGAAAGGTAAATAGGAAAGAATCAAATCAAGCAGCAACTCTGTTACATTCCATTTCTTAAGGTTACCACTGCTCATGCCTCCAAAAACTGAAATTTATGAGTTTTCTTATCATATATTTTCAACACAGTAGGAAAGGCTCAGAAGCAATTACACTCATATACTAAGTGCTACGGAGTTCTTTGCTTGACCTCAGTCTTGGAAAAAGCACCTAACATACATCACCCGCTCTGGCATCAGAGCTGCCAATGTCAGGGCCAGGTCTCCTATCTCTTTCTTCTTCTTCTCTCTCTCTTCCTTTCTTTTTCTCTCCTTCTCTCTCTGTGTCTCTCTGTGTCTCTGTCTTTGTCTCTCTCTCCTTCCCTGCCCCACCCCCACCCCTGGCTCTCTCTCTCTCTGTTTCCAGGTTCAAACTCCGTACCTTGCTTATCTTTTACCAGAGAACATCCAAACTTCCTCCTCTAGGGAGCTCTCATCCTGGGATTAATAGACAGTCACTAGTAAGGGAAATAATTCTTGGCACTAGCACTGGTATGAGCTAGACGACACCTCCTTTCTCTCTGGCCGTACCAATCTGGTGTCTAATCTGCATCTTGAGCAGCAAAAGATTCCCATCTCCCTTTCAAACTGGTCACACTGAAAGATGTCAGAATAACACACAGGCTTCTGGGAGATGCAGTTCCCAAAGAGAACATCACTGAACATACCTTCCCCCTCCTCATTCTGTACTTCATGGAGTGAGGAGGGCATAAATGGGCAGAAATCACAATCAATCAGAGGTGTCAAATGGGCATACCTTCCCAAAAGCAAATTTCCCACAACTCCTGGGAGTTATTACAGCTGCTCACACCCTTACTGCAGATAGTTGAATTGAATTGAATCCTGTCTAGCTCTTTCTAGACCAACCAATCATTCCCATTTCTACACCACTCTCATGCTTAAGTCATATCATAGTCCCCAAAGCCCCCACTCCTTTAACTTAGCTTCCCAAGAAAAAGTTATGAGTTCCAATGTCCTCTTTCAGTTCTTCACATGACCACCTCCTCACCTGTTTGGATGAGAGAATCAGAACTGAACAAAAATGCTGATAGGTGGGAACAAGAGGATAAATCTAACAAAGTAGAATCAGCAGGAAGCAACTTATTTACCCAGATTCCAAAAATCAACTGGAAAATATGAGACAGGTGGAGAATGTCTCGAAAACAACTTGGGAGGAAAATGCGTAGGTTTTCATCAGTCTGCAGATCTAAGATGAGGCAGCAGTGTGACACAGCAGTGCAAAAGCCAACACAACTTCCAATATCAATAACAGAAGCTCTCCCAAATGAAAAAGGGGATAATCCTGCTACTCTCAGCCCTAGTCACATTACATCTGGAATACTATGTTCAGACTTTGGTCCTATGTTTTAGGAGAGCACTGACAAACTAAAAGACTGACCAGGAGGGCATGGGGGCCTGGAAAATGTCACATGAAGACCCATTGAAAGAAGCAGGCATGTTTAGCTGGCTGAAGAGAAGACTGCTGTGGAATAAGGGACAAGAAAATCACCACTGGGCAACTAGGTGATGCAGTGGACAGAGACCTGGACCTGGACTCAGGAAGACTTGACTTCAAATTTAATCACAGACACTTACTAATTGTGGGACTCTGGGGAAGCTGTTTAGCTTCCATCAGCTTCAGTTTCCTTATCTGTGAAATGAGAATAACAGCAACTACCTCCCAGTGTTGTTGTATTGTAAAGCATTTTGCAAATCTTAAAGTGATTATCCATACTACCATTCAAATAACAAGAGGGTGATCATGTGGACAAGGAATTGAACTTTTCGTTTAGCTTTGGAGGGCTGAATTATACCCAGTGGATGAGAATTCCACAGAGACAGATTTAAAATCAATTTAGAGAAGAACTTTTAATTAATAGATGTAACAATGGAACAAACTGTCTCTCATTACTAGCTTTCTAGAAACCTTTAAGAAGAAGCTGCTTCACATGATTTCAGAGGACAAGTGATAAAACATGATACCTACCCTCCTGAAGTGGGGTGATGAACCCAAAATGCAGAATAAGATACAGTTTTGGGGCCAAGTTGGAAATTGGTTTTGTCTGCCTTGCTGGTATCAAATATGCTTATACATAATTGACAAAAGGATTTGTTTTTCTTTCTCTCAATTTTTTTTGAAAAGAGAAGTAAGACTATCAAAAGAGCTACCAAAATGGGAATGAAAGAAGGAAACTAAGAAAAGAGTAAAGGAAGGAGAAGGGAACAAGCATTTGTTAAATACCTACTATGTGCTGGAATACTATGATATACCCCACTGATTAAGTGGGGTTTCTTTTTTGTTGTTTTTATAAATATTTTATAAATATTATCTCAACAACTCTGTGAGGTGGGTACTATTTTACAGTTTTACAGTTGAGGAAACTGAGGCAGGCTGTAGTTGAGGGACTTGTCTAAGGTCACACATATAGTATTTTTTTAATGCACAGAAGAGAAGGAAAGTAAGTGGAAAACAGAGCAAGAAAGTTTTCAAAGTAAAATGTTGAACTTACGTATTTGAAAGGAGAAGCAAGTTGTATATGGACTTACAGCTGCATGCATAAATATCCTTTTCTGTCCTGCCTTGTATATAAAAATACTCATCTTATTTGGAGATTGTTAAATTCAGAATTAGAAAAAGAGGCTGGTTGAACATTTGTCACAGATGTTATAGATTCCTGTGTTTAAAATGAAACTTGAACTTGAGGACTTTTGAGATCCTTTCCTTCCAATTTTAAGATTCTCTAGACTTGTCATTCTCATCTCTGAAATCAGTAAATGTTGACTTTGAAAATCTGGCAAAAAACTAATATGGAAAAAAATGATATACAAGTAAAATAAACCCCCCAAATAGAATATTTTACAATGTTTTCCCTGTGTATTCATGGGGGAACTTGGCACCACTTATGCCAGCTACTGATCATAAACTTCCATTCAAACATACCCTGGGGGTTTTTGACAGCAAAGTTGATTCAGATCTTCTATGAAGAAGGAATCTGTTCATGAAATGTAGGAGCCGCTAACTGTACTTAATGTCACAACTTAATTAAGTCACAACTTCCAAGTGACTACAGTTTCATTGTGACCCTAGCTTCTTCCTCCACAAAGGAGGCATCAAAGACCTATCTTCTGTATGTAAAGATGGTGACAAAATCTTTACTCAAACTAAGGAAAAAACCCTGTCCAGAATACAAAGCATATTGTGTTTTATTTTGTTTGGGGATAGGGGGTATTTGTTTTTAAGAAATGTGAACGGTTCCAAAAAAATTTTTTGTGGACACGGTCAGGATTTTTTCCATCAGTAATATAGCCATGGGAAAGTTTCAGTGCTCTTCTCAGTGGGGTCCCCAATAAACATGAATTATCTGATTTAACTGATAGCACCTGGACAGGGAGCCTTCCTGACCAAGATGCAAATTTGAGATTTCTGACCATAGGCCACTTTGGGCCAAAGGGAAAAAAAACATTTTCATGAAAACCAGAGTGAATAGAGACCCTTTTCCTCACTGAAATGAAAGAGTATTGAGAAAGCTGGATTTAGGGTCAGAGGTTGTTGTAGTGGTTGTTCAGTCATTTCAGTCATGACTGACTCTTCATGAATACTAGAGTGGTTTGCCATTTCCTTCTCCAGCTCATTTTATGGACAGGAAACAGAGGTAAACGGGGTTAAGTGACTTGCCCAGGGTCACACAGCTAGTAAGTTTCTGAGTTCAATTTTAAACTCAGGACAATGAATCTTCTTGATTCCAAGCCCAGTGCTCTGTGCACTATGGCACCATCTACCTGCTGAGGCAGAGCTGATTTAACACAAACATGGCTTGCCAATTATAAGGATGGCCCTTCTTTCTCCCTAATGCTTTCCTCATCAGAGAAAGGTCAGGGAGACAGGGACCTTTTGGCTACTGGATCTAAGGCAGCTGCTCTTCAGATCATATTCCCTGGACAGCACGTTCTCTTCCCCACACGTTTCTGAGGTGAGAGGAATATGATATGTGGTTTCCTGAGCTGTGAAATGAGGACAATAAGAGCTCAAAGGAGGGTTGTAAGTCTTATACGAGATACAGTTTTGTGCAATACTATACAATGTGTAAAGATAGTGCTACTTATTATCTCCTCATCTTTATCAATGAGACTCACGTGGTCCTGGGACAAGTCATCAGTCTGACATTATTCTCTTATATTCAATGTCCTATTACTGCTTTTTGGAACTGAGTATGGATATTTGGATGCAAACTCAACCTTCAAGGCTTACCAAAAGTAGCCTCAGTACTACAGCTCCAGCACAGATAGGATTATGGGGATGATATGAGCGCCATTTTTTGCCATTATATATCTGATTTCCCTGCTAGGACTCTGTATGTTTAAAGCCTTTCATTCCATGTACCCTGGAAAGTATAAATACAAAGTATGATGACATCTCTGAAAAAATGCTATTCCTAAGCTTTTATGGACTATTATAGTGGGAAGATTGTGGTCAACAACAGTTTCGTTTGGGACAATGCTCTAGTACCAGTAGTATGGTTTTTTTTGGTAGAGTTCTCTGGGATATTTCAAGGGCAGCATGGGAATTTGTGGCCTGTCAGGCCATGACATATAATAGCGCGCTTATCACGAAGAATACTGGTCAACAGAGTAAGTCTCAGTGGATATGCAAAGTGCTCATTTTTATAGCCTTTGGTGACATGCTGCACAGTTTTCTACCATTGTCCTGCATCATTTACATTAATTGCCATATCTGGGTTCCTTTAGGATAGATAATCTTTATGTAATTTCTTGTGACAATAACCTGTTCCTTAATTGACATCATAAGCTCCATTTCCATAAGCAATTCTTCATGATTTAGCCATGTGATCCACTCTACTTTGTTGGCATATTATTGATTGAGTTCCTGTAGATGTTGCAGATAGAAGAACCTTTTGATTCCATTCTTGAGGCTTATCCATTTCACAGGAACCAGCCAGGGGTAAACTACTTTTGGCTCTACATCCTTCAAAAGCCGATGGTGCATATCCATGATCAGTCTTGATTGTTGCTCAATGAAGTAATGCCTGCTTATCCCAAAAGTACTTCCATGGGCTTTTAAAATCTATTATGAGATTTAAGATGGATCATTTTTCTTTTTTCTTCCAGTGAACTGTTACTCTTTCTCTAGCTGCCTTAGGATGATAGATCCTGTGCTTTATTAATAATGTACAGATTTTTGTTAGGATACTTTTTGAATCTGTCACAATCCATTTTATAGTTCTAAAAGTATACATTAAGTCTGGCTATACATAGGTATTCAATGCTTTTAGTATATTCTATCCATTCAGTTTTGACTTCAGGATGCCTGTAAGTCTCTTGACATATTCATCCACAACCTTATGCTTGATGCACCTTCTCTAGATGAAAACAAGTTATGTATGAGTTTTACCTTCCTGTACTGGTTCACTGTAGCCTCCAGATTCAAACTCAAAGCCTTCAGTCTCTTTCTCTTGCCTTGGAAAACATTAATAATATTACACTTTTAGAAATGTCATTTTATTTTGCTGGAGAAAGATTCTATGAAATGTAGAAGATGTTTAATGTGTTTTTGGTGAAGCCATACAATGTAATTTCATCCATATACATCAAATGATTAATAAGATGTTTTGGGTTGACTCCTTTAATTTAGAAACCATACTTAATTATACTTAAGAAAATATGGATGGATTTAAGACCAGAAGAACTATTACAAGCTTAAACTTTCTTCCTAGAAGATGCCATATTTCCTATCAATTAATTTTTGCATTACTGCATTGGTGATAGAAGGAAGTAACTATCTAGTAAAGTTGATTTAGGTTAGTTAGCTTCCTAAAGAGTGATGAGAGCTGTAGCATGGCACAAAAGTAGACTTCACTAAATGGATACCTTATGCAACTAAAAGGTTTCTTTGGGCATAGTAACTATACATGTCTTAAACAGACTTGGTGAAAATAAATTCTACCAAAGGCCCAAGAAACTCCTCTATGGGCACTTGTTGTCTGACTAAACCTCATACTCTTATAAATGCCCATGAAGCCTCAAGCATCCTATGGTTATAAGACTGAGTAGGTGAGAGGGAGAATTGGTTGAAACAACATTGGAAATATCATTTCAATTAAGAGCCCTAGGTTTGAATCTTTACACCTACACTTACTAGACATAGGACCTCGGGAAACTGACTTTCTCTCTCTAGGGCAAAGAAACACTCATAAGTACTATCTACCTCTCAGGGGAGCTCAGGAGAAGAAAGTGAGACTGGTGACCTTGCACAGTTCTTCCCTCACTCAAATCAAAGTCAACTGCAAGTCATGTCATCAGTCTGATGTCATGGTCCTCTTCAAGAATGAAGGACAAACTCAACCTGTAAGTGAGTAGCACCTCCTTTCTCTTCTCCTCCCCTCCCCTCTCCTCTCTTCTTCTCTCCTCTCCTCTGGTGTTCTACCCAGGGAAGGTACACTCCATGGCCAAAAGCTGCCTTTTCTTCTTGGGGTTTATTGGCTACATTTCTTGCTCAAAGATCAAGCCTTAAAACCAATTCACTCTGGAGCTCATAGACTGAACAGCAAGTCCCCATTCACCTAGCATAGAGTGAATATAATTACTAAATATAAATTGTTTCTATTTTACCCAGGAATCCTGAGGGTCTCCCCCTCCCAGTTTGATTTTTTTTTTATTAAAGGGGCCATCCCTTGAGTAACTACATAAAGAAGCCTATTCATTGAATGGGTGTATCTCACTTAAAGTGAGAATTAGACCTTAGCCTGAAAGAGTCAGGGTCTCACATTGCATCCTGGACCATCTCCAGTCATCCATATGAATATCAGGTCACTGGACCCAGATGGCTCAGGAGAAGCAAGTGAGGTTGGTGACCTTGCACAGCCCTCCCTCACTCAAATCAAGGTCAACTGCAAGTCATGTCATCATCTTGATGTCATGGTGCTCTTCGAGAACAAAGGACAAACACAACAACAACAACCTCTCAGGGTTGTTGTTTGGAAAGCACTTTTTAAGTGGTCTATTGCTGGGAGCTGTTATTATTATAATAGCATCATATTATCTATTATATTAGGCTATTCTTATCTTTATCTCTAAGCATTCACACAACTATGTTATTTACAATAACTATAAGAATTTGCAGATGGTAGTTGGATGGCATCATCTTCATAGACTAAATACAGAAGATTATTGGTGCTCTAACCTGGTAGGAGGCAACATATCACAATGGAAAATCACTAGCTCAAGAGTAGAGGTGCTAAACCTTGTTTTGCATCATGGTGCCTGTGGCAGTCTGATAAAGGGTATGGACTCTTCAGAATAAGGAGATTAAATAATTAAAGGAAATGCTAAATTTTAATTAATGGTTAGTGAAAATAAAGATGCAATTTCTTCCCATTCCTCCAGTTCAAGGATCTCCTGAAATCAGAGGTCCTAGGTTCAAATCTTAATTCAAACAACTACTATGTGTCCTTGGGTAAATCACTTAATCTCTGTGGTCCTCAATTTAGTCTCTGAAATCTCCAACTCAACATCTAGGCGTCTAGAGTAGCCATAGCTAGCCAGTAATTTGACTCTGTTGATCTGGGGCAGAATGTGCCTTTTCTGGGCTTCTTTGTTATGAATGTCCAATGCACTTAACATAGTTTAAAATAACTTTCTTTTGGTACTGTACCATCAGGAAACAAGCTAAGCTAAGTGACATATTTTAGCAAGCCTCTTTTTTTGTTTCTTTAGAGTAGGACTTACATGTTATACTAGAGACAAAACATTTCTAAGTTGCTAGCTGAATACCATATCCGCTGGGGCTGGGGGGAAGGGGGAACCGATCACAGAAGCCCATGGAAAAAATTTAAACTATATGCCAATAACAGGTTAACCATTCTGCCTGATGCTGTAGAGCTGCTGACACAAAGTGAAAAAGCAGAGAAAAAGCAGATTACGGAACTTCATTCTGACCAGATGTCTCTAGAATTGGGAATCAGGAGGTTAGTAAGCTCAGCTGGAATGATTCATATAGGCAGGTCTGGTCTAGAAGCCATCATACATAGCTCATTACTTATAACTCAAATTCTCCTACACTTAATGTATGGGCTCTGGAGGACCCTAAACCAAAACTATGTACCCCTGCAGGTAACACAGATACCCGTGAACCACCTCCTCTTCAAAATGACACAAGGAAAGAAAGATCTAGGGGTTCCTTCAACCTCAGCTACATACTTGGTTACTTCATAGGTCATGCCCTTACAGCATTCTGCTCACCATCCCAGGTAGGCTAGCCTGATCCAACACCCACTAGGTCTTATCTTGTCATTTCCTAATATCCTAAAATTGCATCCCCTAAACTAAAGACTCTTAAACTCTGTGTGGTGTGTGTGTGATAGAGAGAGACAGACAGACAGACAGACAGAGAAAAAGAACACCCTTTGGCAGTTTGGAGAAGTCTATGGACTCCCTAAAATAATGGTTTTTAATCACTGAAAGATGCTAAATTTCAATTAGAAGTTAGAGAAAATTAAGATGTAATTTTTTTTTCTCCTCGAAGTTCACAAATCCCCTGAAATCTATCCCCAGGTCTAAGTTAAGAATCCTTGTACTGCAAATTACCTGATATAAAAGAAACCCAAAAAAGATTTTACAGTGGAGGAGATGGGTGAAGGGTGAGGGGAGTTCATAAACCTTAGTCTCATAAGAATTGGCTCAAAGAGGGAATAAAATACACACTCGGTTGGGTGTAGAAGTATATTTTATCCTATAGGAAAGTAAGAGGGGAAGTAGATAAGATAAAAGGTGGTGCTGTTAGAAGGAAGGGTGAGTTGGGGGTGGTAAAAGTCTTCTAACATTTCTGAGAATGGACAGTGTGAAGGGAGAGAGAGTAGGATAAACAGGGGAAAATAGGATAGAGGGATATACGTAGTTGGTAATCACTACTATGAAAAAAATTTTACAGCAAGTTTCTCTGTAGGCCTCATTTCTCATAAAGGCCCCTTTTCTCAAATATATAGAGAACTGAGTCAAATTTATAGAAATAAAGCTATTCCTCTATTGATAAATGGTCAAAGGATAAGAATAGACAGTTTTCAGACAAAGTAATCAAAGCTATCTATAGTCATATGAAAAAATGCTCTAAATCACTATTTATTACAGAAATGTAAATTAAAGCAAGTCTGAGCTACCGCCACACCAATCATATTGGCCAATATGACAGAAAAGGAAAATGCCAAATGTTGTAGGGGACATGGGAAAATTAAACCACTAATGCACTGTTAGTGAAGTTGTATACTGATTCAGCTATTCCAGAGAGCAATTTAGAACTATGCCCAAAGGGCTATGCAACCATGCATACCCTTTGACCAAGCAATACCACTACTAG
Organism: Potorous gilbertii; assembly: GCA_028658325.1. Lineage (NCBI taxonomy): Eukaryota > Metazoa > Chordata > Mammalia > Diprotodontia > Potoroidae > Potorous > Potorous gilbertii. The sequence goes on along the minus strand of CM053769.1, from coordinate 357,805,915 downwards.
TTCTGTATCCCAAAGAGATAAAAAGCAAAAAGGAAAAGGACCGATATGTACAAAATATTTACGTCTCTTTTAGTGGTGCAAAGAACTGGAAATTGAGAGGATATCCATCACTTAGGGAATGGTGGAACAAGTTGTTGCATGTGATTGTGATGGAATATTATTGTGCTATAAATGATGAACAGGATGTTCTCCAGAGAACACTGTATACAGTAACAGCAATAATGTATGATGATCTACTGTGAATAACCTAGCAGCTCCCATCAACACAATGATGCAAGACAGTTCTGAAGGACTTATGATGGAAGGGGCTGTCCATCTCCAGAGAAAGAACTAGTGGAGCCTGAATGTGATAGAAGATACTTTTTCTTTACTTTATTTTTCTTGGCTTTTTTTGTCTCTGTTTTCTTTCAGACTATGACTTCTATGGAAATGTGTTTTGCATGACTACATATGCATAACCTATGTCATATTGCATGCATTCTTAAAGAGGGAGGGAGAGAATTGGCAAGTCAAAATTTGAAAAAAAGAAAGTTAAAATTGTTCTTATGTGTAATTGGGGAAGTTTACAAAAAAAGAATCCTTACCTTGAATATTCTAGCAAAACTGTCCAAATCATTAGCTTCCACCTAGTTCAGTTGTTTTCCAAAGCTATCATGCATAAAGAACTGGACTTGTAGTCAGGAAGACCTCAGTTCAAATACCACCTCTGATACTCCTTAGCTATTCTACTGTAAACAAGTCACTCAACCCCTCTGAGTCTTAATATTTCATCTCCAAAATGGGGTTATTAATACCCTGGTAGGGCCTACCTCTCAGATTTCTTGCAAGGCTCAAAGGATAGTGTTTTGGAAAGCACTCTGCAAATTCTGAAGTGCTAAATGCCTGTTGTTTATTACCATTGCCAACCTGGAAGCATCTTGCATGAGGTGCCACCTGAACCTTCTTCATTGCCCTGCAGTGCCCTATTCTTTGTATAATATCCCTTCCAGATATAAATAGTTAGGAAAGGCTGCTGCTCATAGAACAATGTTCAATCTTTTCACTGTTTTCCAGGGAAGGAATAGAATTGGGCCCACTGGTTTCTTTGCTGTTACCTGGCAAACACCCCATCCAGAGGAACATTGGATGCCTAAGGCTGACAGCTCACCATAACAATTCAGTGACAGCCATGGGCATCCAGGAGGCCCCCTCAAACTGAGAGCCAGGAGAGGGGACTGGTTCTACCCTAGTCATACAGATTCTTCTTCAAAGACATCATATTCATACTATTCATAGACATCATGGAAGATAAGACCTCCTAAATCCAGACTTATTAATGGAGAATTCAAGTTAAATCAATGAGAAGCCTAAATTAGATCATTTTTCTTTCAACATATATTTATCAGAACTTTATTACAGAAAGCAACATATAATGTGATTGCAATCATGTAAATAAACAGAACAAAAAAATAAAGTTGAATTTTATACAAATATAATGGCTAATTTTAATCCCCCAAAAGGAATGAGGAAATGTATTGCTCTCCTTTTGCTGGGGAGATGGGGGACTATTGTTGGAGAATATTGAATATGTGGACAGCTGTGGTCCCTGGGCCAGTTGTTTTTGCTTAACTGCTTTTCTTTGCTACCAGGAGAGGGGAGGGGTCTGTCAGGAAATGACTGACATAAAAACAAAAGACATCGAGAGAAATTTTAAAAAAACAGAGGAATAGCCAAAAAGAAAGGAAAGAGAGAAACAATTTTCCATTATTATCTAAGCTGTCCCCTCTTTGTTTCTGGACCATCCCTCCCACAATCATCCTCTGTCTCTTAAGCATCTTCAACCTTTCACTTTCCACTAGCTCCTTTCCCTATACGGATACCTTATCTTGAAAACAATTCTGATTGACTAAACGCTTCCTTCTTCTTCCTATCTTCTTCCTCTTTTTCCTCTCACAGAAAACTGGACCATAGAATCTTAGAGTTAAAAGGGATATTAGAGAGGATCTGAGTCAACCTTACTCCAATTATGGATCTGATCCCCAGCAAGAGATCATCTAGCATGTCCTAGAATGCTTCTGGTGATAGGATGGCCTGTCCTACATGATGCAGTCCTGCCTATACGTCCTCCAAGGGTTCTTTAAACACAACCTCCATCATGAAGCCTTCTCTTGGCCAACTGATTTCTTCTTTATTTGAGTCAAATTTGAAGGTAGAATGTAGAGCTGAAAGCAACTCTAGAAAGCACTGAATCCAACCCATTACTTTCATAGATGAGAAAACAGAGACAAGTCAAAGGTCACACAAATAGTGGGGCAGATTTAAACCCAGCTCTTTTAACTTTTAATCCAATGCTCTTTGTACCATACCACAATTTTCACAAGCACTTAACCTATCCTAAATTGTATTATAATTATTTGTATACATGTCTTACCCATCCTACTAAACAATAAGCTTTGTGAGAGTGGTCCCATGTCTTATTTCTCTTTACGGCTTCCCCCATACCTAGCACATAAGCTGGCACGCACAATGTACTTGCTCAACAAATATTTGATGAATGAGCTCTATTTTTGGACTCCATAAATTGTTAGTTAGGTCTTCCCTATATAGGCCCCACATCTACTTCTCCATAGCAGTAATGCATCCTCAGGAACTGAATGAACATTTGTTCGAGTGAATTTTTCTTGAAGTCCCCTTTTGTTTTCAGCTGGTACTCTGTGTTCTCCTTACCATTTCCAGCAGAGGTATCAAGTGATTTGAGTAATATATGGAGGCAAACAAAGACTTAGGGAAGAGGGAGAAGGAGAGGGAGGAGAGAAAGAAAGAAGGGGAGAGTGGAAGAGGGGGAAGAGAAAGAGACAAAGAGGGGAGGAAGGAAGTGGGGGGGGCATTGGATATATGCAAAGTGGCTTCTCTCCTCAAAGAACCTGAGTTACATTCAACTGCCAGGTCAGTGGACTTGTCCCCAAATCCTGAGTTTTCTTTCCCCTTCAGTCCCTACTCCTGGGATCAAACATGTCAGACCCATGATAAGACATCACATTGAAGGGTAAACACTCCATTTTGTTACAAACATATTTTATTCAGGTAGCAACACCAGGGAGAAAAGTAACTGTGATTTTATAGAAATGTGGGCCAGATTCTCAGATGGTCCAAGAATAGCAGCATTTGTATGGGCAAAGATCTTATAGTTGGACCCATGCAAGAAGAGGAGATCATTCCTCAGTAAAATAGACCTTGCAATGGGTGAAAGTGATGAAAATGGCTGTGATCAGATGCCTTCTTTTTCAAGGATTGTCCCAGGATTCCTAGTGCCCACAGCTAGTGCTGAATAATCTTCAAGAATCAAAAAATATCAGAGGAAGAAGGGGATCATTTAGTCCAACCAATGCTTTCATCCTAAAGCCTTAGAAGAAGTATTTGTGAGTAGATGAGGAGAAGGGAGGACCTTCATCCCAGGAGAACAAAAAGAAAGAAAATTAAGGGGAAATGAAAACCATATGCTATAATTAGCCTTTGCTTATTATTGTTTTTAGGGCCCTTTATGTATTCACAGCTGTTTTGTTAGGTTGGGGATATAAAAATATATAGTCCATAACTCAAGTTTGCCCATAAAATGTTCAGGCCTGTGTCTTGTTCACACAATAATTACCATTTTGTACCCTGAACTTCACTTTAAATTTTTTTTCCCTTTTCTTTTTTAAACAAAGGGAGCTGATGGCTGCTAAACTGCTGAATCAAGCATCTTTGTTGGCCTGTTTATGCAATTCAAGCCAAAACTCAAGACCATCAGTTTTACAGTAAAACAAAGGAAGTCATGCTTTCTGGATTTAGTCAGAAATGTCAAGCAGGTACAGAAAGGCCTCACATTGAGAAAAGGCACTGGGGGCATATGGGGAGGAGGAGCCTGAACACCTTGCTACCAGTTTTCAGGAAGGACAAGACAAACTGGGGTGGTAGCCAAGGCATCACTTTAGGGCGGCATACCTGATGATGTAATGAAACCTCTGTAAGTAAGACCTTGACCAACCCCAAGTCCTGAGTGTGGCTCTGTTCAGACTCCAGCCTCTCACAGGAGAGGGGCTTCACCAACTCCTTCTCATCCACACTTCCTTTCTATTTTGGAGCCTAGAGAACTGTAGGAATATGTGTTCCTCTGGCTTACAGAATTATAATGATGTAGTTCCTTAGGAAGTTTCCTCCGCCACCCCACAAAATCTTCCTAATATGCAGATTTTGCTAAAACAATCAATCAGAGACAGAGGGATTGAAGATCCAACAGCTGAGAGCAATGGTCCTAAGGAGGACACCAGGCATTCTCCTATTCTGAGGCTATCTGAGGCAACTGATAAAAGCAGGGAGAAGGCAGGTCAATAAAAGTCACAAGAAGCTTATTCCAAATGCTAAATTTTGTTGGAATGTAGCTTTCCTTCCTCACTTATCAGTCTATAAGAAGAATAGGGTGCTGGGATATACTGGGGCCAGAAGGCACAAATGGTGTCTTTCATACAGACAGAGATTCCTCTGAGGGATCCCCATTGAATTATAAAACCCTAAATCTCAAGATCCATCTAGTCCAAATCATGCCTGTACAAGGAGAATCCCTTCCAAGGCCAAGGCCTTTAAAGATCTCCAGTAAGGGTGAATTCACTAACTCCTGAGCTGGCCCATTCCACTTTCAACCAGCTCTAATTTGTTAAGAAGTTTTTCCTTTGTTCAAGCATACATCTATTTCTCTTCAAATTTCATGGATTGCTTTAAATTCCCCACCCCTGGGAAACAAGTAGAAAAAAGTCCAATCACCTTCCTTGTGTCAACCCTTCAGAAACTTGAAGAAAATTATCATGTCCTCCATATATCTTTTCTTCTTCAGTCTAGATATTCTCAGTTCGTTCCCATGTTCTTCATATGCCATGAGAGCTTAGGGTAGGCAAGACCAGTATTCAAAGGCCATGTCTGACACTTAACAAGCTGTGTGATCAGGAACAAGGTAGCCACTTAACCAGTTCTGAGCCCTGGTTTTCTCATTTGTAAAATGGCACTAACAATACTGTGATACCTACTTCAGAGGCCTACCATGGGGTTCAAATGAGACAATACAAGTCAAGTGCTTTGAAAACTTGAAAGCATTCTGTAAATGTCAGTGGTGATGAGAAAAATTCTGTTGCTAACGATGACCTCAGGGGCCCACACTATCCCAGTTACCCTTCTCCAAACACCTTCCAGCTTGTCAATATTCTTCCTAAAGTGTTTCTCCTGTACTGATGCTTCAGGGAATCTAGAAGAAGGAAGTAAGTAAAGTTGCTTTACAGGCAATTTTGGGGGGGGGGGGAGTGGGTACTATTACCATTTTATACAGGTGACATTTAACTAGTGAAATTTCTACTGCTGGTAGATAAAAGACTAGCCACAACCATATTATTTTCGGAACGTTGGAATTATCAGTGAATAATAATTAGAAAAATGCAAATTAAAATAACTCCAAGGTAACACTTCACACCTATCAGATTGGCTAAGATGACAAATATGGAAAATCATCAATCTGGAAGAGGCAGGGGAAAACATTAATATGCACTGCTGAGGGAGCTGGTCCCAACACTCTGGAAAACAATTTGGAAAACAATAAGTTTAATAAACTTATTAAGTTGTGAATACCCTTTGACCCACAAGTCCACTGCCAACTAAGTCTATATCCCTAAAGAAATCAAAGACAGAGGAAAAAGACACACGTTAAAAAAAAGTTTATAGCCACTCTTTTTTTGTGGTGGCGAAGAATTGGAAACTGAGGGGATGCTCCCAGAATGGGGAATAACTGAAAAAGTTATGGTATGTGAATATGATATGGTGTTGTATGAAATGATGAAGGAGGATGGCCTCTGAAAAACCTGAGAAGACTTGTATGAACTAATGCAGTGTGAAATGGGCAGAATTATACGGTAACAATATTATAAAGATAATGAACTTTGAAAGACTTAGTAACTCTCATCAAATGACCAACAACTATTTCAGGTGACTCAAAATACTGTTCATCTCCAGAAAGAGCACTCATGAACTCAGAGTGAAGACTGAAGTCTCCCATTCCATTTCTTCCCTCCCTTTCCTCTTCCCTTTGACATAGCTCATATGGGAATTTCTTTGCTTTGACTATATGTATTTGTAATGGATGGTGTTTTTCTTGATTTCTTACTGAGTGGGGAAAAGGGAGGTGAGAGAAAGAGATTTCAAAACTGAAATTTTTTTAAAATCAAATTTTAAAAAGTTATCAGTAAAAGAGGTACTAACTCAAGTAAGGCTTAATTAAATATGGAAGGGCACAACTGGGACTTTCCCTTTTGGAATATCCTAGGTCAGGGGTAGGGAACCTGAGGCCTTGAGGTCATATGTGGCTTGACCAAGTTTTACAGAACAAGTCTTTTTTTTTTTTTAAGGGGATTTGTTCTGTGAAGTTTGGATTCAGTCAAAGGTCCACACCTGAGGACCTAAAGGGCCACATGTGGCCTCAAGGCCTCAGGTTTCCCACTTCTGTCCCTCGCATTCTCTCAGCATCCTTTTTCTCTTCTCCATCCAAGATATTCTGTGTTTGGTACCTGCCCCAGGTCTGGAGGGCAATTTACGAGAAGGGGCCTGTGATGACACTGTAATTAAGATTTAGCCTGGGCTACATAACAAAGTGAACAAAGGTATTACCCAACCTCTCTAGGGACACATTATCTCTCTAGAGATAATCCAAGAGGAAACAAGTACTACCACTGTTCAGCAGGGAGTTCTGTGTAGGATGAGGCAGCCTGGAAAATATGCTCTTGTTCATTTCCATGCCGACTGTTCAGATACAAGTCAGGTCTCTGCTACCCCTAAATTAACTTCCCAGATTCAAATAGCTGTTTCATATCCTGTGCTAACCTAAATAGCACTGGTGGTACTCTCAACTGCAAAGTCTCACCAAACCATCACTAGGATTCCCAGATGAGAGAGAAGGATAAAACAGCTATCAAATGACCAAGAATGTTAATTCTATTTTGCTTTATGCTTTATGCTGGCAATTCTCATATCTACGTATCCTGTAATTTCAGAAAAACCTGGAAATGTTTACATGAAATGATACCAAGTGAAGTGAACAGAACCAGGAGAACATTGTACACCACAACAGCAATACTATATGATGAAGAACTGCGAATGACAATGCAATGGTCCAAGACAATCCCAAAGCCACAGATCTTTGACCAGAAGTCATCCAAACCTATTCTACTAGATTCAATAGAGGCACACCTCTATGGATCAAATGTGCTTCAGAAATCTCAAATCCATATTCTCCTGGATATAGACTTTATAATTTTCACATCAATGAAGAGAGAAAATTCTAAGTGATGATAAGGATGGCCACAGCTATGACACATGTGAAAGGAAAGCTCGCTTTCTGACAACTGTTTGCCAGTAATGTACTTGCTAACTTGACAGTGATATCTGTCATGAATTTGAGATTTAATAAAGGAGCAAGCCAAAAAATGTGGTGGTGATGCTCTCTGCTACAGACTAAAACACGCTATTTTTCCCTTCTTTTCTTTCTTCCTTCCTTCTTTTCAAGTCTTGAACAAAATGTCTTATATGGAAATGTTTGACATTTACATACAACCTATATTAGATTGCTTACCATCTCAGAGAAAGGGGAGAGAAGAGAAGGAGGGATAGAGTTTGGAACTCAAAACTTAAAAAAGAAACCAATGGATGTTAAAAATTTGTTTTTAAGTATAATTGGGGAAAAATAAAATATTATTAAAAATAAATTATGAAATGACTAAAAGAAATCTACCTCTGTGCTGAACCCCAATCTTACAACTACAACTGCCTGTAGATATTGCAAACTGGATGTCCAGTGGACAGTTTAAATTCAATGTGTCTAAAACTAAACTTATTCTCTTTCCCTCTAAACCCTCCCCCCTGCTACCTTCTCTATTACTGCAGAAGACAACATCATCCTCCTAGTCCCTCAAGCTTGCCACCCAGATATTGTCGATCCCCCATCTAATATCTTGCCACCTTTGCAACATCTCTCAAATATGCCATTCTTTTTGGTCCTCTCACAATGCCACCACTGTACTGCAGATCCCTCATTACCTCACACCTTGATTACAGCAAGAGACTGGGGGTAGGTCTCCCCAGTCCAATCCATCCTCCATTCAGCCACTAAAGTGATTTTCCTAACTCACAAGTCTGACCATGTCACCCACCACTCCCCTCCCCTTCCTGCAGTAAATTCCAGCAGCTCCCTATTACCTCCAGAGTCAAATACAAAATCCTCTGTCTGGCATTCAAAACTCATCATAACTCAGGCCCCTCCAACCTTTCCAGTCTTCTTACACCTTACTCCCTGCCACAAACTCTTCCATCCTGTGACATTGGCCTCCTGGCTGTTCTACAAACAAGATGGTGCCTGGCACAGAGTAGTTGTTTAATAAATGTTTATTGACTGACTCATTGACTTGGAGTCCAGAAGATCTGAATTCAAGCTTGGACTCTGACATATTCTGGCTCTATGGGACCCTGGGCAAATCACTTAAACTTTAAGTCTCCTAGGTAACTCTATAACACTATAAAGTGCAGAGAAGTTCCTTATACTAATAACGTTATATATATAGATCCTATCCAAATAAAAAATTTATAAACAATAAAATAAAGGTAAGTAAATGGGCACTATACCTAATTACAGGCTACAGGAAACATCACCCTGCCTTAGGTTGGGCCCCAAAAGAGGGCACAGGAGGGGTATTAAAGAGAAGAAATGGGTTCACAAAACCTAGTATCCAGTGATCAAGTCCTGTACTGCAGGAAATACTGTGGAAGCATAATCCCAAAGCAGTCTGATGCCTCCTTCAGAAACAGAAGTCATCCTGGGCTCTCAAACACAATGTCTAAGGAACACAAGATCTAGTTGATCTTTTCAGGATCAAAGACTTTTGAGTTCTGGTATGTGTATTGTCCAAGAATAAATCAAATTCAGGTGAGCTAAGGCTCATTATCAAAGAACTGACCACTGGGTGGTCACTTGTTTTGTACGTAGAAACTCTTGCACTATAGAAAGGTTGCTTCTGTGGCAGGAATGCCAACATTGCTAAAATCATATTTTTTGATGTATTAAATAAAAACAGCTCACATTTTTATAGCACTTGAAAATTTACAATACAATTCTAATTTCTCATAATTCTAAGAAATAGGTTGGATCAATTCTTCTGATCCTGAAACCTCCTCTCACCACTTCTCCTCACATTGCTTCTTGAAATAATCACACATTGATCTGCACAAATCTCCAGAGGTAATATTTACAGCATGACCAGGAGAGTGCCTCCGAATGCAAAGGGAAACCGCAGTCTCCCATACACTAACAACAACATACTATTCCATCAATTCCCCAGTTCAGCTTTGGTACCCAGTTATCTGGTAGCTAATCTGATTTTTTAAACAATGACTATCCTTATGCTTTATCATTCATTCATCCATCCATTCACCCATTCATTTGGCAAACATTTATTAAGTCCTTGCTATTTCCTAGGCATTGTAATAGGCAACAACAATACAAAGATCTATGTGACACATCCTATTATCAGAGAACTTACAAACTCTCAGACAAAGGCAGAATTTCACACCTTTCTTTTCTTCCTCCTTCTTCCTCTCTCCCACTCCCCCTTCCTTTTTTGGAAACCTGATTTCAATCCTGCAAAGCCATCAGATCCGAAAGGTAAGATGTTCAGGTTTGTTGTGAATTATATAGATGGAACTAACTTTGCCAACTCAAAGTCATGCTGACGATTTCAGAGATCTATCGACCAACCCACAAAGCTTGGAAATAATGGAATTCCTGTAAAGGCTCTTGCCTTTATCCATAACCTCTGCCTGCCTTTTCAGCAGCGGGTACAGGCCCCTTCATATAAAAGGAGCTCACTAAGTGTTGGTTGGAAAAAACAAATTGGTGTCATGGTATCTCCTCCTGTTCATCTCTTCTCGAGGTCCCATTGTAGGTGTTCAATAAACACCTGTAGAATGAATTAAACCATTCTATGATAACTGGAAACAAATTGAAAGTCTGATTCTTAAACCACAAAACTCTTAGAAAATGATGCAGTCTTTCTGCAAATTCCCCAGATTTGTCCTCACCTAATGATGCCTATTCTCCTTCTTTCTAATCCCAAAGAATCACCGGACGATAAAAATGGAAGGGACCTTAGAAGAAAACTGAGGCCCAGAAAAGTTAAGTGATTTGCCCAAGATTATACAACCAGTGAGTTGAGCTTAGCTTAAAATCCTTGAATGAAAAGAAAAGGAATTGAACTTGGAGTCTGAGGATCTGAGTTCAAATCCTGGCTCTACAGCTAGTCTCTGCAGGACCTTGGGCAAGTGAAGGAGTTGGACTCAGTGAACTTGAAGGTCCCTTGTAACACTAAAACTATGATCCTATGACCAGGCCGGCCGGCTCTGAGTTCAGTGCTTCCATTACCCTGTGTTGTCCTTGTCCTTTACTTTTTCTGAAACACAGCAATAGTTTTATTGGGTCTAATGGTGACCATGTAAAAGAAAGTAACCATGGCAGATAAAGGAAGGAAAAAGAGAGGCTGGCAGCACTTACAATTTATAGGAAAAATGGTGCAAAGTAGACTAGGGTTTGCAAATGTGGGCCAGATGAATGTTCATGACAGCATTGGGGGAAGGGCAGAGTCTTCAAAGCCCTTTCCCTAAGTCCACAGTTAGGACCAATTTCATGCCTCATTGCACAGCTAAATAAATAGCAATATTTTTCTGGAGTGTAATTGGCTTCTAACAGGAATGGCCTATTTGCACCCAGGTCCTACTCAGTTAATTCAAGCTCATTTAGCAAGCCCCATTCTAAAGGAGCAGCTAAAACTAACTTTGCACAACATACCATGCAACATAGATCTGAAATAAAGAGTTTCTTTTACATCATTGGAGAGAAAAGCAAACATTTCTGAACATTAGAGGTTGATACATCTGGGTGAGCTCTGGTTTGAGTTAGGATCCCTGAGATTTGTTTATGTTTTTGGAAAGTCTCAGATGTGTACAAATTTTATTTTCTTTCACTAAGCTGAGGGTTGATATGAATTAGGTAAAACTGCTTGAAATTGTCTTTGGAAAGGAAATTCAATCCATCCATCAGAGGCCCACTTCCAATGCCATTTCTTCTATAAACCCATTTTTGATATCCTCCTCTCACAAGTTGAAAGTGATCTCTCCCCACTGAGATCCCATGACACTCTACTTACTCCTCTCATGACCCCTAGGGCATTCTGCCTTGCATCATAGAAGTATAAGTTCTCATTTCTATAGTGCTTTGAAGCTAACAGAGTATTTTCCTCCCTATTAAGTGGTAAATATTCCCATTTCCCTGTTGTTAAAAGTAAGGCTCAGAGAAAGCTGACATGATTTCCTCATATTTAAATTTCTATTAAGCACTAGAGGAGGCAACAATTAAAACTCAAGTCTCACGTAAGTACCATTCTAGTGCTCCTTCCACAATACCACATTAAGAGATTCATGTCCTATCTCCCATATTGGACAGCAAGCTCCAAGAGTACAGAGGCTATATCTTAGGATCATAAATTTCAGAGGTTACTGGATGAAATATAGGATTTCATAACTCAGGGCCCTGAAGCCCTGAGAGGCTGAGTGATTGGCTCAAGGTCACAAAAATAGAAAGCACGGGGGTGGGATTGGAGATTTGACTTGTGCTCTTTTCACAATACCCACAATGCTTTTTTTCCCACCTTTGTTCTCATAGCATTGAACACAGGTACTGCGGAAGCATTTGTTGAATTTTAAAAGAACAGAATCGGACAAAAGAATAGTCAAAAGGAAAGGAGCAGGAAATTGATGAGTTCCCCACAACATCTTCTCCATCTGTGATTCAGCAATGTGTAAACATCAGGAGGCCCACCCCCACCTCCGTGATCCAGTAAACACAGGAGGGTTCTCTGGGAACAGACATTCCATTTATAAACAAGGACAAGGATTTGAGCATCTGGCCTACACTCTGCCTGGGAGCTGTCCCAGACAGGTATGAACACTTCTGGCCCTTCACAGAAACCCATCCCAGGCCAATGTTAGAAGTACCATGAGACCTGGCTTTCCTTATTAATATTCAGATGGTTATGACTCTAACTTTTATAGGATAGCAGATGGAGAATCTTTAGGGAAAAGACCGCAGCTTCATTCCCGATGGTGCTAACAGAGTGAACCCAATACCATTTGTGATAAACTGTAGATCTGTTCAAAGTCCAACTAGGGCACAATAAGAAATAATAAATTATTCTGATTAGAAGTAATGGACATTTTGTGTCCTACATATATATATGTAAACCCCAGTTTAAAAGGCTATTATCTCTAAGCTAAAATAGAAACTTTAAAAGTCCTTCACAGATGGTCTCAACTTCCATTCCTGCTCTCTGCTTCCACCAAACTGGCCGGCTGGCTTGTAACCCCTCGTATCCCAGCCCTTAGCACAGCGTCTGACCCACAGTGCCTGTTTCTCACATGGGATACTCCACGTCCCATCTCTATGTCTTTGCACTATCTGTCCCCAAAGTAAGAAAAAGACTCCTTTGTCCCCTGTGCCTTATATAGAATCACTTACTTCCTTCACATCTCAGTTCCATCTCTGTATGAAGTCTTTCTTGATCCCTCTCATTGTTGATGCTCCCCTTCCCCAAACTACCTTGTCTTTACTTGGTGTTTACTCCAGATAGACTTTTATACTTGTCTCCTCCAATAGGATAGGAATCTTAGCAAAGTGCTTGGGAGCATAGCAGGTGCAGAGAAATGCTTCTTCATTGACTGAGTGACCTTGGGAAAGTCACTTCTCTCTCTGGGACTCACTGAATTCACATACTTTATGAGGGGGTTGAGTAAAATCACCTCTTGAATTCCCTTTCAGTTCGGACTTATAAAGCTATCCCATCTTATACGCAGATCAGGAGCTCAGAATTTATTTCCCCACAAGTGCTTCAATACTGAAAACTTCCATGGTTCCTCTGATGAGGGCACCTGGAAAGCAGTATGGCAGAAACTGGGCATAGACCAGTATCTTACACCATTTACCAAGATAAGGCCAACACAGATACATGACCTAGATATAAAGAGAGTAAAAGAAAATTAGAAGAACATGGAACATATTACATATAAGACTTACAAACAGATGAACAATTTATGAATAAATAGAGAAAACAAAGTTGGGTGTAAGAAGGATAATTTTGATAACATTAAATTTTAAAAAGGATTTCTTTCACACACATAAAACAAATGTAGCCAAGGTCAGAAGGAAAGCAGAAAATTGGGGAGAACATTTATAGACAATTTCTTAGATAAAGGTCTCATACCTCAAATAAATAAAGATCTTTGTCAAATCTATAAGAATATGAGTCATTCCTCAATTGACAAACCATCAAAAGATTGTGATGAGGCAGTTTTCCAATAAAGAAAGTAAAACAATTAATAGTCATATGAAAAATACTTTCTAAATCATTGTTGATTGGAGAAATGCAAATTAAAACAACCTTGAGTGATTTCAGTTATGTCTGGCTCTCCATAACTCCACTTTATATCCACCAAGGCTTATTACAATCCCTTCATGCCTCAGTAGGTGGCTTCATGAGCTGCCATGGCCAAAAATTCATCCCATGGTTTGTTTCTCCACACTTAGCTAGGCAGGTTTTTATGTAACAGGTCAAGTCTGGGCCTATACCTTCCTAATTTGGTAAAGTTGCCATAGCTCACATGCCCTTCTCATAGCCCTCAAGCACCCATAACTACCTCCATGTCATAGTGAAGACTATGAGTATGGCTTTAGCTGAACAAATACTATGCTTTAAAAATGGCAGTCACTCAAAGTCTTTCAAACCACCGAAGACATCCCTCAGGCCGTGTACCCAGCAAAGGTCACAGACTCACAGATCTAACACCAAAAGAGATTTTGAGAGTCCTCAAGTTCGACCACCTCCACCCATTTCATAAATGAGGAAAACTAAGACCCAAACATGTTAAGTAATTTGCCCAAGGTAACACAACTTTTAAATGTCTGAGGTGGAATCTGAATCCTGGTCTAGCATTCTATCCACTGCACCATAGACTGATAGCTGAAAGGGAACTCAGAAGTCATCTAGTCTAACCTTGTAATTTTTAAGAATGAGGAAACTGACACCCAGAGAGGAGAAAAGATTTGCTCCAATTTACCCGACTAGCCAGTCAGGGTCAGGATTCAAACCCAAATCCTCTGACTTCAAAGTCAGTGTTCTTTTCCCAGCAGCATGCAACCTCTCCATTCAATAGCATCAGAATTATTCTAATTGGAAATCAAGCCACAGCCTCAATACTCATCGCACCAAGAATGTAGGCACTCTAGCCAGCAGGAGCCAAAGAGGGAACCAAAGAAATGGGAAATAGCTAATGTTGGTGTCTGCCCAAAGCTTCCCGGCTCCCAGAGGAGAGAAGGCCATAGAACCCTGAATCATAAACTTAGAGCTAAAAGAAATATTAGATTCCAAAGCCAAAACCCCAAGTACTAAGAGAAAAAGCCTGGTGTTCCCAGCATTCCCATGAAGACAAGAATGATGATACCTGATATTTAATTTCTGTGACAGTCTACAGTTTAAAAGGGACTCTCTCATTGAGAAGGAGGGCAGCTAGGTGCACAGTGGAGAGAGTATTGGCCCTGAAGTCAAGAGGACCAGAGTTCAAACTCAGCTGAAGATACTTACTAGCTGTGTGACCCTGGGCAAATAATTTAACCTTGTTTACTTCAGTTTTCTCATCTGTAAAATGAGCTGGAGAAGAAAATGGCAAACCACTCCATTATCTTTACCAAGAAATGGGGTCATGGAGAGTTGGACACAACTGAAGTCAATCAATAACAACATAATTTAGAAGGTAATTTCGCACTTATCTCATCCGATCCTTGTAATAGCCTGGTGAGGAAGGTAGTATAATTATTAACCCCATTTCACTGATGAAGAACTCAGGTACAGGGAAAGACAGTGATTGGCCCAGAGTGACAGGTCAGTTAAGCGGTATAACTGGAACTGGAACTCTACAACAACTGGCCCTACAACATCATGAAAATTCTAAAAATCTAGTGGTGTATACATCTGGCAGTAAATAGCTCAGTGTGTGAATAGGCATTTATTAAGCACTCATTGTGTGCTAGGCACCAGGGACACAAAGAAAGACAAAAACATGGTTCCTACCCTAAAGGAGCTCCCATTCTAATGAGGGAGACAACATACAAGAAATAGTACAAACAAGAATATCCTATATAACACAGAAACGGATACAAGTGAATCTTTAAGGGAAATCATTTTGCCATGGGGGTACTGGAAATTATTTCCCGCAGAAGACAGAATCTGAGTTGAATCTTGAAGGGAGCCAGAAGGTAGAAGTGAGGAGGAAGAGCATTTCTGGCCTGGGTGGCCAGGTATAGAAGGAGAGGATGAAGTGTTGTGTACTAGGATGAGTAAGAAGGTCTGTTCATCTGTATTCCCTCCACACAGGTCAGAAACTGCAGTGAGGGCTTTAAAAGCATTCCTCACACAGCTGGAGATAACCTTGATGACACTGGCCAACCTGATCTGTTCCATGTTTAGCCTGGCTGCCTGGATCATAACCGAACCCACTACACTGCCGTGCCAGGTTTGATAGAGTACAGTTTCAAAGGCCAAACATTCTGTAGACCCAAGCTCCTGGCTGATGAATGTTGGACAACCAGATGGAATAACCTCTGCTAATCTATTAATGTGATGTCAATAGCACTTTCAGAGAGG
The DNA here is from genome assembly GCA_028658325.1 of Potorous gilbertii. Taxonomy (NCBI): domain Eukaryota; kingdom Metazoa; phylum Chordata; class Mammalia; order Diprotodontia; family Potoroidae; genus Potorous; species Potorous gilbertii. The sequence continues at coordinate 357,790,127 of CM053769.1, read as the reverse complement.
CTCTCAAGCCCTTTTTCCCTCTCCTGTGAGTTTTATCAATGCAGATTGTTAATAGGAAGGTGTTCAATTAGGAGAGTTACCATGAGGAAAGGAATGGTGAAAAGGGAAGTTAAGGAAGAGAATGGGGAGAAAGGAGAAATAGAGATTAAGTAGAGAAAAAAAATGGGAACATAAATGAACAATAGA
>CM053769.1:357578653-357789841 GCA_028658325.1 Potorous gilbertii | reverse complement strand
GTTTCTAAACGTTTTCTGTGTCATCTGCTGGCCTTTGCGTGTCATCTGAGACTTCCACAAAACTCCCCCAAATTTTCACTTAATTGCTTATGCCAACCAGTGATATATTGAAACCATGATGGGGAAAGTTGTAGTGTAGAAGGGATAACTGTATAGTGGAACAGTCAGAGAAAAGAAGAACCAAAATTATACCTGGGAGATTAGGAGGTTCAGAGAATCCCAACTCTGTTACTGATTCCTTCTGCAACCTTGGTTAAGTCCTTAAACCACTCTGGGTCATGATCTTCTTATTGGGAAAAGGAAGATTGGAACAGATGACTTGCAAGTTCCCTTCCAGCTTCAAATCAAATATTGTATTTTATGCATCTAAAAATGTTATTCTGAGAAAGGATCCTTCAGCTTCACTAGTCTTTCAAAGGGGTCCACACACACACAAAAATGTTAAGAAACTCTTTATTAAACACTCAGAGCTTTTTGAATCCCAAGATTTCATGGAATGTAACTTTATCTTCAAGGTCATATGAAAGAGCCTTCTTTCCCCCATCCCCAGCTCCATCCTCTCTGTTTCTTTGCTCACTGAATCTCCATTGCTGGGGGTTAAGGTTCCTCCTGCCAAAGACCTTTTCACAATGTCAGAAAAGAGCCTGACCAGTCACTTAACAGCATGCACTAGCACTCTCACAAATCTAAGCAAGATTTCACACACACAAAAGGACTACACTAGGAGAATAGATTCAACTATGCAAAGGTGAGGTATGCCAGGAAACAGTCACATAAGAGTGAGCTGGCCAACATGTTTGAATGGCAAAAGTTACAAGAGAGAGAGAACACAGGAGCTCCTGACCTGCTTTTCTATTTAAACATCTGGCACCTTAGAAAACCTCTGGATCCAAAAATGCATGTCTAATTCTGCATATTGAGTCCATCATCACTTCTCTGTCACGAGGTGGGTAGCATTCCTCACCATCAGTCCTCTGTAGTCCTACTTGGTTATTATATAGATTGACTTTCTTAAGTCCTTCAGAGTAGTTCATTTGTACAATGCTGTCATTACAGTATAAATTATTCTGCTGGTTCTGCCCCCTTCACTCTGCATCAGTAGATCATGCATTCATGTAAGTCTTCCCAGATTTCTCTGAAACCTCCCTTCATCATTTCTTATAGCGCAATAGAATTATAAAGCATTCATATTCTATAATTTGTTCAGTCATTCCCCAACTCAGAGATACCTGCTTAGTTTCCATTTCTTTGCCACCTCCACAAAAGGGCTACTATAAATGCATTTGGACATCTAGGTCCTTTCCTTCTTTCTTTGACTTCTTTGGGACACAAATCCCAAAGAGTATGCACACTGCAGTTTAGTTGGGCTGACCCTTATTTCTTTTCTTTTTTTTTTTATTGTATTAATTTTATTTGTTCTCAGTGTTCTACAATCACTACCATATAACTTAGATTATTTTTCCCTCTCCCTCCCCTCACCTCACCCTTCCCTCCCTGAGATGGCATACAATTTTATATAGGTTCTACACATATGTTCCTATTAAATACATTTTCACTGTAGTCATGTATGTAGAAGAATTAAAATGAATGGGAGAAATCATATAACAAACCAAAGAGTAATATAAAAGAAAATGATCTGCTACATTCTGCAATTGAATTCCAAAGTTCTTTCTCTGGGTATGGAAGACATTTTGCCTTAAAAAACCATTGGGAATTTTTTTAAGTCCTTGCATTGCAATCAAGTTTCAAGTCTACCAGAAAAAACCCTTGCACACTGTGGTTGTTGCTGTGCACAAAGTTCTCCTGGTTCTGCTCCTTTCACTCAGCATCAGTTCATATAAGTCTTTCTGGGCCTCTCTGAGGTCTTCTTGTTCATCATGTCTTATAACACAATAGTTTTTCATTACATTCATATACTATAATTTATTCAGTCATTCCCCAGTTGATGAGCATCCCCTTGATTTCCAGTTTTTGACTACCACAAAGAGGGCTACTATAAATATTTTTGTACATGTGGGACCCTTTCCCATTTTTATGATCTCTTGGGGATACAGTCCTAGAAGGGGTATTGCTAGGTCAAAGGGTATGCACATTTTTGTAGCCCTTTGGGCATAGTTCCAAATTGTTCTCCAGAATGACTGACCTTTATTTCTAAGCTGAGTTTAAGATAGGCTTTTTCATGAAAATGAGCACTTACCTTCTTACTGACATCTGAGCTTTTCCTGATTCCCCACAAATGCCCTTTCCTTCAAACCACCCTACATTTATTCCATATATATGTACATATATTTTAATATATTTACATGTGTGCATATTGTCTTCTTCAACATAACAGACTGTGGTTCCTTGAGAACAGGGGCTGCTTCATCTCTGTCTCTGTAGCCCCAGCCCCTGAGGCATACAGCACAGAGGATGGGGGCAGTCTGAAACAGGAAGCTCTGGATTCAATCTCCTCTCTAACTCGTACTAACTGCATCATCCTGGGCAAGTCTCTTAACCTCTCAGTGCTCTAGACACTCCTCTAAGACTGTAACTTGCAGAGACTTGCATTTCTCCCCTAGAAGTTCTCTACGTTAATGAAAACACAGGTTTATTCTTGATGTCCAGCGCTTCACATAGTCCTTGGTACTTAATAAATGTTTGTTGACTGACTGACTGATTAGTCAAATATTTTTGGCTAATTACTTGCCCTGGTGTAGGGCAAATTATCCTCTCAATGATCTTAATTAGAACCGTTAGCATAAGGAAATGTAACTGATCCTCATAGGGAACAGAGAGCCCTGGCAGACATTAGCCCATTAGTATTTATTAAGCCCTTACTATGTTCCAAGAACTCCGCTGGGCCCTGGGGATACAAAAGCAAAAAGGAAACAAAAATTACCTTAAAAAAATTAATCCAAACTTGGTAAAACAAACAAACAAACACACAAGCAAAAACTAATAGTTCCTTGAGTAACAGGGTAAAAGAGGAAACTGTGATTGCAAAGGACCCGAGAAACCATATGGTTCAACTCCCTCATAAAAGATGAGAAAATGAAGGCCTGGAGAGGTCACATAGTTGGAGGAAAGGGCCAAAGTCTCAATTTCTGGTTCAGAGCTTCTTCTACTATGTCATGAAGTTAACTTAGTTCTTTCCAGATCTTCCAAGATTTGCTTCAGGCTGAGGAGAGGAATTTAATTTAATTTGACACAGTTAATTAAGTGCGTGCCTGACATGGACAGAGTACTGCACTAGGCACTAGGAGAGTGAAAAAATCATTCCCTGCTTCCAGTCTAACAGCAGGGCATGACATGTATATAAGCATCAATAGGACAGAATAACACATAAGCACATCAGAGAAACACATGCAGTGAAAGGGCCAAAGCAGGAAAAAGTCACTAATGATTGAAGGGACCAGGGAAGGTACCCCTGAAGGTAAGGGAATTTAGAATTGAGCTAGAAGAGTTGGATGATGTTTTGACAATTGAAGAGGGGAAACAAAAAATTCAGGAATGGGGACCAGCATGAATAAAGAAGTATAGATGGGAAGATACAGACCCACATACAGTGATTATGGTGACAGATGGTGTGAGATGGGGTCAGAAAGGTACAAGGGCACCAGATGGAAGAGGTCTTGGTTACACAGAAAAGGCATCTGTACTTTATTCAGGTGTCAATGGAGAACCACTGGTAGGTTCTGAGCATCAAAGTGACACACATAAAGAACAGAAGTCCCAGCAAGACCCCAGCTCTACCAGGACTAGAGAAGAGGAAACAGATGTGAAATGCTGTAGAAGTGGAATCGACAAGATCTTGTGATTGACTGTGTATAAGAGCAGAGGGAGTGGGGGAAGAATCAGAGACCAGCAAGGTTCAAGGTTTGTGGGAGACTATGGAAGGTGGTGGATGGTGATGATACCACCAGCAATAGCACATCCAGAAAGGGCAACAGAGGGAGTGGAATAGACACTCAGCTTAGCTTGGGACATGTTGAGTTGAAGGGGCCAGAAGGATCTATCCAGATTCAGAACACTCTGGCCTGCAGACTCTCTCCCTCCTCTATGAAATCAGACTGGACTAGACAGTGTCTTCAAACTCCAAATTCAAGGATTCTTATAGTCCTGTTAGGGGTGTAAATGGGTCTGGAGCTCAGGAGAGGGGCAGGTCAGGATGAATGGGGGAGAGTGGGGAACATTCAAGATTTGGAAACAGGTTTGAATTTCTGCTCTAACATTCAATAACCTGAATGACTTTGGGCAAGTCACTTAACCTCTGCCTCAGTTTCCTCATCTATAAAATGATGGGGTTGGATTGGATGGCTTCTCTGATCCCTTCCAGCTCTATATCTATGATACTATGATATATAAGGTAGATTAAGGAGCCATCATAATGTATTATGTACTATATTATATATTATATACATTTAACATATAATAGTAATTATTATTGCTGGTACCGTTCCAAGCTCACCATTCTATCCACTATACCACCTAGCTGCCTTTATGCAGTCATCTCCATAAAAGAGGAAACTACAATAATGAACGAAATTGTGAAGGAAGATAGTGTAGAGAGGAACAAGAAGAGAGCTAAGGGAAGAATCCTGAGGACCAGGACATAGAGACAGAGACAGGGAAGAAGTGACTGAAGAAATCAAAAGAGAACCATGAAGCTTTTTCTTTTGCTTAATTTTCTTTTTAATGGGGGAAGGGAGGGATATGGAGGTGGAAGACATGGAGTAGGGAGAGAGAATGTTGTTTAATGAAAAACATTAAGTTAATATTTTTTTAACAGAGAGAACCAAGAGAATGTGATATTTGGGGAAAGAAGTCAGAGCTATAAGCTAAGTCCCAGGATGGCTATAATTGAGCAGGAGTTGAGGCAGGAACACAATGGAGATTTCTTGGGAGAAAACCAAGTCCAAATGTCTAAAAGTAAGAAGAGAAAGAATCTCAAAGGGCCACGTGTGTGCACTGTGCTTTGTGGGGAGAGAAAGAACCAAACAAGAAGGCTTCATTCAATGAATAGGGGGCAAGTTCTAGGAAAAAGATACAAAAATAAGTTTCATTTTCTTGTACAGAATTAAATATTGCTTGATTACCATCATGAAAATGGTGTTTTTAGAATGAACTTCGTTCAGATTCTCCTAATTTATTGTCAAGGGCAATGACATTAACTTCCCCCATCTGTAATATCAGCAGAGGCAGGGTAGGTACAGATATGGTACAGATGAGTGCATAGGAGGTCAGGGGTAGGGTAGAAGCACTTTTAAATGAATCTGGACCCACTCCAATCTCCATCTGTCACATCCTTCATCTGACACACACAGCTGTGTGTCCATCCCTTCCCCTGCTGAGTCTCAGCCTTCCATCTGTAAAATGGGAATTTGGGGTTAGGTGGTCTCTCAAGTCCCTTCCAGCTCTGACACCCTGAGGTTCATGATTCAATAACTAAGAATTACATATTAGGTTTTTAAAGATTCACTTTCACTCATTCCTTTATTCAACAAATCCTGCTACAAGCAGTGCCCCGAGGTGGACACTGTGGAGGATACAGAGAGAAAGAAGGTACAGTCCCTGCCTTCAGACAGCTTACAACCTAACGGAGGGGTTCTTAACCTGGAGTCTGTGAACTTTTAAAATACGTATATTTTGATGAATGTAAATGGTTTCCTCTGTAATCCTATGTGTTTTCTTTGTGTGTGTGTGCTCATCCTTCATTGCCAAAGAAAACCATGCCATCAGAGAAATAATGACATGACTTGCACTTGACTTTGTTTTGAGTGAGGGAGGGCTGTGCAGGTCACCAGCCTCACTTCTCCTCCAGAGCCATCTGAATCCAGGGACCAGATATTCATCAGGATGACTGGAGATGACCCAGGATGAGGCAATTGGGGTTAAGTGACTTGCCCAAGGTCACCCGGGTAGTGAGTGTCAAGTGTCTGAGGTGAGATTTGAACTCAGGTCCTCCTGACTCCTACACTGGTGCTCTATCTACTGCACCACATTCTGAGAAGGACACTGGCTTCAAGAGACTGCTGAAGAGGTCCAACACAGAGTAAAGATCAAATGAAGTTAAGAGGTCAACAAGCAGGTCTTAAGAACCCTCTATCTTCCAGGTCGTGTGAAAACTTATTTAAATATGCTACCTCATGGATCCTCACAAAGCCCTCATTACGCGCCAGGCATGGTGCCGAGGTCTTTATAACGATTTTCTCATTTGATTTTCCCAGCAAGCTGGATGCTGCTATTATCCCTATTTTATAGATGATGACACTGAGGCAGGCTGGGTTAAATGACTTGCCAAGGGTCACACGGCTAGTAAATGACCTAAGCAGGATCCAAGCTCCTGGTGTAGGTGAAAACAGACACCAGTAAAGACAACTGGAGGGAGGTGGTAATTAACTTCATGAGAGGACTGAAGGAGGTAGGCACCAAACAGATCAAGACAGAAGCAGATCTCATAGTAATAGTTTATTTCTGCATAGAGAGTGCTTTAAGATTTGCAAGGTGTTTTATATATATTCTTCCTAACTCCAAGTCACAACTCTCCACACTGTACCACTTCCTCACCTATCCTAAGATACTCCCTCCAACAGCATTTGGTCTGCACCTTTTCCTATCCTACTCTGCTTTGCCAATAATTATTTATGTATAAATCTCATCTCCCATTAGATAACAGGTCTACTGAGGGTAGAAACATTCTTGTCACCTTTCCTCTCTCCCCACACCTCCCCTCTAATGTAGTAGAGGGCACTCAAATAACAAATATTTATTAAATTGAATCAGAAAGCTTTTTCATATTAAACAGAGAATGACTAACATTTCCACTTTAAACATGTGCTCATCTGTTTAAAGCAGGGGGCCCCAAGGAAAATCCCTAAGAAGGGCCTCTTTTACCCTTGGTTAATTGTACCATAAACAAACACAGAGGCTAGGGCGGCCTCTTTCTTTCATCAGCCCCCTGCTGCCCAGGGTTTGCTCTGGCACAGGATATGGATGTCCATCCTCAGAAATACGCCCCTTGTGAAAATGCAATGGGTTTTCTTGGAGAGGTCTCCTCTCTGTGATCTCTATTATGATGAGAACCTGCCTCTTAGGCTGGTGAGTTATGACAAAACAATCCCCAGCAGAGTGCGGGCACACAGCACCATTCCCTTGTTTAACTGGTGAGACTGACGAGTAGGCCTGTGGTCCAGGAAATGCCGGGGGGTGCAGCTGTTACCTGCACTGGCGTATCATGAGTGATGGCCCTCATATCTGTTGACATTTCCAAAAACAAAGCACCAAGCTGAACAGAGAACTTCAACCATCTGCTGGTCCTTATCACAGCCTCCGAAGCCCTGTGACAGCAAAGAAATCCATCTAACCATAGCCAGGACTCAGTCCTGGCGGGGTAGGAGCAGAAGGGGTTACTGAAAGGTGATTTTGTTTTTATTCTTTCTAAAAGCCTCCCCACACTGGCTTTCCTTTTGTCAAGTATCACTCGGGCTCCTGAGATTAATTATAGGCACATCATTTATGAATAATTACATTTCCATTTGACTAACAGCCTATAGCCATGGCAAGCAGCTTCAGAGAGGGTCTCTTTAAAAATCCAACCTGGAAATGTCAAATGTTGCCCTTACTCAGTCCAGTGACTGGGATGGACAACATCCCAACATGTGTCTGACAAATACTGTACAGCTGTTGTACTGAACTTGTAAATTAATGATAAGTTCTGGTTAAGAGCATATGGTTCAACTTAGCTCTCAAGGTGCACTTCTCAAGACTCAATTTTCTAATTTAAGTTAACAAACATTTATTAAAGATCTACTGTGTACAGAGCATGGAAAAAATTTAAAAGCTTAGACATGGCATGGTGGGCCTAAAGTTAAAAAGACAGACAGAGGAGGAGTAATATGGTACAGAGAAAAGAACACTGGATTCAGATTCAGAGGACCTGAGTTTGAATTCCTACTATTTGATACCTGTTGAATTTTGGATGAGTTATTTAACATCTCTGGGCCTCAGTTTCCCCATCTATTAAATGAAGAACTCGGGCTAGATGACCTTTAAGGCACCTTCCAACTCTGGATTTTTGATCTCATAATCAGAGATACTGATTTAGCAGTCACCTGCATTAGAAGGAGTTGTTGAAGCTGTAGCATCAAGACTTCTGGAGGTGACATCTAGGTTGAGCTTTCAAAGGATGGGTAGGAATTTCACAAGTAAAAGAGAGAGAGAGCGGTCTAGGTATGAGATAAGCAAAGGCATAGAAATGGGAGAACACAATACTTTCTTGGGTATAAGAGTATTTCATCTTGGATGGAATACAAGATTTGTGGAGTACAGGAATATGAGATGAGGGCTGGAAAGATGTCAGACTGGCAGGTCTCATACACCAATGAGATCAAAGAAAGAGGACAAGGATGTACAAAGATATTTAGAGCATCTCCCTTTGTTGTACTAAGGAACTAGCAACTAAGGGGATACCCAGCAACTGAAGAACAGTTGAATACATTATGGCATATAAATCAGTCTTGTGCCCTAGGAAATGAATGGTGAAAGAGAACCTTGGGAAGATTTGTATGAAGTGATGCAGAGGGAAGTGTGTAGAACCAGAACAGTTTATATAATAACAACATTGCAAAGAGAAGGAACTTTGAAAGACTTACCTCTGGTCAATGCAATGACCGACCACAACCTAGAGAAATAACGATTAACTCTGGTACCCACTTCTTGGCAAAGAGAGGATGTATCCAAGACACAAAATAAGACACGTTTTCTGTCAGGGCCAGTGAGAATTTCTTCTGCCTCACAGTGCAGCACATTATCTGTTACAATGGTTTGGTTTTGTTTTTTATTTTGTGGGGTGATGGAAGGAAAGGGAGGATAAGGAAAGGGTTTCCAAAAAAAATGAAAGAAAAGAAGGCCACCAGCATTTCTTAATGCACAGAAGGACAAAGAACGAAAGTCAGAAAGAATCACAGGGAAGCAGAACTTGAAAGTTAAATTCTGGATTTATTATATACAGAAAAAAGTCAAGCTGTACGTAATAGAAATCTCAAGAATCATGTACCAATCCTTTTTTTTACTTTTTCTATCACACATATGAAAACATTCATTTTATCTGGTGTTGCCATGGCAGGTCTTGGATATCAGGAAAGGGGACCTGAATTTCACTCAGCAGACAAAAAGGGAGGCAGAAAATACTTGTGAACAGAGTAGTTATATGACGAGATCTATGTAAAAGAAAGATAATTCTGGCAGTGGGATGGAGCCTAGCTTGGAGAAGTAAAAGAGCAGGATCCTAGAGTCTGAAGTGACCTCAGAGGCCATGCTGGCCAACTTGAACTTGAATGCCTTTTACAACCAATTCAACAAAGGGCCATCCAAAATGCTCAAAGACCTTCCGTGAGGGAGGAACGTACTACCTTGTGAGATGGCCCATTCCATTTTTGTTAGCAAGTTTTTTCTTACATCGAGCCAAACATCTGTTCTCCACAATTTCCATTCTTGCTCCAAATTCTACCCTGCCCTCTACATCTACACTAAGCAAGGCTAACAAGTGATAGCTCTTCAAATACTTGAGATAGCATTCATGTCCCACAAAGTCTTCTCTTCTCCAAACTAAGCTTGCCTAGCTCGATTAACAGATCCTCAGATAGAATGATCTCAAGAGTTTTCACTAGAGGAGCCAAAAGACCTGAGTTCAAATTCTGTTGACTCTTACTAGGTGTATGACCTCAGACAACTAAGTCACTTGACCTCCCTGGGCTTCCTTTTCCTTATCTCTAAAATGAAGGGTTTGGGTAAGTTAGCCTCTCAGTTTCCTTCCAGTTCAGCATCCTGTAATCTGATGATCTTGGCTGCCCTCCTTCACATCATCTGCCAGTGATCGATGTTTTCCCTAAAATGTGGCACCCCAAACTGAATACAATACTCTCAATTCTGTCCAGGACAGGTTGGTTGCTGTTCAGTCATTGTCAGTCATTTCTGACTGAGTTTTCTTGAACAAGATACTAGAGGGGTTTGCTGTTTCCTTCTCCAGTTCATTGACAGATGAGGAAACTGAAGCAAACAGGATTAAGTGACTTGCCCAGGGTCACACCGCTAGTAAGTATCTGGCTAAATTTGAACTCAGGAAGAAGACGAAGGAGAAGCTTCCTGACTTCAGGCCAAGCACTCTGTGCACTGTGGCGCCATCTAGTGGTCAGAGAAGGATACACAGAGACTATCTCCTAATGCAGCCTAAAATCACGTGAGCTTTTTCGGTGACTCTTGTTGAACCTGCAGTTCACTATAATCCCCACAGCTCTTTTTTCAAACTATTGTTTAGTCTTGCCCACTCCCTCTTATACTTGACAAGCTGATTTCTTGAAACTGAAGACTTTACGTTCACACCTTTTAAATTTCATCTTATTAGATTCAGCCCAGTACCTTAGCCTGTCAAGATCCTTCTGTACGATGGCTGTCATCTATGTGTTAGCTTTTCCTCCTATAAGGGTCATTTGCAAGGTTGATCAGCATGCCAACTGTACTCTTACTTAAATCATTGTTTTTAAAAACGCTCAACACTAGCACACAGACAAAGGTTTCTTCCAAGTTGACCACACCATTCTTTGGTCCTATTGTCTAGCATACATCTTTTCATCTCCTCCACAAGAGATTAGGATGCAAGATTTAGCTAAATGCATTGTTTCAAAACCTAGGTAAACTATATCTCTTTCATTCCCCAAATTAGCAATCTAGAAACCCTGAAAGGTGTCAGAGATCTCTGTATGAGCCCAGGGGGCTAAACAAAGTGGCTGCAAGTGAAAAGAGAGGAGGGATTGATGCAAGAGATGTCGTAGAGGCAGAGTCAACAGGGTTTGGTTATTGACTGGCCATGACAGCTGAGGCAGAAAGTCAAAGCAACCCCAGGGTCTGAACAGAGAAGACAAATTGCATTGCCACAGAAGATAATCTTCATACATGCAGAATTTGGGGTGCCATTGAGACATCTGGGATCTCTCATTCTGAGATCCCATTCTGGGTCTTTCTTCCTCTCCTTGGGTTAGTTAGCATCCTTGCCTTTGGTTCCCAAACTTGAATCCCCAACTGGCCTCATCAGCCTGCTGAGTTTCAGAATCTGAGTTACAGGGTTTGTGTCAAATAGAATCTTGGATCTAGAGCTGGAACAGATGTCCAAGGACATCTACTCTAACCCTTTCACTTTACAGATCAGGAAACTGAGGCCCAGGGAAGTTAAATGATTTACCCAGGCCCTCTGTCTTCAGAATCAGTACACTTTCTATTGTGCCACATGGCATTTTCCAGGTTCTTTAGGGAAGGAGGGCATTAAATGGGTGCCAAAGGATTGGTTGCCAAATCCAAAGGCCTTTTCTCAATCTTTCTCCTTCTTGACTTCTTCATAGCCTTTAACACCCTCAATAAAGTCCAACCCTCTCCTTTTACAAATGAGAAAACTGAGGCTCAGTGAAACTAAATGACTCAGCCAAAGTCTCACAGTTAGCAAGCACAGGAGGCAGAATTCAAGAATCCATAACCAATGCTCTTTCCAGTTTACCAATGTTGGTCTTTGCTGGTACCATTGTCTCATTTTTTAAAAGTCCTTAGAGGACAGTGAACCTTTGCAATATCCTTGGGTAAACCGCATGATCTTCCCCAACAATAATTGCCTTTGTTTTCTCTACCTAAGTTTTTTTCACATTCAGCTACTTCCTGTGGTCTTCCAAAATACAACAGAGACAAAGCTTTGACCAGGATTTAATTGACCAAAAAGCACCACAAGGCATCGATAGACTGTCTGCAACCCTGTAAAAACTGGAACATTTCAATCCCATAAGCATTTATTAAGAGACTAGCAATACAAAGACTGAGTGGAATGGTTTTGTGGGAAAGAATGAGAAGGTACAGAGTCAGAGGCCCTGACTATGAGTTCCCATTCCATGAGGCCCTAAGCATTTCTCTAAAACTAAGTTGTAGGACAGAAGACAATCTGCATTGGTAGAGGGAGTTTTCCTCTTGGGAGTTCCCTATAACAATGAAATCAAGGTGCAGCCAAAACAAACAAACAAAATACATGAAGGGCACTATGCTGGGAGCAAGGAAAGCATGCACCATTCTAGCTGTGCACTATTGCAAGCAAGTATTTTCAGGTCAAAAACTATCCAAGCCATTCCTAGTTTCTCAAATGAACCTTCAAGAACTCTTTCAGTGTCTTGGTCCCAGGGGCTGAGTACTATGCACACTAATGAAACCTCCAATGTGGTTTTAGTCAGGAAAAGACATGGCTGGCACCTAACAGGAAACCAGGAAAGTCCCTGTCTGGGGACGGTCTTACTTGTATTGTCTGTTTCCAATTAAACAAGCCATTTATTCTTAAGAATTATGAATTGTTGAATTATTACAGTGGCAGCATTCTTTGGAAATTTTTTGGTGACACTTAAAAGTTTCTGTTCACAAATACTTCTTAACCCAGAAAGGGAGAGTCTATTGAATCATATTACCTCTACTTTGGGACCTGTCTACAGAGTGGAATACTATGCCCCAAACATTGTAAATGTTCAAAAACTGCTTGTTGGTTCACTGTCTGAATGAATACAGCAGATCTGTCCCCTCTACCGTGTATGCTCATGTGAATAAACAAGGACTCCTAGGGAGAATTTACAACCCAATATTATTTTTTTTAATAATCAATTGGTTACTAAACATACATACATACATACATACATACACACACACACACACACACACACACACACCTCAAAATAAAAGAAAACCAAGGATATGGGACATCAATGCCCTATGTTCTGTCGGAAGTACACCCTAAATTACAGAAGTGAACAAGCCATAGTTCTCAGGGTAGTTGAGTCATTCCTGCCCTTCCCTTACCACCTGTACCTTCCAATCTTCTTCCACTCCCTGTTCAAGAAGGTTCCATGACTTTCTACTGTTTCTAGGATAAAATACAAACACCTCTGTTTGGCATCTAAAACCCATCACAATCTGGCTCCAAACTCTCTTGCTAGGCCTATGTCCCCCAACATCCTCCCTCTTGCTCATTCTAGATCCAGCCAAATGCATCTTCTGCGCGGTCTCTGGACATGACTAGGGGGTGCTGAGCTAGTCTGAGCCCTGTTCTGGGACATTTCAGCAGAAGAACTAGAAAGGAAGAACTCTTCAGCCAGAAGCTCCAGAATGTTGCTCAAGACACTTGGCACCCCACCTAAAACTTCAAGAGTAATTGGGACATGTACAAATAAACGAGGATTATTGCAAACAAACAGGAACAAATCTCCCCCTGGGCTGTACTTCTATCTCAGAAAGCAACCAGGCGCCTGACTCAAAACATAATCAAACCAATTTTTATATAATTTGCGTGCTATACATGAATTATCTAAACCCAGAGAAATACTCCGGCTCTTGTCCCTTTTTACATTAAAATCTGATCTCCATCTCTCCAATATTCCCCCATGACTTAAGCTGGATTGCTTCCAGTATAACCAGTTAGGATCCCTCAGTCTTAAGGCTAACAGGACTCCACTTGACTATAATGGGTCTTTGACAATCATTTCTAACCCATCTCCATCACCAAGATTTGTCTGCTGTCAAAGGGCAGAGTACGTAGATCTTAGGTTAAGAGAAATTGGACCAATATTTCAAATTAACCTTTGAAAAATTTCTTTTTTTAAAGTGCACTTCATGAGAGAGGCTTAGAGTTTGTAACTTTTATGCTGCAGCCTCCTATAAAAGGGCAGTTGACTCAAACTTCTTTAGAATTAGCAAAGAGGCAATTCTGTGCAGGTCTTTGAGGGAAGAGGCTATAAATAAGGCCTGAGCCACTAAGAAAGGACCCCCAGAACTTAAGGCTTTTCTGTGTGAGTTGAATTTGGTTCCAGGGGCTTTTGGCAAAATTTCTTGGCTTGGCTGTAATTTATGGCAAGTAAGCATCTTGAATTTTTCCAAGACAAGGACACTGTAGGAGTCATTCTGAGTATAAAAGCCTCAGAGCATCAGTAACTGTAGTCCAATGAAAAATAAAACATCACCCTAGACAGCATCCCAGGAACAGTTTGTGAGCATTTAGAAAAGGGAAATTGTGTTCATCAAACACTGAATCCAGTATGGGTTCATCAAGAATAAATCCTGGCAGATAAACTATTTCATTTTCCCTTAGGATTTCAGCAAAAGAAATCCCCTAGACAAAGGATGACTAGCATTTGACAGACTCTCAAGGTATCCTTGGGAGAAAGGCAGAGATGTTGACTAGAGAACAATAGAGTTCAATGGATTCCAAACTGGTTTACAAGACTGCAACAAGACTAGTGATTAATAGATCAGGGTCTATCTGGATCTACACAGTTCAAAAGTTTTATCACTGACTTGGATGAAAACATAGCATATTGGTTAAATACAAAAATAACACAAAACTGGGAAGGATCAGTAACTTCCTGAATGATGAAATATAGTTTCCAAGACTATCTCTAAAGGCCTGGTCAAATCTAATAAGGTAAAATTTAGAAAAAATGTCAAATCTTGGACCAAGATCAACTGCATGCGTTTATGATGGGGTAAGGGGAAACTTGGCTAAATGATTATTTATGGGAGGGAAAGATTTGTAAATTTCAATTGATTTCAGATTGATATGAGGCAACAGTGAGACACAGCAAACAAAAAAGATAATGTGAAATCAGACTATGTTAAAGAGGACAACATCAAGAATGAGGTAGGAGACAGATCTGGAGCTCACTGTATTGATCAGTTCATAACTGGTACACCATTTCAGTTTTGGGTCCTAAATTTGAAGGCTGACATTGACAAAGTAGGGAGGATACTGAAGAGTGAAGAGGCTTGAAACCATGTGATAGAAGATGGATTGTGATAGAGGAAGGAACCATGCATTAAGCTTGGAAAAGACAAGGCTTAGGAATATGTCCCCACTGTCTTCAAATTTTAAAAGGCTGCTCTGGTGGAAGGGAGTTTCAACATATTTTTAACTGGCCCCAGGGGGCAGAAGCCAGAGCTATAGGGAAGTTACAGAGAAGTCCATTTCAGTTTGATAGAATGAAAAACTTCCTACCAATCGGACTACCCAAAAGGCATGGGCTGCCTCGATAGAGTGGGTAGTGATTTCCTCTTCTCTGGAGGTCTTAAAGGAGTGCCTGGATGACTCATCACAGATCCTGTGAAGCGTATTCCTCACCAAGTGGTCTCTTCCAACTCTGGGATTTTGTGATTTCTCCAATGGTAAGCAGCTTGTAAGAACAAACCTCTGGCTTTGCACAAGCCTGCACTTCATACTGTATTCTTAGCACAAATATAGGCACTGACCTCTGTGTCCACTAAAGAGCACAGAGCTCCCAGAGAAAACTTCACAGAAGAAGTTCTCAAGATAAACAAAGGTCTAATTGTTGCAATTAATATCCTGCTATCTACTCAATCTGGATTTTATAGCAAAACATGAAAAGGCACATAAATCTGTCAGGAGGACTGTGGAGATGTTCACAAACATTTGGAAAAATCGCCATTTAGGTTAGTAAACAAAGAGGTCACTGAGAAACCTTCTGGGGCCTATGTGTAGATGGGCAAGTGAGGAGCGTTGAGCTGGGCAAACAAACAGAAGCCCCCAAGTCAGATGCTACTGAAACCTCAATTCTAGGGGGGACATGCTCCTTGAGAACAAGACTTCTCAGGGGACTTCTGTCAGCTTAGGTTAGATCATCCCTTTAACATCTGGAGAGAGGCACATGAGAAAATACAAAAAGAATGACCTAAACTTTTTGGAAACTACCGAAAGTATGACCTTTTAGGTAGGTTCAGTTTTCATTTCGGTATAGATTTAAATTTCAGTCTGACTCCACCTGCCTTCCCCTAAATGGGAAAGGCACAGATCTAACTTCTCCCTACAATGAAGATGAGTCTACTGAGATGCAACAAAGGCATGAAATGTGGTACCATGGAGGCACCAACTAAGGATGGGGTTCCCAAGGAAGATAGTCATGGCACAGTAGGAAGTGGGCTGAAATTTCCTAAAAAAGCAAACCTGCTGAATCTTGAAATGAAACTCAAAACTGCTTACATCAGGCCTCACCATCTAAGACAGTGTAGCCTAGAGGATAGAGCACTGGACTTGGGGGTATGAAGATATAGGTTCAAATCCTACCTCAGATACTTAATTAGCTGGGTAACCATGGGAAAGTCCCCTTCAACTTCTCTGCTCTTCATTTTCCTCAACTATAAAATGAGGGTCCCAGGTTTGATGGTCTCTAAAGTCCCTTTCAACTCTCAACTTATAACCTTCCTTTATCCCCAAATGGAAGGTAATGAAGGCCACTCATAATAGTGATGTTTTCTTTTTCTTACTAAGTCAACAAAGGGCATTGGGTATTTTTATTCTTTTTTTCTTAGAGGAATTTTAGACCCCTATCCAGGGTCAACTGAAGCCACAGTTTCAGAGAAAACTAGGAAAGCAGCCATGGTGGAGTGGAGTAAGCAAGGATTGGGGGTGAGGGGACAAATGCTCTACAAACCCTGCCGCTCATTTGCTGTGAGTTTGGGAAAGTCTCTTCCCATGATTAGGCCTTAGTTTCTATATTTATTTTAAAAAAAATAGAGGGTTAGACAAAGTAATGTCTAAGGTCCCTTCAGCTCTGCTGACATATGTTATAGGATCAAAGCTTGAAGAGACCTTTCAAGTATCAAGCCCAAGTTCTTCATTTTACATGTGAGGATACTGAGACCTACAAAGTCACAGCCCCAGGATTTGAACCCTGCTTCAAACCAGCCTCTGACTTAAAATCCAGCCTGCTTTCCACTAGGCCACACGGTGCTAAAGGTCTTTCCAGCTCTGACATGCTATGAAACCAGAGAATGCCTTTGAAACCTGAAAGGCATGGTTAATGACAGCAGTCTCATGCATTTCTTTTATTGTGCAGCAGAACACTGGAACATTTAGAGTCAATGTTCAGGTTTGTGGTTTGGGGAGAATTCTGATGCAAAAGCTAGGAAAAACAAAAGTTTACTCCTCCTTTTGTTAATTTAATAATAGTTGGTTTTCTGCCCCAATTTTTGAGAAGTTGCATAACCTAAAACGCATTTGAACTTAGATTTTGTTTGTCCGTGGAGGCTCTAAAAAGAGGGGGAAATGTCAGTTTCTGCACCTCAAAGATCCTGAGTTAGGAAGAGCTTCAGAAATCGCCTAGTTCAACTTCATTTCACAAATGAAAACAAAATCCAAACAGGTTCATTAACTCGTCCAAAATCACATGACTTTTAAGTAACACAGCTAGGAATCTGCATCCTCTGACTCCAAATTCATTGTTCCCCAACACTTCACTGCAAATATATTAGACTGTGAGCTCTTGGCACAAAGTAAGCATTCAATGAATGTCAGTTACTGTTACCGCCATGTTGCAGGCTCTGTGCCAAGAGCTTTACCAATATTACCACATTTGATTCTCACAACAACTCTGCAAAGGAGGGTCTGTTATTATTCCATTTTACAGCGAAGGAAACTTGAGGCAAACGGGATTAGTGACTTGCCCATGGTCACAGAGCTATAAAGTTTCTGTAGTTAGATTTGAGTTCAGGTCTTCCTGACTCCTAGTCCAGAGTTCTATCCACTGCACCACCAAGCTGCCTTAAAAGGGGAAGAGGGAGTATATTCCAGGAATCTGGAAGGGCTTGTAAAATGGATAGAGGCAGAAGACAGTATGGAGTTCAGAGAAGGAATCGTTGTTCGGCTGGCAGGAATATAGAGTTCATGAAGAGAATCGGTATGAAATAAAGCTGGAAAAGTCCTTAAATGCAAGGCTAAGGAGTTGGCATCTTACTCCAGAGACAATGGGGAGCCAATGAAAGTTTTTGAGCAGGGGAATGACATGGTCAAACCATGCATAAAGGAGAAGGAATATGACATGCTTCTTTGTCTGAGGCAGTGTGGCACAGTGGAAAGTGACAAGAGTTCAAGCCCTGAGACAAAGCTCTGCTACTTAAGTAGTCCAGTCCTCATGGAAGGGACCTGTGGGATTGTCTAATCTAACCTGCTCATTTCACAGATGAAGAAATTGAAGTCCAGAAAGAGTAAGTGACTTCCCCAAGGTTACACAGCTAGTAAGTAGCAGAGCTGAGATTTGAACCAAAGTTTTCTGATTTCAAGTCTAGCATCCATTACACTGCACCACACTGAATGGGAAGGATTTGGAAGAAAGAATTAAGTGACCCAGAGGGAGCTTGAATAATTTTTTTCCAAAACACCTCATTTCCAATGATAAACATAAATGTCAAAGGCCAAGTCCTCAAAACAACTCTTCATGGCTCCTGGCTGTTTTAGAGAAAGATGTGTTTCTCCAAATGAAAATATCATTCCAGGACAGAGAACAGAGAAGCTGAAAGTGTCAGAGGTCAAGTAAAGACTATAAATTAAGCCATTGAAGAATAATTTAGGGAGTGTTCTGGGACTCAGTATATAGGAATAAGGTGTTTACTGCAAGAAGGGAAGGGAATGGAAGGAAGGGCAAGGAGAAAGAGGGAAAAGGGAAAGGAAAGGGGAAGGGGGAAAAGAGAATGAAAATAGAATAAGAGGAAGGAGAAAGGGAAGAGAGGAGTGGGAATGAGGCAGGGGAAACGGAAAATAGAAAGGAAAAGTGGAAAGGAAGAAAGAGAAAGGGGGAAGGAGAAAGAGGAAAGGGAAGAAGGCAGGGAGGGATAGGGCAAGGAAAGGAAAAGAGGAAGAGAGAGAGAGAGAAAAAGAGGGAAAGAGAGAGAGAGAGAGTTGGATTGCTGGCTACACAATCATGAAAGGTATGAATAGCAGACACTCAGCAAATCTGAAGTTCCAGGGACAGCTTGGAAACTTGGAAATAAAAGAGGATTCTACTTTACACTGAGAAGCATGATGGTACAGCAGATAGAGGGATGATGACCTTGGAGTCAGGATGACCTGGGTTGAAATCCTGCCTCTGCCTCAAACTGGCTTTGTGACCATGGAAAAGTTAATGAACTTCTCAGTCCCCCATTCACTAAGGTTACAAGATAGAGATGAGTTACTGATCTGCTGCTTTGGTGAAGGGTGCTTTCATACCACAAGTTCTCTACATTGAGGAAAGGACAAGGTCAGCCCTTCTCCCAACCCCCAAGGAAATCCTACTTTTACACATAACACAGAACAGGGGTGGAGAACCTGCAGCCCCAGGCTACATATGGCCTTCTAGATTTTCAAGTGTGGCCTTTTGAGTCCAAGTTCTACAGAACAAATCTTTTAATAGGGGGATTTGTTCTGTGAAGTTTGATTTCAGGCAAAGGGCTGCACTTGAGGACCTAGAGGGTCACATGTGGCCTCAAGGCCACAGGTCCCCCACCCCTGGCATAGGATATACTAAATATGCATCCTCAAGCAGTAATGAAGAATGAGAAAATAAATTTTTGAAATGTTCATACATTCATAAAAACAGATTTCTAATATTAATTACTGCTCAATTACCCACTTAGTTTCATAACCAAAGACAAAATGTTGAACTACAGCAATAATAACAGTTAATAGCTAACATCTTTACAGACTTTAAGGTTTGCATAAATAAATAACTTTATTATGCAGTTTTTTTGCCAACTTTAAAGTTTGCAAAGTGCTCTACTTATATGATCTAGTTGACTCTAACAAAAACCATGAAAGTAGGTGCTGTTACTATCCCCAGGAAAGTGAGGCTGAACACAGCTATTAAGTGTGTCTGAGCAATCAAACTTCATGATTTCAAATCTGATCTGACCCACTAGAATAATCCTTGTGCCCTTGGTCACTTTGACTAGTTCCACTTTCTGAAGGGACAAGTCAATAACATAATTGAGTTCATTCCTTTAGAAGTCATCAATCCCAATGAAATCATTCTTATTATAGAAAAAAATGGCCAAACCTGAATCACTTCCCTTATCAAGCACCTGGCTTTCAATCCTGGCTCTGTCAACTGTTACCTTCATGAATTTGGACAAGTCACTTGACCTTTCTGAGTCTCAGCTATCTGTTGTGTAAAAGAGGAGGGAATTTGGATTAGATTAGTTTTAAAATCCCTTCCAACTCTAAATTTAAGACTATGAATTAGAATCAATTTTCCTTTTTTTATTATTATTTAAATGAATTCAGACTTATCCAATAGCCATATAGAAGAAAGATCATTGACTTTAGAGTCAAAAGAACTAAGATCAGTTCCTGGCTATTCAATATTACACCTGTGTGACCATGGGCAAATACTTTCAATTCAATGGGTTTCCATTGAAGGATGGGAAGGGAAGGTGAGGAGAATGGTGGGACAAGACCTGTCATACTTCCTTCACAGGCATGTTGTGAGTCTGGGGAAATCAGATGTAAGTGCCATGTAACCTCTATGTGGCTATCAAGATGCACATATGAATTCCTATGATAAGTTCATCCAATCTGTCTGCAGACCTCTAACCACATCTTTCATCTGTTTTATTATTTTAATTCTTTTAAATCATAATTTAATTATTTTAATCTTGGCATTTTATTCTCATACCCCAAATTCATGGGGTATAACCTCAAAGTATAACCTCAAAGCTGCAAGAATTAAATGCAAGTCTGGTGCCAACCACTCCCTTCTTGCATTTTGGGATAATGCTAGTGAAGGAGTGGCTGGGATTCTGCCACCTATGTGAACAATGAAGGGAGGGTGTACCCAGGGGGATTCCAAAGACTCAGTCCTCAACACTGGTGTGCCCCACCAATTCAAACAAAAAAAGGGCACAGAGAAAGGACATACAAAGAAAGCTCCCATTGTGACTATTTCCCTTAGAATCAGGGAAGGCATAGATTTGCCCCACTCAGTGCCTCAGCCTGTCAATTCAGTGAAGTCTGCAAAGACCCTTTCCAGACTAATAAAGTACTTCTAGGGGCTCCACAGAAGATGATCTTCCCTTCCCTTAATGACTTAAACACAAGAATTCTAAACTGCGGGCAAAACCAAATTCCAGGGATTGAAGCCAAAATATTCATTCCTTCCTGCCCAACCAACAAGTCAATTCCAGTAGAGAATTTTACTCCTTGCATGAATCCCAGAACAGTCTTTTATTAGGTATGAGTGACTAGTGTGAAGGTCCATCACCGCTACTTTAAGAATCACAGTCTGCCTCTTTCTCTCTGCAGGAAATATGTGCTTTGGCAGTCTGGTATGTTTCTGATACACCCATCAGGAAAACCACAGCTGGCCAGAGGTGAAAGATACTCACAGCAGAGTGTCAATCACTGATTCCCAGCTTAAGTTTGACAACAATCCAGAGTGTCTCCAATTATCTCAAGGAGTGTTCTGAAAATCTCAAAAACTTTCCAAATCAGTTAGTTTAAATTTATGTGAATAAAGTGGACACTATCAAATTCCTGCTGTAAGACAAATGTAGCCTAATGCCCCCAAAACTGAAGGATAAAGTAGAAAAAGGCAATCACTATCACTAATGAACACTGATATATATATATTGATATTAAATAAAATCTTAGAAATGAAACAAAGGAAACGTGTGTGTGTGTGTGTGTGTGTGTGTGTGTGTGTGTGTGTGTGTATGAGAAAATTATTCATCATGACCAACCAGGATTTGTCAGAACTGCAAAGATGGCTCAATGTTAAGAAAACAATTAGCATAATAGTTATATAATAACAATATAATATAATAAAAACACACTCAGAAACCATATGGCACAGTGGAAACAACTCGGGACTTGGAGTCAGAGGACCTTTTTAGAATCCCAGCTCTGTCATTTACTACCTACATGAACTTGGGTAAACTGCTTAATGTCTCTGGACTTCAGTTTTCTTATCTGCAAAGAAGTGGGAAATAGTGGATAGAGTGCTAGACTTAGAGTTAGGAAGACCTGAATTCAAATCTTGCCTTAGACTTGCCTTAGTAGCTGTATGACCCTAGGCAAGTCACTACACCTCTGCCTGTCACTTAACAAAACAGGAGACACTATTTCCTCATTTGTAAAATGAGAGAACTGACTTAAATGTCTCTGAGGTCCCTTCCAGCTCTAAATCTATAATCAATGAATAACAATGTATGAGCCAAAATGACATGACAATATTCATAGATTTGGGGAAAGTCTTCAAAAAGACAAAATTCATTTACTTTGTAAACACTGAAAGGTATAGGAATTGAATAACTTTTAAAAATATGTTCTAAAATATCCAGAGAAATCCAAGAGCTAGTAGCATATACTAGAAGCTTTCCAACTAATATTAGGGGTAAAACAAGATACTAATGCTTATAATTGCGATTTAAAATAGTGACAGAAATCCTAGCTATAGCAATAAGACAAGAAGAAGAAATTCAAATGACAGTCATTTGCAAAGAGGAAGCAAAAATATCAACTTGTAGAAAATATGACACTTTAAGTGGAAAAAACAAAATAATCAACAGTCAAAATAAACTACTTCAGCAAAGTAGGAGGATAAAGGTTGAAGTAATAAAAATGATCAGTGTTTCTATTACTATCAGAAAAGGGGGTAGTTAATGTATAGCAACCTTTCTTCATCTCCTGCTCTTGGTACAAGGGCTGGAAAGAAGGAGGGAGTAACCAAGGTTGGCTGTCAAAGAAGAACAGGAGGAAAACTGAAGAGTTAGGGAAGAAAAGACATAGTTTTCAATCAACATGTTAACCAAATCAGAGAGAAAAAGGGATAAAAGAATAAAAAAGACAAACAGAATGGAGAGAACATGCCATGACCCGGCATCAGTTTATCTTGTTGATAGCAAGACTAAGTCAGTAAGCAAAGCAAGCAAAGAGGAAGGAGACTCAAGAAGACTGGTGAGGGTGGGAGATCTGGCAATGAGGAGAAGCCACAAGCAATAGTGGGACTGTCACTCCTCTAGCTCTGGATACTGTGACTCAAATATTTGAAGAGCTCTAATGAGGAAAGAGGATTTGATTTGCCCTACTTGGCCCACAGAGGGAAAAATTAGAAGCAACAGATAGAAGCTGCAGAAGGGCTGATTTCTACTTGATGTAAGAAAACACTTCTAACAATTAGAGCTATCCAGAATTGGACTGGGCTTCATTGGAAGGTGGTGGTGTGGTTCAGTCACGGTCATCTGGAAATGGAAATAATAAGAGCACTTACCTTTCAGGGCTATTGGGAGGATGAAATGAGTTATTTTTAAAGTGCTCTGCAAAACTTAAATGTCATATAAGATCATCATCATTATTAGAGTATTAAGTCTAAAAGTAGAATACGCAAGACAAGACATCACCTTTGTGATTAATCCTCTTTGAGAACAAAGGACCAACAATAACAGGTACAGAAGAAATAACACTAAATTGGGAGTCAAAGATCTGAGTTCAAATACCATTTCTGTCATCTATTCCTTATCAGTCAGATGGCACAGACAAACCACAACCTGTAAGTAGTCTGAGCTGGGGACTCATCAGGCCAGTTCTAGTTGAACAACTCGGCTCCTTCTCTCCCTCTCTAGAAGAGTCAAATACAAGGTAGGTTGGGAGAAAGTGCACCTGTTCTAGAATCAAATATAAACTCCTCTGTTTAGCATTTAAAGTCTTACAAAATTTGCCTTTATAGTCTTATAATATTTCTCTCTATGATCCAGCCACAATGGCCTTCTTACTTTTTCTCATACATGGCAGCTCCTCTCTAATCTTGGTCTTTGCACTAGCTATTCCCCATTCCTTGAATATACTCCCTCCTCACCTTGACCTCTGAGAATGCCAAGCTCAGCTCATGCACTCCTTTTCACATGAAAACTTTTGTAATCGTGGTACCACCCCCCTTCCCAACTACTAGTGCCCCCTCCACTCCAATAAACTCTTATAGTTATCTTGTATATAGTTATGCATGTAGATGCTGCCTCTCTCTCTGACAGACTCTAAGCTCCTTGGGGACAGGAACCATTTAACTTTTTTTAATCCCTGCCAATAGAGCAAGGCACATAATAATTGGTTGTTGATTGACTGATCAATGTGTTGACAATGGAAAGAGAAAGGATTTGATGGATACAAGAGACTCAAAAGAGGCAAAACAAGAGAACTCAATAACTGATTGGATATAAAAGATGATGGAGAAGGAAAAATCAATGATCACACCAAAGTTCTGGACAGAGAGACAGGTAGTACCCTAGACAGAAATAGGGAAGTCAAGAACATGTGGGGATTCACTGAAGTCCTGGATTCTGTGTTCAGTTACACATATTGGGGTTTTTACTGTCCCAAAAATAATCCTTCTCTACCACCCCCACTTTCCAAAGAACTTTCCACCTCTGCCACTCCCAAGGCACTCACACCAAGGCTCTCACCAGGAGCAGAATGACCTCTCCAGTACTCACCCCCATCCACCACCACCTGGGCTCTTTTGCATTGAGTTTCCAGCTGCTGCTGCTCTGGTCTTTCTCCTGTCAATCAACAAAGCAAGGCCTCTTTTCTAATCAGCAAGTTTCCAGCAAAGCAACTAAAGAGTCATTTGAACCAGCTGGAAACCTTCTATGTCTTCTGTCCTTGGCTTCTTGTGAAGTCTCCTTTGCTCAGCTTACCCTCCAACTTCTGTTTTCTCTGACTTTTTAAACTACTTCTAGCAGCTAGGTGGCTCAGTGCACAGAGAGCACTGCACCTGGAGTCAGAAAGACTCCTCTTCTTGAGTTCAAATCCAGCTTCAGTTACTTAGTGGCTGTGTGACCCTGGGCAAGTCACTTAAACCTGTTTGCTTCAGTTTTCTCATCTGTAAAATGAACTGGAAAAGGAAACCTACTCCAGTATCTTTGCTAAGAAAACCCCAAATGGGGTCATGAAGAGTCAGACATGACTAGTGACTGAATAACAACCAAAAAATGCCTCAAATTAAAGCTGCCTAGGTCAGTGACTCATCTTTATCTTTAGAAGTCAAGATGCCTTTCTTCTTGCCTAGCACAAGCCCAACCTTCCCATAATCCCCAAACAGTTATCTGGTTTATGATTTTCTCACTTATAACCTTCAAAACTCTTTATACTGTCACATGTAAATGAACTTTTGGATCACAACGTCTGGCAGCCATCACTCCTTCAGCTTTCAAATGGGTCGTCAGTACATTCATCTGTGGGCGGTTCTCTATCCAGAGTTCAGAAGGGTATGTGTCTCTTCTCACCATTTCATCTGAGAGACTATTTCTTCACAAGTTGATTTTTAATATTGTTCCTTACACAAATGTTGAAGTTTTTTTCTTCTTTCAGCAACCAAATTATTCACATATAAAAGGGAGGCAAACAGTATACTGCAATGCTAAGATTTTTGCTAAATAGGTGCCAAGTTCTGCTGGTTCTGTGCTGCTAGTGTTACTTAAGTATTGTCATCAACCAGTAAATTCACTGCCCTCTAAAGCCGGCACCCTGGATCAAAGCCCCTTCACTCTGCCTTGGTTGTGGCTCTGCTTCCAGATGTCAGAGTGGAGCAAGTCCCAGTGAGGGATGAAAATGGCCTTTACTTCTCCCTAAGAGACATATAGGACAGTGAGCATCATGATTATCCTATACTTTTTCCCACAATCTGGGCACAAAGATGACTCAATAAATATTTACTGATTTGTGTGAATGAACTTATCTAAACTTTACTTGAATTTGTTGCTGTTTTCATTCCAAACCATTTCCTTTCCCTTGGTTCCACTTCCCTATATGTGTTGACTCCCTAATTGGATATAATCTCCTTAAAGAATCCATATGAATTAACTGCACCTGTATAACCTATATTTGATTGTTACTATCTCAGGGAGGAGGGAGAGGAGGGAAGAGATAAAATTTGGAACACAAAACTTTAAAAAAATGCTTGAAATTTTTTAAAAAGAATTAATTATGTACAAAATTATTTAAGGTTGCTCTTTTGATAGTAGCAAAGAACCAGAAACTAAGGTGGTAGCTGTCTATTAGAGAATGATTGGACAAATCACAGTAATATGAACATAAAAAATGCAACTGTTCCATGAGAAACGCTGGAAAGGGCAGTTTCAGAGAAATCCGGAGAAAATTGTATGAAATAATGCAAAGTGAAGGAAGCAGACCAGGAGAACAGTTTGTACAGTGATAAAAACATTATAAAGAAAAATAACTGAAAAACTTGAAAACTCTGCTTGATACAATGACGAGCTACAATTCTGGAGGACTGATGGAAAGCATGCCATCCATCTCTAGAAAAAAAGGTTTTGGACTCAAGTACATAATAGCCAAGGTGAGAATTTATTTTGCTTAACGATGCATATTTATTATAATGGTTTCCCCCCTAAATTTGGAGAGGGCAGAGCAAGGAATATATATACATACATACATATGTATATATGTGTGTATACATATATACACATACACATACACACACACACACACACACACACACACACACACACACATATATATATATTTTCCCCAGCAAATTGACAAAGATGAGAAAAGATTGGAATAGTAATGTTGGAGACGTTGTGGAAGATGGGTGCACTGATTTATTAATGATAGAACTACACATTAGCACAAGTCTGGAAAGCAATTAAAGTGGAAATTTTAAAAAAATATTTTAAAATAAAATATAAAAATTGTAGCAATTAAAGTACACATTAAGTGGCTAAAATGTCTATCTCCTTTGACCAAGAGAGGCCACTGGTAGGCATATACCCCAAGGATTTCACTAACAAAAACAAACACTCCATATACACCAAAAATATTTATATGAACACTTTGGGGAGGAGAAAGGAACTGTAAACAACCCACCTCAGATGCTACCTCTTCCAGGAAACCTTGCCCATCAACTGAGAAACAGTTAAACAAAATGTGATACATGAATGTAATGGAATATGACCATGCTGAAAATGATGAACACAATACAGAGAAGGATGGAAAAGCTTACATGAAGTGATGCAAAATGAAGTAAACAGGAAAATAATCTACATAATGGCTACAAAAAGGTAAAAGAAAAGCACACCCTACACA
This sequence comes from Potorous gilbertii, assembly GCA_028658325.1. Lineage (NCBI taxonomy): Eukaryota > Metazoa > Chordata > Mammalia > Diprotodontia > Potoroidae > Potorous > Potorous gilbertii. Next base: position 357,762,930 of record CM053769.1, on the reverse strand, counting down.
AGGCAATATAAATTGACTGTTGCAAAAGAACAAGCTTCACCCCAAAAGAGTTATAAGAAGACACTTGACCTGTCTTCATTGCAAAGACAGGGGACCCACAGGTGTGGAACACTGCATATAATGGCAGATTTTTTTTAAATGTATTGATCAGTTTTGCTGTTTTTTTCCCTCTCCTTCCTCTTTATTTTTTTCTTCAAAAAAAAAATCTGCAAGTGAGAGGGAGAAAGGATCAGGAGCGGAGTCTAGGTGACATAAGAACAAAAATTACCAATTAAAAATTCTTTTTTTTAATAAAAAAAGAAATTACCCAATCCAACACCCTTACTTTTATGTAGGAGAAAACGGAAGTCCAAAAGGGACAGGGACTCTCACCCAAGGTCAGACAGTGAGTGGAGCAGCTGCAACTAGAACCCCAATTTCCTGCTCCCCAATACATCATACTATGTATGTTCATTTTCTTCAAATTAGCCCAGACATTGTCAGGTCATAGGTAGCAGCAGCTCTGTCACTTGCCCAGAAAATGGCATTAAAAGCAATTCATCTTGAAGTTCCAGAGAGTAATCAGGTGGAAACACATGTCATTTGGATACAGCTGGTAACATCTGTTTATCACCAGAGGCGTGTAAGTAGCGTGACCAGTAAGTAGTCTTACCCTTAACGTTCACGCCAGTGGCTTTGCCACGTCTACGGTCATCCCATGGGCGTCCCCATCACATGGCTCATTAGAACTAATGAATCACCCACATTACCAAAGTAAGAATTTCAAATCAGGTTTTGTTAACATGCAAAAGGAAGCATAGCCCTTTGCCCTAGCACCAAGATGAAATGCAGACTTTAAGAACCAAGCTGTAGTCCTGAGGCCCGAACCCACAGAAGGCTGGAAGCTCTCTAAACTTGGCCAAATCACATTGCTAAGATGAAAAAAAAAATCATTAAAAAAGTGCCTGGGGTTTCACAAACATGAAAATAGCCCTTACCCAAAAAAATAAATAAATAAAAATAGAAGACGTAAGTATAAATGAATGAGAAACACATGGACACAATTTTTCATAAAATATAATTAAATTTTAAAATCATGGGGAAAACTAAAAGGCATATTGGGATTTTTTTTATCAGATCCAAGATCTTCAGTACAAAGGGAAGTTGTTACAACATGATTGCTAATATCTGGGGCTTCAACCAAGAATGAATAATTTCCCTCTCTGGGCCTTTTCTCCTACCAGTCCCCTGGCTACCCTTCCGCAAGAGTCCTCTTGTCTCCTCCCTTATTCGCCTTCCCTTCTAAGCCTACACTACCATCCTTCATTGACTCATGAGATTGGCTCATGTCCCTTCTTTAATCAGAAACTTGTAGAAACTGCCCATTGGCTCCTGTATCAAGCTCAAATGTCTTTGGGGTTCAAGGCCCTTCACAATCTGGCACCTCATTACATTTCCGGTCTTATCTCACTCATACTGTTGCCAGACATGAACTCTACCCTTCAGCTAAGATGAATTACATGTCTCTCTTTGCCTAGAATGTCCTCTCTCCTGTTCTCTGCCTGTTGAATTTGTACTCATCCTCTAAAACTGCCTCAAGTGCTCCTTCTTCCAGGATGCCTCCCGACAACAAATGCTTTCCCTGAGGTCTAAGAAGACCTCCTTTCATTTGTATCTCTTACTGTAAGTTCCATGAGAGCAGACACCAGTCTTTGTTTTGTATGTCTTCCTCAGCTCCAAATACAGTGCTCTGCTCAGAACGGGTACTTACATGTTTGGTGAATAAATGAAAGGATCTCTGGGGATTTCTGTCTACTTTTGCTTTTGGTTAAAAGGCACATAACTGAGAGGCGGCATGGTACAGTGTCTCGGAGTCAAGAAGACCTGGGTTTAAAGCCCAGTCTCTGATACATACTGGTTGTGTGACCTTGAGTAAGTCACTTAACTTGTCATCGCCCCCAGGCAACTACAATTCCGGGTTGTAAAGAGTAAAAGAAATGGCTAGAGTACTTTACAAATATTGTCTCATAGGATCCTACAACAAACTCACTGAGATAAGTGCGATTATTGTCCCCATTTAACAGATGAGGAAACTGAGGTCAATAGCCATTAAATAACTTGCCCAGGGTCACACAGAGTTAGTGTCTTAAACCAGATTTGAACTCTATCCACTGCACCATCTAACTACTAAGTCACCAGAAAGGCCATGTATGCCTTGAACAGACTTTCCTAGACCATTGAAATCCCAGGTCCCTTTCCTCCCCTATCTTCATACAGAGGAAGCTCATGATAATCAGAGAAGTTCAGATTTAGAACACAACTCAATCAGTGGTCATGAAGACCAACACGTGTCTGAATGAGTAGTGGTGGCGGTGGTGGCAGCAGCGTCAGAGACTGCTTCTGAAGCTCTAGGACCACAGACAGCATGGGATCAAACAGTTGATACCAAATCCCGAAGCACTCACCCCCACTCCCACTGCAAGCAAAGTCCTACTGTAACAAAGAGTTAGAAAGTCAAGTGTTTGGCTGGGAAGATGAGTAAACATCATAAAAGAACTGAGATTATAGAATCTTACTTTGGTGACAAGGAAAATCAGGACATACAAACAGAGGAGGACAGCAGCGTCAAAGCTCCTACATCAAAACCCCCCATGAATTGGTCCCAGGACATAGAGGAGCTCAAAAAGAATTTTGAAAATCCAGTAAGAGAAGAAGAGGAAAAATTGAGAAGAGAAATGAGAGCAATGCAAGAAAATCAGGAAAAATGAGTCAACAGCTAGATAAAGGAGACCCAAAAAATGCTGAAGAAAATAACAACTTTAAAAGTTGACTATCTCAAATGGCAAAAGAGTTTCAAAAAAGCCAATGAGGAAAAGACTACCTTAAAAAGCAGAATTGGCTAAATGGAAAAGGAGATCCAAAAGCTCACTAAAGAAAATAATTCCTTCAAAAATGGAATGGAGCAAATGGAAGCTAATGACTATGTTAGAAATCAAGAAATTACAAAAGAATGACAAAATGGAAGACTGTGAAATATCTCATTGGAAAATAGATCCAGGAGAGATAATTTTAAAATTATGGGACTACATGAAAGCCATGATCAAGAAAAAAAAGAGCCTAGACATCATCTTTCAAGAAATTATCAAGAAAAACTGCTCTGATATTCTAGAACAAGAGGGTAAAATAGAAATTGAAAGAATCCACTGATTGCCTCTGGAAAGAAATCCTAAAAGGAAAACTCCCAGTAATATTGTAGCCAAATTCAAGAGTTCTAGGTCAAGGAGAAAATATTGCAAGCAGCCAGAAAAAAACAATTCCAGTATTATGGAAATACAATCAGGATAACACAAGATCTAGTAGCTTCTAAATTAAGGGATCAAAGGGCATGGAATATGATATTCTGGAGGTCAGAGGAGCTAGAATCAAAACCAAGAATCACCTACAAAGCAAAACTGAGTGTAAGTCTTCAGGGGGAAAAATGGACATTCAGTGAAATAGAGGATCTTCAAGCATTCTTGATGAAAAGACCAAGTTGAATAGAAAATTTGACTTTCAGATACAACAATCAGCAGAAGCATGAAAAGATAAACAGGAAAGACAAATCATAAGGAACTTATTAAAGTTGAACTGTTTACATTCCTACATGGAAAGATGATATTTGTCACTCATGAGACCTTTCTCAGTATTAGGGTAGTTGGAGGAGATAGATAGATGGATAGATGGATGGATAGATAGATGATAGATAAATAGACAGATAGAGGGTATAGGGTGAGTTGAATATGAAGGAATGATATCTAAAAAATAAAATTAAGGAGTGAGAGAGGAATGTATTGGGAAAAGGAGAAAAGGAGAGATAGAATGGGGTAAATTATCTCACATAAAAGAAGCAAGAAAAATGTTTCACAATGTAGGAGAAAAGAGGGGAGGTGAGAAGGAATGAGTGAACCTTACTCTCATCAGATTTGGCTTAAGAAGGGAATAACATACACAATCAATTGAGTATCTTACCCTACAGGGGGAAAGGGGATAAGGAGGGGGAATGATAGAAAGGAGGACAGACTGGGGAAAGGAGTAGTCGGAAGCAAACACTTCAGAAAAAAAACAGGGTCAAAGGAGAAAATAGAATAAATGGGGGGGCGTGGGCTAGGATAGAGGGAAATATAGTTAGTCTTTTACAATGTGACTATTATGGAAGTGTTTTGCATAACTACACAGGCATAACTTATTGAATTGCTTGCCTTTTCAGTGGAGCTGAGTGGGGAGGGAAGAAGGGAGAGAATACAGAACTCAAAGTTTTAAAAACAAATGTTAAAAAATTGTTTTTACATGCAACTGGGAAATAAAATATACAGGCAATGGAGTATAGAAATCTTCCTTGCCATTCAAGAAAGTAAAGAGAAAGGAGGTAAAGGGGGCAGGGATGATAAAAGGGGTAATCAGAATGCATGCCATCTTGAGGTGGGGAAGAGGGGAAAGATGGGGAGAAAATTTGGAACTCAAAATCTTGTGGAAATGAATGTTGAAAACTAAAAATAAATAAATAAATTTTATTAAAACAAGGATCCTTGAGTGGTGATAACCATATACAATCTACCTCCCTTCTGTTCCTCTAGCTTCCTATCCCAGACAAGGGTAATAAGCTCTGACTCACAGAGGATAAATCAGATAACTAACATCCATGAAATTCTTGAGAGAAACAAACTAAAGCCACTTAGCTTGTTTTCCAGTACAAATCACTCCATGGATTCATCATACATGCCCAACAATCTGCAGAAAGGGAAGTCAACAGTAAGGAATAGGGAAAACATAGAAGGTTTCCCAGAGGAGAGGGGATAGAAAAGGAACTTGGGAGACAGGTTTGGAAAGAGGCAGCAGAAGGGTGGGTTCAAAGGCCAAGGCTCTTAGACCATGGAGTACACTATGTCAAGGAGGAAGAGGGTAGTTTGGAGTATGGCACGATTCTGGCATGCTTCTTGCTCTTTTCCATGTCATCTGTCTCATCGGTCTGCTTACAAGAGAACAAAGGAAAAAAGTAGATTGGGATCACTGGTGAGAGTGCCACTGCACTCTCTACCTATTTCTGAGCCCGTACTGACATGAGGCAGTTTCTGTGCCTGAAGCTACCAGAGTCAGCCATGGACCGCAAAAATATGGGGCAAGACCCAGAACAGGATTTTTGCCAGAGAGTATGAAAGCAAGGAAATAAGCTGGAAGCAAATTGAGAATCTCCCAAATTCTGTATCATGACAACTAGTTCATATTAGAACATCTTGATTTTACAGGAAATGACATCAACTAAAGGCAGCCACCCCACTAAACTGTGACCCCTCACCCAGATCTAAAATCACTTCCTCTTCATCTCTCCCATAAGGCAGTACTATAATAACCAGTAGCAAATTAAGGAGGAGGGTTGGTTAGAGGAAGTTAGCAACACCAAAGATAACTCTTGATGGGAAAGAAGGGCAAGAAAGAAAGCAGTCCCGGAAGAAATATACATTGGCAAAAGAAATGGAGAAGGGGTAGCTGGGGTGGCACGTGCCAGCCCTTGGAAAACTGCAAGGTGAGGCAAAGGGATGGCAGGAAGGCAGCCCACATTTCCATCTACTTCCACCATGTCTATTCCCTGGGCCAGAATCCTAGTCACCCCAAGCCAGTTCCAGTTCTGCAACTAGGGATACACCAAGTCATTTCTGCTTCCCATCCCCCTGCCGAGCACTGTGTCTCGAATCTTTTTTTTTTTTTGCCTTCTGACCAACCAGTCTAAGGATGAGGTATTTGTGATTTCTAAAAGACAAGCAACTACTCCCACACCAGAGGTTCAAAGGCACTTTAGGGATATATCTTTTTTTTAAAGACTAAATAAGAATCTAGTATACGCTGGGGGTGTGGAGGTCTTCAAAGAACTTTTGAGAGGAATCATCCAAAATTGTGGGAAAGCAAGAAAGAGACAAAAGGTCTCCTTATTGGCATAGATTGCAAAAATATTAAGGCTCTAGTCCCATTTTTTACACAAACAACATGGATCCTCATATTGCTAGCATTGGTAGAAAAGAAGAAATCTGACTGGTGCTTCTAGATTTGGGGATTTGGGGAAAGTTTAGGAATGCACCTTTGAACAGATTTGGGCTTTTAATCAACAAAGACATCTCCAGAACTTGACTTCCCAGAAATCACTTAGGGGCAGGCACACCCAGGAAGCAGCTAACCACAGACTACCAAGGGAAAGAATTTGTTTAATTAACAAAGGTGTCAGTTTCATCTCCAATTTCAAGGATTTTTATTTGTTTGTTTTGGAGGTGGGGGTTGAGGGGGCAATCTATTGATTTTGTTTTGTTTTGTAAATGAACAAAAGATAACATCACCAACTCATTATAGGTTTTAATCACAGGCTACCTGGCTGTCCTTTAACTGTTTCCTGTGTTTAGGTGAGCGTGCTTCTCAGTATAAAAGTCATTCATTCATTCAACATATTTTGTGCAGAACACAGCAGACAGCACCAGAAGAAATAAAATGTTTCACTAAGAATCACATTAAGAAAGGATTGCTGTCTTCCCTGGACTTGTAGATGACTAGGGGGCAAACACAGACAACCATAATCCACAATCAAGATTGTATGTACAACAGAGAGGCCCAAAACACACCAGGTGAGGTCTGAGCAACGAGGTAGTTATTTACCAGGGAGGATCTGAGAGGCTTCATGAAGGAGGTGCCTTTGAAAGTAGGTAGAAGGCAAAGAGAGGGAGGGAGAGTATTCCAGGCATAGGGGACAGTGTGAGCTAGAGCACAAAGATGGAAGAGGACAGGGAATGTTGAGAAGATGCTGACAGGGAATGGGGAGGGCCATGCAAAGAGCAGACCAGTTTGGCTGGATTGTAGAGAGTATGGAGGAGAGTAATGAGAAATTAGGCTAAAATGTTCACATGGCACCAGACTGCGAAAGGCCTTGAAAACCAGGTGGAGGAGTCTAAGTTTTACTCAGCAATTAGTAGGGAGCCATTGAAGATTCTTGAGCAGGTGTATTATGTATATACATGCATGTATACTCCCTCAATGTGCACAAAAACTCTGAGAAAAGGAACTGTGTATTTTTTCCCTTTTTCCCTTGCTTTTTTTTTTTTTTTTGCATTACCCATAGACCCTATCTTAGGACCTTGCATAGAAAGACTTAACACATTCACATTGAAATTATTAGCACCTGTGTAACATTGCAATTAAAACTGTGGGGTGGAGGGGGGGAGTGTGTGAGGGAGAGACAGACAGAGAAACGGAGACAAAGAGGACAAAGATAGACAGAGAGGAGAGAGACAGAGAAGAGAGAGGAGAGGGTTGGAAGAAAGCAGCAGAAAAGGAGAAGAACTAAAGAAATTAGTCCTTTTTTTCCTTTTTTTGCTTAGCCCTCTAGAACAGAACTCGAATGAGTCACTGAGTGGAAGCTCCTGAGAAGCAAATTTCAGCTTAAAATAAGAAAGATCTTAACTATCAGAGCTGTCACAGAGTAAAATGGGCCATCAGTGTGGATGGAGCCCTCTAAGCAGAAAAAAAATCATTTTATTAGGGATATTGTAAAAAGAATTCATGGTTTTGACTTCAAGACAGCTCAAGCCCTACCTTCTGCAGAAGACCTTTCCCAATCCACCTCCAAGCCTCACTTCCTAGTACACTTCCCTCCAAAGGGTACTATTTTTTGTACGTATCGTATCTGTCTACTTATAGATATAGCTATATAGATATCTCTCTGCACACACACACCCATATATATATATATGTAAAACATATAATAATGTTTATATGATAAAATATAATAAAAACAATGTAATCTATTAGAGAAGAACAAAGCAATGTGAGATCTAAATAATAAGATATTTACCAGGGAGAATCTAGGAGACTTCTTGAAGGAGGTACATAATACATGTATGTATATGTACATATGTATACATGTATGGACATGATGTCTTCTATATTAGAATATAAGCTCCTTCATGGCAGTGACTCTCTGGGGTTTACCTTTGTATGTCCAGGTCTTGGCACAGTGTTCCGTGCACAGTAAAATCTTAATAAGTGCTTATCTGTTTATTGGATACAGTCCCTCCTAACTCTCTAATTCATAGAAATCACAGATCTAGAACAGAAAAGACCTCAGAAGTCATCTAATTTTATTTCCTCACTGAGGCCAAAAGAACCTAAGTGACTTGTCCAAGTTATGCAGGTAGGAACTACAGGAGGTAGAATTTGAACTCGGGTTCTCTGATGATAAAGCAGTGCTCTTTCCACTCTATCACTCTGCCTCCCAATTCTATGATGCTACCATATTAATTTTCTTCAGTGTTGAATAATCAGTCTGTCTTCAAAATAAGAAGCATTTTAAAGCACATACAGAGCTGAAAGGTCCCACAGAGGTCAACCAGTCTGACCTTCTACCCTACCCAGGAATTTCCTCTGCAGCTTTAATGGGAGGTTTGCCAGTCTCTGCTCAGACATTCCCAATGGGGTGCTCAGTAAAGAATTTCTTACCAACATAAATTCTTAATGGAAGAACTTATGCAGGTGCACTTCATTTTATGGGAACTTGATATCTGAACATCTGGATTTACAAAACTGATAACCAAGGGGATTCTTTTCAGGAGTCATAAATAAACTCCCCACAAAGATTACTAACCATTACTAACCATCTACTTTGTATATAGCTCAAATGTAACTATTTCTTTTCATGTTGTCTCCTCTATTAGGATGTAAACTCCTCAAAGGCAGATTTTGCTTTCTCTTTGTACCTCCAGTGCCTGGCACACCATAAGCACTTAAGAAATGTTTGACTAAGAGGAAGACCCTGAGATGAGCTTTAGGGAATGAAATGGAAGCCTGACTTTAGAAGACAGATGAAGTGTGCTTCCTACTGCTTCACAGAGGTGCAGAATACATGGGTGTTCTGATGCTAGCTCCACATCTGGTACAATGGACCACTCAAAGCCTAAGAGTTAAGATATTTAATTCTTCTAATAAAACTATTCAGTAACCCCCAGGTAAAAGCAGTCCACAAGGCAGTAAAAGCAGATAAAAGCAGCCCTTAAGGAAGTTCTTTCCAGCCTTGCTTAAAGGGTCCATGTAGTTGGATCCCAGAACAATCCACATGAGGGAAAAGTTAAGTCAAATTATAAAAGCCATTCCCCAATTGACAAAATAATCAAAGGATACAAATGGGCAGTTTTCAGAGGATGAAACCCAAGTTATCAATATCTATATAAAAATGCTCTGTAACACTAATATTAGAAAAATGTAAATTAAAACAACTCTGAGGTTTTACCTCACACCTATCAGATTATCAAAGTTGATTAAAAAAAAGGAAAATGACAAATATTGGAAAGACTTCAGGAAAACAGGCATATTGGCATACTGCTGTTGGAACTGTGAACTGATCTGGCTATTCTAGAAAGCATTGTGGAATTCCAAAGTCACAACCTGTGGCTCATCAATCCCACCACTAACATTGATAAATATTATGATGAGGACAAAAATATGGATAGCAGCTCTTTTTTGTGGTGACAAAGAACTGGAAACTAAGGAGGTTTCCATCAATTGCAGAATGACTGTACAAATGATAGGATATGAATGAAATGGAATATTATTGTGCTGTACATAAGAAATAATGAAAGGGAAGGTTTTAGTGAAAATTGGTGACATGAGCAGAACAGGAGAGCAATTTATACTATAACAAGAACACTGTAAACATGTACAATTTCAATCTTGAAGGTGGTACAGTTCTGTGGGCTGGTGAGGTCTAGGGTGTGACCATGCTGGTATATGACTGAAATAGAAGAAACTGATTCCAGAGGACTCCTGATGAAGTATACTGCCCACCTCCTGACTGAAAGGAGATGGGCTCATGATGGGGAATGAGACATATGTTTTTTGGACCTGGCCAGTACAAGAACTTGTTTTGCTTGACTATATAGTTAGTTGTCATGAAGGTGTTAGTTTTCTTTTATTTTTTTCCCCAATGGGTTAGGGGGAGATAGGAGGGACAGAAAATTGATGTTTTGCTCATTCAGGAAAAAAATTAATTATAAACATAAAAACAAAGTTAACTCAAACAACTCCATGGCTGTTCTACAGTGTCTTGCCTCACACTGGCCCTATTTGATTTTGCGGGAGAGTGAGGGTTAATTCAAACTGCCCCAATTCCACCAGAGTCCTAGCCAACAACAGTGGGTCAATACAGCGTTTTACCATGGACTGGAAGTGATCTTGGGTCCTGCTCATTGAGAAAGACTTTATTATGAGCTTACTGACACACTCTGTGCCAATCATCAGAGGACCAGCCCAGCTAAGTTTCAGTAATCTCAAGATCAGTTTGGGAGAGTGAGGAATTTTTAAGCACAGTGACTTTCATAGGACCATAAATTTCATGTAGGGTCACAGATTTCACATTTAACCAAACCCTCTCAGAGGTTACACATCCACAGGTCCAGAGAGGTTACACATTTTACCCAATGTCACATAGGCAATAAATGACTAAGACATGCCTTGAACCCAAGTCCTCTGGTTCTAAAACCAATATTCTCTATTCAACTCCTTCATTTATAGATGAGAGAACTGAGGTCTATTCATTTAAGAAGCTATTTGTGAATACCTACAATCCTCACATACTTACAATAGGTGCTATACTGGATTTTTTAAAAAAGGGTAAAATGAGGTATGGTGGGGGACAGATACTCTCCATGCCCTCAAAAAACCTGGTGAGCCTACATGGCCACATTAAACATGTAAATAATCACACAAAAAAGTGATCATTTATTCACTGAGCATTCACTTTGTACAATTTCCCATGGTTAAGTCCAAAATTAATTACACAGGCTCCCAATGCTTGTAGGAATTCAGAAAGATAATTTGGGTTGAGACGGTTAGGAATGACTTCAGGAAAGAGGTGGGACCTAAAGTTAGCTCTGAAGGGTGGGATGTCTGACAGCTAGGAACATGAAGGGCAGAATTATAGGGACTGTCATACTACACATCAACTTCAAGGCTAGAAATACAAACCCAAGGACCTTACTCCCAGAATTCTGCTCAGATCTTTTGACCTTGCTGTCTAGGATGGTTTATGGGTTTATTATCGGGGATTGTGTGGTTTGGCTGCTGTCAACTACTGACCCCCTGATCACATTGCCACTTTTCTCAATGACTTTACCACATGGCTTTAATACTCCTTTCTTCTCAGGCCCCTTGGGCACTTTAATATTCATGACCACATAATTCCTCAACCTCCCCCTCAACTGGAATCACTTCCTTCTGCCCTCTATCTCAGTCACACAGCAGCATGGTCACATCTTAGACCTCACCAGCCCAGAGAACTGAGCCACCTCCAAGGTTCAGGTGCGTTCCCTGCCTATCTTCTCTTCCTTCATCTCTTCCCCTATCTCACTCATTCTAAGCTGGTTAATCTCCATTTCATTCTATGATCCCATGTACAAAACTAATTTATTATTTATCTTTCCCTATAAATTTGCTTCTCTTTCTGACGTCACAATTTCTGTCAATAGTGCTACCCTACATCTAGTCTCCCATGTTTGAAACTTTAGATCCACCTTGTGTCATGAATCCCTTGGGGCAGTCTAAGAAAGGCCCTAGCTCCCTTCTCAGAATAATGTTTTTAAATGAATAAAATAAAATATATAGGATTGCAAAGAACACCAGTGATACTGAAATATATTTAGCAAAATATTTTTAAAAACAAGTTCATAGATCCCAGGTTAAGAATCCTTGATTTCATCTTTGACCCTATCCTCTTTCACCTCAAATCCAATTGCTTGCCAAGCCTTGAAAATCCTGCCCCTGTCATCTTTTTCATATCTGTCACTTCCTTGATAACCAAATACATTTCTTCTGCCGCTACCCAAGGAAAGCCCCTCATAACTATCCATGACAATTACTGTAGAACCACTTAACAGATTTTTCCATCTCTATTCTCATACTCATTGACTTTGTACTTCTTATTTCTACTTGCCTAATCTTTCCTAACCTTCATCATTTTATTTCATTGTTCCTCCAAAGAGACTGCTTTCTATCCCCCCAAAACTCTCTGCTTTTTCCATCTTGATGCTTCTTCTCATAATGTCTCCTCTGCCTGGAATATGTCCCCTCCCCAGCTCTTCCCTGCTTGAGTTACTGACCTATATACCACCCTTCTCATCCTTTAAAGCTACTCAAATTCTTTCACCTCCATAAAGTCTTCCCCAACACTGCAGCCCCCTTGGTGTTACTAAGGCAGTCGTACCCTTCCTCCTTTGGAGTTCAGATAGCACTTCTCTTTCCACATCTGTGATGCACTGATTAAGGGACTCAGGTAACTCTCCATGACTACGATTGCAGAATAGCTGCAAATTGGCATTGGTAAAGGGATTGTCCTCACTGGGTAGTCTCCTTCCCCTGAAACTGATTGCATAGTGTTCTCTGGAGAATCAGGAAATATGAATACAAGTCCTGATGGGAGCTAGGGACCATGGTAGCTTCAGGGAGGCTGCCAGTAAAATCACAGGTTTGAACAAAAAAAAAACTTCATAACACATTATTTTGTGTACATCCTTATCCCAATAAAATCATAGGTCTGGAACCCCTCCCAAAGTGAATTCATAATGCATAATTTTGTATTATAGTTATTTGTTAATGAGTTTTTTCCCTTATTAGAAGGTAAGCACCACTTGGACTTTCCACCTCCCACATTGCTTAGGACAATGTCATGTTCACTACAGATGCAGAATTCATGATTGTTAAATGAAACTGGGGTCATGGGAATATCCAAGGGTTGACACCAGCTGTGACTTAATTTATATGCACACCAAATGTGCACTGGCTCTTAAAATGTTTACATTTTTTCCTCATCACATCTTTGCTCCTGTTTATATCATATGGAAACACATGTAGCCTTAGAATTAGTCAAAATGTTGCCACCTTTCACGAAGGCAAGATGTGATACTCCTTCTGGCTACGGAAGCAGGCTGAATGAGAGAGAGACAAAGAGGAGGGAGAAAGGGTGACAGGAAGACACAGAAAAAAATTGAGGCAGAAAGATGAGGGGGTTTGAAAGCTCCATAAAAAGATGTTTGGTATGAAAGGGACAGAGGGAAAAGAGAGGAGGAAAAGGGACAGAAGGGAAAGAGGAGGAAAGAGACAGAGGGGAAAGAGAGGAGGAACAGTCCACACCTTGGAATCTGGGCCACAGGATCACAAGACTTAGAAGTGAAAGGGAACATAGAGCTCATTTACTCCAACCCCTTCATTTCATAGAATGAGAAAACACCCCAGAAATCACCAGACCCAACATCAAACCATGAAATCAGCCTTGGAATCTGGGCACAGGCTCTTCATTCTAAGAAGGTAATGTCCTGATCTCTCAACCTTTTCCTTGTTTTCAACCCATTTTTCTCTGTTCCCTCTTCCCTGATGGCTCCTAATGGACTCCTCTTTCCTTCCTGATTTAGCTTTAAACTTCCCTGGTCTTTCACGGAAAGTTTGCTCTAAAGTTTATGCTGTTGTTTGTCCTTCCTTCTTAAAAAGGATCATGACATCAGAGAAGTGATGCCGTGATGTGGAGATGAATTGGATTTAAGTGAGGCAGGGCTGTGCAAACTCAACAGCCTCACTTTCTCCTCCACAGTCATATGGGTCCAGTGGCCAGAAATAGATCAGGACATCTGGAAATGGCCCAGGATGTAATAAGAGACCTTGGTTTTTTTAAGCTCAGTTTACTGAGGCAATGCCCAATCAGTGATTAAGGCTAGGTAAGAAATAAAGCAGAGAATGGCCTCTTTTACCTAGTGAAAAAAAAATCAATTTGGGAAGGGAAGATCCTCAGGGTTTCTGGCCCCCCAAAATTGCTATTTACATTCACTGGAGCTATTTGTAAGGCAGAGTCTAGACCACAGGGCACTTTAGACCCATTAGGTCCTAAGAATCAGAGCCTCACAAGGAGAGGCAGCCCTTCCACTCCTGAATTCTCTCCTTCCCTACCTCCAACACAAACTCACATATAGTCCCAAAGAAAGGATCTTTAAAAAGATGAAAAAAGGAGATTCTTAATGATGGTTACAGCAAACATTAGAGCCATAGAAAACAAAACAAAAGGAATATATGGTATATGATAATGGCTCCATAGTATCAGAATTAAATTAAACCCAAAGACCAGCCTCAGAGATTGAAGTTTCTTCTCATTACTAATCTAACACTAGGTGATCCTTTCCCTGGTCCACCTCCCCCACCACCACCCCCAAAGAAATAAACTTAACAAAGACTTCATTAAGGAACATTAGCATCCAAAAAAATGTAAAATGGCCTAATGAACTTCAAAAAAATGAGAATGTTCAGCCAAAGCAGCCCCCAAACATAAAAGTCTCCCCCCTCATTCTCTTCACTTGGGTAACTTTCCACCATTACCACCTAAGGGAATCAAGCTTTCTCCCAGAATACAGTGTGGGTCCCATTCCTTCCTTCTATGGAATCTTTCCCTCCTCCACTCCTTCATCCTCTGAGGATGCCCCCATACACCACTCACAGATGTTCACAACAACGTTTCTCAATCCAAATGATGTTGCCTGCAATGAAACCCTAAAGTCAAACAACTCTGAAAGACTTCAGAACTTTGATCAACACAATGACCAAAGAGGATCCCAAAGGCCTGATCATGAAGCATGCCACCCATCTCCTGATAAAGGGCTGATGGGCCCAAGATGTAAATGGCAAATATATTTGGAGGGTCTGGCCCAAAAACTTTGTTTTTCTTGACTATGCATATTTGTCACAAGGAATTTTTTATTATTTTTTTCCAGTAGTGAGAAGGTGGAAGGGGAGAAAAATTAATGTTTTGTTAAAAAAATTTTAAGTATTAAGTCTCTTGAAGATGCAGTCAATTAGTTTTTACTAAGGGTTTACTCTGTACCAGCATTGTTAGATACTAGGGATGTAAAGAAAGGCAAAGACAAGGCCTCTGACTTCAAAGAGCTCACATCCTAATTCAGGGAGATGATATGCAAAAAATGGTCCATATAAGATATCATCAGGTAAGCAACCTTAAAATGCACCATAAATTCTAGCTATCACTATTCTCTTCTCTTTCTCTAGTATCATTACCATAGTATTTGCCAAATCAGGAGAGGGCAGGAACATCAAGTTTCAGGGAGAAGGAAAAGTCTCATCGGTTTTCTAAGCCCATATGTTTCAGGATCATAGATTCAGAACTAACAGGACCTCAAAGGGCATCGAGTCCTGACTCCTTCATTTTGTAAAAAGAGAACTGAGACCCAGAAAAATAGAGTTGTTCAAAGCCACGTAGCTAAGAAACAGTAGAATCACAATTCAAACCCAAGCCTCCAAAATACAAATACAGTCCTTTTTCCATTGTACCAAGTACCTTCAAAGGTTAAAGTTCTGAGAACTAGTTAGCACTGATTCCTGGTCCAGAGATTGGGAACGCTGGTTTAGGGCCCATGAAGGACTTCATTCTTGGGCGACAACTCTGTACAAATCAAAGTTCATTACTCTAGCTTGGTACAGGACAACATGAATGCCCAGCTGTTACAGGTGCCTCCAGTCAGAACCCCAACTAGGAATTTGTTTTTGTCTAGGGCAACTCAACTTACCACAAACTATGGAATAAGTGACAGAAACTGAACCTTCAAGTAAAGTTGAATGGGGCAGAGGGAGAGAGAAGGAGGCTTAGAGTATTTTGGCCCATGCGTTCGTACAGACAGAGACCACTGGGGACACCAGTACAAGGTGTATGCACTCAAAGGGTAGGCCAACCAGGACAGGGACAGGCTAGGTAGGAGTTCAATCTAGCCCAACATCTGATAGCTTTTTTTAATTTCTATTTTTATATATTTATTTATATATTTAATTTACATTAATTAATAATTAACTAGCTAATGAGTATTGGTGTTTGTTTCTTCTGCTCCTGGTTACTGGTTAGTTATTTTTCAGTCATGTCTGGACTCTGACTTCCATTCAGAGTTTTCTTGGTAAAGATATGGGCATGGTTTGCCATTTCCTTCTCCACTTCATTTTACAAATGAGGAACTGAGGCAAATAGGGTAAAGTGACTTACCCAGGGTCACACAGCTAGTAAGTATCTGAGGCTGGATTTGAACTCAGGTCTTCTTGACTCCAGGACTGGCATTCTATCCACTGTGTCATCGCTGCCCTTCCCTTCTGCTAAAGAACTGCAATTGCGGCACCCTCCAAATTCAGTACCCTGGGCCAATATCCTCCCCTAATTTCCTCTCTGTCTTTGTCTCTACTTCCACATTCCAGTTCACTTTGCCTATACTTCCCCCTCCTTCCATCCATGGTCTATTTCTCTCAGCAGCTCAGATTCTTTTTTGCCTTGTGTCCCTGGCCCACACCAGTGTCCCCAGAATCCCACTGAATCAGACTCCCCCTTTTCTGGACCCAGTCCTCCAGTTGGCCCTTCCAAGCTTCTCCTGCCATCAGTTTTTGATGACTTTGCTTTGATGAGCAGGTCATCATTGTGTGGTAGAAAGAACACTGAATTTTAAATCAGAGGTTTCAGGTTCAAATCTCAGTTCTGCATTCTGTATTGCTTTGGGTCTTAACCTCTCTGGGCTCAGCTTCATCATCTGAAAAAGGACAGGACTGAACAAGCTAAACTTCAAGGTCTCTGCTATCTTTACATTTCATGGCCCTGTCAATCAATCAACAAATATTAATTAAGCCCCTGCTATGTGCCAGGAGGCACATAGGACACAGAAGGGCAGTTAGGTGGAGTAATAGACAGTGCACCAGGCCTAGAGAGTCAGAAAGATCTGAGTTCAAACCCAGCTTCAAATACATACTATTTACCTCTGCTTCTCATCTGTAAAATGGGGATGCTCTGGAGAAGGAAATGGCAAGTCACTTCAGCATCTTTGCCAAGGAAATCTTATGGACAAAGTCCATCACTTAGAATGGCACAAGACTGAACAACTACATGTGCCAAGAGGCAGCATGAAGCCATGGACAGGGAGTTGGCCTTGGAGCTAAGAAGACTTGTGTTCAAGTCATGTTCTGCCACATGCTACTCGTATGATCCTGAGCAAGACACTTGACATCTCAGCACCACTACTATTTGTCAAGAAGGTACCAATTAACCTATGTTGGTAGGGGAGTTTTCTTACAAGGGAATTCTCTTTCCCACTGAAATCATAGTGGCAGGCACTGTGGATACAAGTCAATCAATAAGCATTTATTAAGCACCTATCATGTGAAGGCACTGGGGATAAAAAATAAATAAGCATGCATTTAGTACTAATTATGTACCAGGTACTGGGTACCCACATCAACCAGTAAGCATTTTTTTAGCACCTACTATGTGCCAGGTACTGTGTACTGTAAAGGATGCAAAGATAAAAAATGAAATAGAACCTGTCTGCTCTTCTAGGAATCTAATTAAGCCACTTCTCTGTTCAAAACCTTTCATTCAGTCACTGCCTTGGTTTACTCAGTAAGAGGTTAGAGCTGGGGAAAGAAGCCAGAAAGCCTGACTTGAGGTTTACTGACCATGCGTTCTCTAAGATTTCACTACCCTTGGCCTCTGTGGTGGAAAGGATGTTTACGGTTTTCTAGAAGGGATTCTGGAAATCATTACAATGTATATTTTCCCAAGTCTGCCTTCTTGGGAAGCATTAGTCTAGGAAAAAGTGAGCTTTCTGTCTCCAGGCTGTTTCACTAAAAATGCTGGTTCCATACGGTCCCAGGCTTCTGGAGGTATTTCTAAGATGGTGGACTTTACACCTCCCAGTGCTGAGGTGGGCATTGCCTCTGCTGGTATGGATCACACACCTCAAGTGAGATAACATTTCAAAAGTGTTAACACTGAGCCTGGTATATAGGAGGTGTTCTAGGAGGTGCCTGTTTTTCTTTCCCTCTCATTCTTTCAGACCATTCATCCTGTGTGATTGTAGCTCCTGAGGAGAGTGGCCCGACATACTGGGCATTCTAGCATGCTAGACCTGGAGTCAGAAAGACCTGAGTTCATATCTAGCCTTAGGGATTTACTGTCTGTGTGATCCTGGGCAAGTCACTTAAAAGTCTGTTGGCCTCAGTTTCCTCATCCATAAAATGGGGATAATAGCATCTACCTATCACCAAGGTTGTTGTGGGGATCAAATGAGATATCTTAAAAAGTGCTCAGCACAGGGTCTAGCACACAGCAGATACTGAATAAGTGCTATGTTCCCTTACTGTCCTTTCCACTTCAAATTTTTGGTTCCTCTATAATCCTAGCTTAATAGACTGCGAACCCAGCTGAATCAAGACAGTCTTGTGTTTCTATTGCACTTTATTCCTTAGATCAGGGCAGAATATCTGCCGAAATGGTGCTCCATTAAATAGCGGAATTAATTCACCAATAGATACTTACTGAGCACCTACAGGGTCCCACGCTGGGGCTGAGGAGTACAAAAGGCATCAAACAGTCCTTGCCTTCAGGGAGCTTACTCCTTGCTTTTTAAAACACATTTTCCTGTCAAGTAAAACTAACAGTACCAGGCCCCAAGATAACCATTAAGGAAAAAGTCTAGATGATAAGTATTAAATAACCTTGACTCTAGTCAATGATAAACTTTAAGTAAACTGTCTAAACAGTAAGTGTGGGAGAAGTTTAGAGGTTGGTCAGGAAAGGCTTCCAGAGAAAAGATGAGGAGATGAGCTAAACTTGTCCAGCTTGGTCCAAGAGGGCAGAAATGGCAGCAACGAATGGGACTTGGACAGGCAAAGTCTGGCTCAATATAAAGAACTTTCCATTTTGCTGTTGCTATCTGACTCTTTGTGACTCCATTTAGAGTTTTCTTGGCAGGATGCTGGAGTGGTTTGCCATTTTCTTTACCACTTCATTTTACAGATGAGAAAATTAAGACAAGCAGGGTAAAGTGACTTGCCCAGGGTCACAAAGCTGGTAAGTATCTGAAGCCAGATTTGAATTTATGAAGATGGGTCTTCCTGACTCCAGACATGGTGCCCTACAAACTGAGCCACCTAGCTGCAAAATTCTCATTTGAGTTTCAAAAGGGCTATCAAGGTGAGGTTGCAACATCCTAACCCCTAGAGGTCCTTAAGCAGAGGGTTTCCAATAGTTGTGGGACAGAGAACCATATTTGCCCCCTAGATGTACTAGAGATGAGTTCTGGGGGTGCCACCTGCATCTGGATCAGAGAAGACACAGTATTTAAGTCAGGTTGACTCTGTCCTCTACACTGGTGTACCCATCTTGCAGTGTTCATTGTCAAAGCACATAGTCAGGTTCTAGGGGTCCAATGGCCCTTCGGTTGCTTGGTCTGAGGTTCCTTCTCAAGTTTCTCCTTGTTTGTTCTGTGAGCCCTGGCTGCCAACTCTCTGGGACAGGCAGGAGGGAGCTCATGTGGTGTGCCTATGTTCCCTATTTGCATGGTGGTCTTTGGTCCCATGCTACGCTACTACAAATCCCAGGCTGAAGTACATCAAAGAAAGGATCTGAGAGATGGTGACGAGTTCTGGGGATTTGGCTCAGGGCCTCCTAACTTGGGCTTCGTGACTAAATTCAATTCTCCATCCCTGGAAGGGGTGCCCAGCAGCAGGCGATGCAGCATAACAAACACAATGGCCCTGATGGGGCTATTTCTCTGGTACGTAGTTACAAGAGGGTGACTAGGTTCAGGAGAGCCATTGTAGGGGTTTCCGGTAGTGACTGCCTCCATCACAGTGACTCAGTTGAAATGATAGGTGGTCCCCTCCCTTCTTTCCCATAGCAGGAGGTAAGGGTTCTAGTTCCCATTATAATGTTCTTACCAAGTCTTCAGGATAAGAGAACCAGAGGCAGAGCAGGAAAGGACCTCAGGAGTCGCTTGTTTCAACCCTCTCACTTGACGTATGAGGCAACTGAGGCCCAGAGAGGAAGTGACTTCTCTAAATCCCCCAGGCAGTAAGTGCAGGAGGCCCTCAGATCTCAAAGTCAACATGCTGCTTCTGTACCATTCAACTCATCATTTCATCAAGTTCTTTTATTAACAGGCATCCTAACCTGAAAATTTTCTGAAAAGATACAGGACTTTCCAGTTGGAATAGCTAAGGTCAGGTCTCAATAAAGTTCTCTCAAGAGTTCATCTTCAAGAACACTAAGCCTATTTAGACAAAAAAAAAAAAAGCCCAATATTCTTATTAGACCATATATATGCTCAATGAAGATGGGAGCTGTTTTCCCTTTTTTGTCGTATCTTTAATCACAGTGTCTATCTTTGAATTTTCCTTCATAGGATTAAAGATGTGTTTATGGCAAGTATTCCAGAAACATGTATGCATGGAGATCTGCAGAATGAAGCCTATAGCTCACCTTCCATCCATAGTGCTTAAAAATTGCTTGTTAATTGAGGACTGGATCAATTTTTCTAGTGTTGTCATATGGTTTCAAGTCATAGAACACTATAGTCTCTGAAGAAATGAAACTTAAGGGTGCCCCCAAAAGGCACTTGGGCAGACTTATAAATAAGGAATGGTGAAAAAGAAGCCATATAAAGGATGTCATACACACACACACACACACACACACACACACACACACACACAAACCTTCTGCAGAGAGCAAAGGATAACTGATAGAAGTTTTATGTACTTATCCTAGAAACATTAGGAGAAAAAGAAAAAGGTTCCCAACATGGTGGGCAGACACTCTCTGGCAGATTGATTGGAGGAAACAGACAAGTGCCATAGAGGATGGACAGGTAGAAAAAGGTCAAAATCTGCATCACTTGAGAGAATGATCCATCTATGAGAGTGCAGATCCATTTGAATACATCTTTTTATCTTATAAGAAACTGAGGCTCAGGTGAGGAGCCACCACAAAATCAGAATATTCTACATGGTAACTTGTGAAAGAAAAGAAAAGGCAAAAGGGGGAATGATAGTACTTTTCCTAATTAAAAAGAGATGAAACAAAGAAGGGGAATGATAGTACTTGCCTAATTAAAAAGAGATGAAACAAAAGTTAGCAAATGCTTTTGTTTTGGAAAATTAACCAAGAATGGCCTTTGAGGTATCTGAAGACCTACCCAACTTTTCATCCCCAGGCATGGAAGGTGAATCATTGGCTACATCATACAAGTCTCCAATCGTCAGTGTCTCTGGGGCCTGTGCAATTAACACACCTTCTGTCCCACTTGGAGAGAAGTCATCTGACAAGCATGGGTTCCATCATGACAGGTGCAGGACTGGGTTACAACAGCCATTTGTTGTAATTCTACCAGAAGGAAAGTCTATGTAGTGATGTGAGTTTGCACAAAAGGGTGTTTTGAAATTCCCTGAAGGGATACTCTCCTGTATAATCATGTCAAGTCACAAACTCTGAGGGCTAGGATCTCCACTTCAGAAATCATAGTTGAGTCCACACATTTTAAAAACAAGGAAATGGAAGCCAAAAGCAGACTAGAGGTCAGAAGAATCTTGGGTTCAAGTCACACCTTTGCTGCTGACTGTCGCATGACTTTGGACAAGTCAATTTCCCAGCTCTGGTTTTACTTTCTTCTTCTGCAAAGAGACACTTGAAATAGATGATTGCTAAGCTTCCCTCTGTCTCTAGCAATCTGTGATTATAGGTGATGGGAATGGCCCAAGGTCACACAGCTACCCAATGCACCCACAAAGCTCCATCCAGTACTTGCTGAGCAAGTACAACGTAGATGGGGTACAGTGGTGGTCTACATATGCATTCTCAAGGTCTGGATTTGAGGCTTTCCTCTATCCCTTACAATCAACACCACTTTGGGTAAATCACTTCATCTCTATGCAACTCATAGAGTGAGTCACTCATCTGTGAAAAAAGAATCACAATCCTTGAACTATCTTCCTCCAAGAGCTATTGTAAAGACTGAATAAGATCATGGATGTCAATAAGGATGTTTATACACAAGACTATAAGAATTAAAAAAATATTATTTAGGGATGATAGATTTGTGGCAAGTTCTCTCAGGGACACAAGATTTATACAAAAGTTGACAGGAGCTATGATAAAAAAAAAAAGCACTGGGTCAAGGAACTAGATTCAAGTCTTGCCTTGTTTTACTAACCATGTCACTGGACAAGTCCTATAGCCTCAATTGAGAGGCCTCAACTTCCTCATCTGTAAAATTGAACTTGGCCATCTCTAAGGTCCATTCCAGTTCTAAATAGATATGATCCCATAATTTTATGCAACTAATGTAAGGAATTAGGTCCTTTACTCAGTGAACCATTGCCAGGTTGCAATTTCCCTTGGCATTAAAAGACAAAAGTTTCATTCATCCCATTCAATAACCATTTACTAAGAGCTTGCTGTATGCACAGCATCACCCTTATGTGAGGAGAGATACACACTTTAGAGAAGACATAGTTTCTGCTCTCCCAGAGTCTACAGTCTAGTAAAGAGGTAACTCATAATTATAATACACAATACTATATGTAAATGCCTTAAGAGATGCAAAGTACGACATGAGGCCCTGGAGGAAGATTATTATTGATGAGATGGAGAGGAAGAGAGGAAAGAGGATCAGGGAAGACTTCCTGAAGGAGGCATTTAAATTAGACTTTTTAAAGGATGAGCAGGATCACTCTTTGAATTTAGAAGACTGGTGACAAACAGTGGCAGAGCGGTGACTGCGCAGATCTACAGAAGTAGACAGACGTTTTCAGACTTATTTGTTACAAAGGAGGATGTAAATTAGTGGGTAATGATAGAAATGCAAAAAAATAACAATCGGCATCAGTAAAATATTTTTTAAATACACATAGAAGAACCAAACCAAACAAAAAGGCACAATCCTGACAAGTTAGTCACTACTTTATTCAATTTAATTGGACATTAAAAAAATAAAAACTACAAAACCAAAGTTGATAGACTGGAAGGGAGAGGTAATACATTAAAACATTTGTTATGTTCAATACAAAAGGAAAATCTATGACCAGAAATAAAGAATGGGAACAAGTTCAGGAAGCAAAGATGGAGAGAAGGCTATTCTAGAAACAGGAAAGCAGATAAGCTGAGGTACTGACATAGAGTATGGGAAGACTAGAGTCATACTTGAGCAGGCAGCCTGGGGAAGGGAGATAGAGAGGGTTACAAAGACAGGGGCCACCACTGGGGCTGACCTTAGATCACAAATCAGAGCTAGCGCTGGAAGAAGCCTCAGTCATCCAGTGCAGGGGCATCATTTGCCAGGCCAAGGAGCTCAAATTTTATTTGCTAGATAGGCATTTGGAAGTCACTGAAGGTGTTTGAGCAAAACCACAGCAAGACCACATCTATGCATAAGGATGAATAGTCTAGGGGTTGTGTGAAAGTTGGATTGGGGAAGTAGGGGAAGGGATGAGCAGGAGGCCCCTGCAACAGTCCAGTTAGGAGGGCCTGTACCAAGGCAGAGGGAACAGAGCCTGGGGAAATGTAGAATGAGGCAAGGGGAGCAGGATTTGATGGGTTCTGAGATCCCTTCTAGCTCCAAATCTGTGATCCTGGGGAAGAATTAAAGATTCCCCCAAGGTTTCTACTGTAAGAGACTATATTGTAAGGACTATATAAATATGTTACCCTTAGCCATTTCTTGTGCAAAATACTATTCTGGGCAGTGTAGGGTACAAATATACTATCAGATACAAAGGCAAGATATGGTCCTTGCTTTTGTAACCCAGGGCTCAAGCCTGACTGTAGCACAAGATGATCCTTGAAGAATGAATCAACTTCTAACAAGGCTAGAGGGACAGAAAGAAGTGAATTCCAGGCCCTGGAACCATGAATGCAGGATAATACATGTCATTTTATAGGGAATATCAAATTAGCCTGAAGCACATAATAAATCTAAGCAGTGGGGAGTATTATAAGATTGGAAATGTAGGGAGACATCAGGGTCTGGAGAGCTAGGAGGCTAAGGAGTTCATATTTTTATTTCATAGATAACGGGTGACAATTAAAGGTTTTTGAGCATGTCAGGGATATATCAGTCTAGGAATATTCTGTCTCTGTCTGTCTCTCTCTGAGCAACAGCAATAGCCTGATGATAAGTAGCACAGGAGCAGGAGCCATAGCAAAACTGAATCCCTGCCCCCTCAAGGTAAAACCTCATTCCCCTGTTCACTTTGCTACCACTTCTAGAGCAGGTAAGAGAGAAATAAGAAAATCCCAAAGCAGGGCAGCCAGATGAGAACCGAGGAGATACCTGAGCTGAGGGGTCCCAGCCCCAGCCTCCAGTCAGAGGGACAGAAGGTAGTGATGAGGCTGCTGAGCCCTCCCAGGATGACAAGGGGGAATCTTCTGGGAATATGAAGGGAAATGAAACAATCCTAACTCTTTGGAGCTGGCATTCAAATGGATACTTCTCCATATTCTCTGGGAGAATGAAATAGTCTTTGAAATATCTGAAAGCAGGACTTCAAAAAGACAAGAAAGGGGGTATGAAAAGGCAGAGGGAAGGCCTTCTGGGTCAGGAAGTTGTAGGATTGAAGAGGGTCAGTAACCATTCCCCTTCTCAGGAACCTTATCAAGAACATCAGCTTCCAGGGGAGGGGAAAAGAAAGGAGGAAGGAAAAGACTGAAATCACAGAAATACCTCAGAGCCAAGCTACCAAAGTACTTGGCACGCTGGAAAAAGCACTGGATTGAAAGGCAGCAGACCTAGTGTTGGCTCAGTGTGTATACTGGGCAAGTCATCTGCCCTCTTTAAACTTCAGCTTCCCCACCTGTTAAATAGGGTAAATAACATTCACATTTCTCCTAAGAGAGTCATGAGGCTAAATGAAGCATTGAATAGGAAAGTCCTTTGTGGAGTATTTAGACACTAGCTAAGAGAGTCTGCTGGTGCCACTACCAGCTAGGTTTTGGTTTTTTGTTTGTTTTGGAGGCCAGTGTTAGTGTCTAGTAAGTGTCTGAGTCCAAATTTGAACTCAGGTAACTCCTGACTTCAGGGACAGTGCTCTATCCACTGAGCCACTGGCCTAGGTTTCAATGCAATTTCTTTATTGACATTGTTTTCTCTCTAAAGCAAAGAGGATCTCAGGGTTGGAAGGGTCCTCATAGACCATCTAATCTACCTGATGCCAGAACAAGAATACCCTTTCTAAGTTCCTTAACCAGCAGTCTTTCACGTTTCCCCCAAGCACCTCTAGTGGAAGCAGCCCACTTTGTTTTGGGATAGTTCTAGTTATTCTGGCTATTTGTCATCAAGCCTAAATCTGTCTCTGCAGCTTCAGTCTACTGCTTCTAGTTCTGCCCACAAGGACCAAGAAGAACAAATCTTTTCTCTCTTCCATGGAACAGTCCCTTAAAAACTTTAAGACAGCTGTCATGTCATTCCTACCTCTCCCCTCCCTGTCAGTTCCAAACCATGCCATTTCCACTCCACCCCATGCTCTAGAGCAGAGCTTTCTCTCACCTTACCTTGCCCAGAACCAGTCTTCTACTTCCAAGCTCCAAACCATGTCCCAGCCATCCCTTTTCCAGTTTCCCTTTATGTGTCTTCTGACCTCAGAATGTAAGGTCATTGAGGGTAGGGCTGAAGGAGGGCTGTCCTGCTTGCTGATGTTTGTGCCCTAAGTGTTTAGTACTGTGCCCCATACATAGAAAGTACTTCTAAATGCTCTACTGCTAGATGTCCCACCCCCTCCTCATTAGGTCTTTTCCAGGCTAATCAACCCCAGATCCTGCCCCTAGTTTTCATATGTCATGAACTCCAGGCTTTTCATCATCTCGGTCACCGTACTGCAGCTTATCAATGTCCTTCCTCAACTGTAGTATACAAAACTGAACATAATTTTCCAGATGTGGTCTACCAAGGACAGAGGTCAGTTAGGATAATCACCGTTCTCATCCAGGCTACTTAATGAAGCCTAAGCTTCATTACTTTTGAAGCAAAGCGGTATTGTAGGAAATGCAATGAACTTAGGCTCCATGCAATTTGAGCTTCTTTGGCTGAAATCATACTCTTTGATGTAGTTCACAGCTAAAGAATGGATAAAGCTAGATAGGGCAGCTAGGTGAGGCAGTAGATAGGGCAATGGGCTTGGAAGTAGGAAGACTCATCTTCATGAGTTCAAATCTGGGCTCAGACATTTATAAGCTATGTAACCCTGGATAAGTCACTTTACCCTGTTTGCCTCAGTTTCCTCATCTGTAAAATGAGCTGGAGAAGGAAATGGCAAACCACTGCAATATCTTTGCCAAGAAAACCCCAAAATGGAATCACAGAGTCAGACACAACTGAAATGAATCAACAACAAAGGAATAAATTAATAATAAACTGCCTAATACCCACAGCCATCACTAACAATTGTTATACATTAGGCATGCATCACAAAATGTAGCTGCAGCAAGCATCACAAAATGCACCATTCAATCAATCTCTTAAGACTATTCATTTGAAAGCTGGGGCAGTGGTAAAAGACTCCAAAGGACTCCTTTGTGGGAATAAGACAAGTTCTAGACATTTGCTGGTGAAACTGCTGAGCAGAAGGAGAAGCAGCAGGACGGATGGGTAGGGCCAGGGAGGAACTTACTTGGAGTTTGACTGCTGGAGGACTGGGAAAAGTGATGATCACATAACAGGATCACATATATACTGTCTCTGCAAACCTTAAAGCACTACATAACTCTATTAGCTATCTGGTGGCTTCTAATTTTAATAACTATTCTAGCTAATTATGTAATAAACTATACTACTAAAAGATTGTCAGCTCTCTAAACACCCTTTTAATTTAGTTGCCCTGGGGCAGACCTCTGACTTCCCTGCCCTGGTTATGCCTCTGCTTAATAACTCAAAGAACCAATGCAAAATTCCTCTATTGAGAACCATCCTTTCCTTGCAGAAACTTTTAGAAGTATGCAGAACATCCATGTTCAAAAAACGATGTTTGGGTCTGATTAAAGTTTGTCCATGGGTTCATCTTGATGGGAACTTGGAAATTCATTTGGTTTGGAATTTAAGGGCTTTCCAGTAAATATTTTCAAATCATTTTTTTCCTTTGCCATTCTCAATACATTTCTATAGAATTCAAGAAATATTATGAGCTCCCTCTAGTGGTCAAAAGGTCTTTGGGTTTACATATTTCACAAAGAAACCACTCATTTTTCACATTTCAAGTACCTGAGTTCAAAATTAGTCAAATTCACTGTTTTTTGATGAAAGCAAATGAATGAAAGCAAAATTTCCCCTCCAAGTCAATTCATTTTGCAAACTAATACAAGCCTAATACAAACTAAGACAATAACTTAGGTAACGAAAAACAAGAAGTAATTTTAGGTAACTGCTCTTAATTGTGCTAGGTGCTGCATAATACAAAGACCACACCTAGACAGTGCCTATCCTGGAAGAGACTGGCAGGAAATAATGTATACAGAAAACAGAATGCAAAATCATTTTCTAGTGAAGGCATTAACAACTGAGAGGACAGTATAGGCTTCCTGCAGGGAGTAGATATTGGAGCCAAGCATTGAAGGAAGTTAGGGATTCTATAAAGAGGGAGGGCATTCCAAGCATCAGAGTGTATAAAGGCACAGAAGTGGGAGATGAAGAGTTATACTGGGCAGAGGGAAGATTTGTCCTGAGCATCTTGTCTCAAAATTCAGCCCAAGAGCAATATGGCAGTCTAAGGTGATTTCATCCAAAGGGAGCCTCTTGTGAAACTGACGGATAGAATACACACCTCTTCTAGATATCTCCATCAGTCTGTTCCACTACACAGCATTGTCCCCAAAACTCTCAGTGACATTTTCGAGGTGCCCGATCACTTCTACATCATGTTTTTTTTACCCCATACAACACCGAAACTCACTTCTCCACTTAGACTTCAAGCATCTTCCTATGCATCAAGTTTCATTCACAGACGAATTTATTTTCCAACCACCTCCCCTTCTACCTGCCCCCTTCCACATGTCCCAAACACGGATCCCATCACTGAGAAGCAGACTGTAAGGTTTTCAAAATGTCATCTAAGCCAACAGTTTCACCCTCCCTCTAAATAGGACCTTAAAATTTCTGACTGTGTATCCAAGTCAGATAAAAGTTGAATTGTGAGCAAAGACATGGTGTCTAAACTTATGGTGTCTTGAGGTTTCCATCAGGATCTCAGGTCCCTGCGGCCACCTCCTCTGTATTACGGCCAGCTTCAGTTATTTCATGTATACATTGTTAATGTCAGTTTTCTTTACCATGAATCTCAGGAGGCAGTGATTCCTGAGTGCACTAGCTATCCAAACTCTCCCTGTTGAAATTAATTTGTATATAGTTTGTATATATTACTTTTATTTACTTTGTATTTACATAGGCAGCTAGGTGATACAGTAGATAGAGCACTGGACCTGGAGTCAGCAAGATCTGAGTTCAAATTCTGCTTCAGGTACTTCCCAGCTGTGTGACCCTGGGCAATTCACTTCACTTCTGTCTGCCTCAGTTTCCTCAACTGTCAAATGGGGTAATAACAGCATCTACCTTTCAGGGCTGCTGTGACGATAAGATGAGGTAAAAATTATAAAGTAGTTAACATACACTAAGCACTATACAAATATTAGCTATTGTTATTTTTACTATCACTTGTGAGATGTAATAAATAGAGAGTTGGCCTCAAAACCAGGGAGACCTGGGTTCAAGTTCTACCTCTGATATATATATATGGCATGTAACCATTGTGGTTACTGTTCAACTGTACATGATCCTAAGGACATTGTCCACAGGATTTTCTTGGCAAAGATAATAGAGTGGTTTGCCATTTCCTTCTTCAGTGTGACCCCATTTTACAGATGACAAATTGAGGCAATAAGGGGTTAAGTGATTTGCCCAGGGTGACACAACTAGTAAGTGTCTAAGGTCAGATTTGAAATAAAGGTTACATAAAGTTTAACTAAAACCCCCTGGGCTTTAAGGTGATTATTCCTCATCTGGCTGATTTACAGGAAGTGCAAAAAAGGATGCATAAGCAGTATTTGCTTTTATTCACTCCACTTCGAGACTCTGAGAGGCATGAAAACAGTCCCTGGACCTTTCCTGGGACACCAATTATGCCTAGCCAGTAAGACCTACCCTGGATGAAACAAGGATACGACCTGTTCTCTAGGTCAGAAATACTAGGTCCTAATCATTTGCAGAGACTGAAAGGTCAGAGAACACATCAGATCCAAAGGAAACTCACAATGAAGCCTTCTGAATGGAAGGTAGAACCTTCCCTTCCCTCTCCATAGGGAGGGCCTTCCTTACATGGCTCTGTAATTCTGTTAGAGTAGAAGGCCCTCCAGGTAACACAGCAGCATGAACTCCTGGATGCTGAGTGACAAGAGACAAAAAAGTAGGCCCTGGAGCAAACTAAGGAAAGCGTTTTCAAATCCCTTGTCTATAATGTGACTCTGGGCCCCTTTTAGCCAGAGATGCTCGCCTGCTGAAGTCCTTTTACTCTTCAGAGAGAGGAGTTTTTCTAAATTTCTTACAGATGTTCCCTTCTCCTCTCGATAGAGTGAATTACAAGCATGGAACTGTCATCAACACCTTCCTTCACTATTGCAACTCATGCGGCACACATCTGGGGGACACATCTGGACCATGCTGAGAGCAGGTTCAGTTTTAGGTGTTTCAGTTTTCTTCTGAGAACCATGTCAGAAAACCATGACACTGGAAAGGACTTTGGAGTATAGAATAGGGATTCCCCAACTGGCAAATGGACAAAGGGAGTGAATGTTTGATATTTAGAGGAAGAAATCCAAATTACTGATGGACATATAAAAATGCTCCATATCACTAATAATTAGAGAAATGCATATTAAAGCAACTCTGAGGTTCTACCTCACACTCATTAAAGATGACAAAACAGGAAAATGATCAATGCCAGAGACATTGCAGGAAAATAGGCACCATCGGTGTACTGTTTGTGGGGTTGTGACTTAGTCTAGCCATTCTGGAAAGCAATTTGGAACTACACACAGAAGTCATTACCCAATACATAGCCTTTGACCCACTGGTGCCACTGCTAGCCTTACACCCTAAAGATATCAAATAAAAAGAAAAAGGATCCAGATGTACAAAAATATTTGTAGCTGCTCTTTTTGTGGAAATGAAGGAGGTACCTTATTGGTAGCCCTTCTAACCCATATAGATAACAACACCTCCATGTCTTTGTAGAATTGTTATAGTAGTGGTCAGGGGTTGGAACCATCATTCTGGTACCAACACTAACATAGACCTCTCTGCTCTTAGAGAAGCTGAGCCTCAGGGCTCAGGACAACATATAGTCCATCACAGGTTCATTAATACTCATACCTTTCTATCTGAGAAACAACAAGAAACAGCTGCCACTATGATTAGACAGAACAAGAAGACATTAGAACTGGAGCACATCAGATTCCACCAGGGGAGATGCGTCCCGTGAATGATGTTTGATACAGAAAACATGTGTAAACTATTATTTTGTATATAGACAGATGGGGGTAGCTAGGTGGTGCAGTGGATAGAGCACCAGTGTAGGAGTCAGGAGGACCTGAGTTCAAATCTCACCTCAGACACTTGACACTCACTAGCTATGTGACTTTGGGCAAGTCATTTAACCCCAACTGCCTCATCCTGGATCATCTCCAGTCATCCTGATGAATATCTGGTTACTGGATTCAGATGACTCTGGAGCAGAAGTGAGGCTGGTGACCTGCACAGTCCTCCCTCACTCAAAACAAAGTCAAGTGCAAGTCATGTCATTATTTCTCTGATGACATGGTCTTTTTAGGCTACAAAGGATGAACACCCACAGACAGATGCAATTTTATAGATAGGATTTTATACACATTTGCAATTAGGTAGAGTATATGCATTTAGCTTCCTTTCATTGATAATAGAAAAAATAGTGTGATATCATGTGTATCGAGTCAACTTCAAAGTCAGGAAGATCTGAGTTACAGCCCTGTCTCTGATATATACTAGCTGTGTGACCAAGGGTAAGGTCTCTCAGTGTTCTAGAAAATTCTCTAAGACTTTACATTTCAGACAAGTAACAAATCTTCATTAATGAAGGGAGTTTCACAGCAATGAAAGTCACAACTTTAGATTTTAAAAAGACAAATACACAATATAAAAGGCTGGGGGGTTTTTGTTTGTTTTGCAAATTTGAATCCTGGTTTCCTTTGTATAGTAGCTATGCCTTGAAATTTCTCAATTTGCTAATATCTAATATAATGCAAAATGCTCTTTCCACTTCTTTTAGAAAAAGAACCAGGATGGGATGATGAGAGCTTTATTCTAGGGAATCAAAAATCAGAGAGCATAAAAATTTTAAATTATGATTTCAAAGATTATACAGTTATAAATCTGTTACATTTGTATTTTGATAGCACCTTTAGTTGTATAAAATCTAATTAGAAAAACTAATTAGATAAATCAAAATGCTACCTGGTACACTTCCTCCCTCTAACCACTTCATATGAGATAAATTCTTTCACTGTCCTGCCCTAACTTGCTTCTCCCTAGGTAGAAGCCTCCCAAGTAATAGCCCTCCTTTCATGGGGTCAGTGACTCAGGATCTCTGTTCTGTTCCCATAGGGTGGTATCTTCATTCCTCTCCCTCCATGAGGAGGTATTCTGAGGTCAACCTACACAACCATCACTGCAGTTGAACTGAAGGTATGTTTAGTGCTAGTTGTCACAGGTACCAGAACTACTCACTATGGCTCTGCTCTCCACCTATTCAAATTGTATCCACTGTTAAAGGCCCAGCTGAGTGCCCCTTTTCCCATGAGGCCTTCTGGGACTGCTAAGGCCAATGTTGACTTCACTCCTTCTATTGACTTTGAAGTCTGTACTCCACAGTTTAATATTAAAGTACAAACTATGCTTTATTCTTCAATTGCTTAGTGTACCATAGCCTTGTCTCTCTACAATATTATTGAGTTCCTGAGAACAGAGCCCTTCCTGTCATAGGATTGTAGATTTCAAGCTAGAAAACCTGGAAGAGACCAAAGATACCACTGAATTCAACCCCTTCATTTTATACACACGAACATGGAGGAACAAAGAAGCTAAGTGAATTGCAATTCCACCATTCCACCCTGTGGTGGCTCTGATAGGTAAGTTCTCCTTTACATCTAGCCTAAATTTTCCTCTTGGCAATTTCTGGTTCTATGGTTCCGAATTCTGTTTGCCCTGGACAGGACAAAGAAAATCCCTCTTCATGAGACAGCTTGCTTGGGTAAGCAGGGCGATTCCAAGGAGCGTTCTCAGTATCTTCCTTCCTGGCTCCAGCTGACCAAAGACACTGGTTCAGCATGCATACAAAGTGGAGGTGATACTTCTGGATACTTCTGGCCTAGCTCAGTGCTGAAAGATATGGGCATTTTGAAATGATAAAGAGATTCCCATCTGTGGCTAGAGAACTAAATAAGGTGATGGAAGACTCAGTGGACCTTTAAGAAGACAGAGTTTCCAACCTGGTTTATTGCTTCAATTCTCCTGTGTAGCAAGTATGTACTCTGTCTCTGAACCAGTCATGGGCTCCGTTCTTTCCCTCTACCCTACCACTCATCCCTGACAGGGCACAGAATCAACTAGGTCAGCCTGAGTTTCAGTCTTTGGCTACCTTTTTCACCTTGCATGGCCCTTCCTGAGTATGTAATCAAATATCATTCTTAAGGTAGATGTGTGAGGTTGAGCTCACTCTTGTGGATTCAAGAGGTCCAGATGTCCTGGGTCTGCCTGGGCTGGCTTGGTGACAGGAGAAGTCCCTGGCAACCATTCCAGCACTCTTGAGAAGACAATCCCTGGAAAAATGATTTGCTCAAGGTGGGCCCATTTTAATATATATAATATGTATTATGTAATTCAATATATAATACATTACATACATATTACTTACTATATATTATATACACACAAATATACATATATGAAAACGTGTGTACATGCATATGCGTGTATGTTTGTACATATGAACATACATGTGTATAGCTGCATGTGGGTGTGCGCCTATGCATGTGTACATGTACACATGTGAGCATACCTGTATATATGCGCTGCGCAGTATGTAAATGTATTATATGCACATGTGTACACACATGTGTACATGTGTGCGTGTGCATGCATGTGTGCATGTGTACATACATATATGTGTATATATTTACACACATAGGAACATGTGAACAGTGCAAAGATGAGATGAAATGTAAAGCACCTAATCAATAACTCCACAAACTACCTTACATTCTGATAATAAAAATGAGCTAACGTTTATGGAGTACTTACCTGTGTGCCAGGCACTGTGCTAAATGCTTTACAATTCTTATTATCTCATTTGGACCTCACAGCAACCCTGGAAGAGAGGCAAGTGCTATTTTTTTTGTCTATTTCACAAATGAGGAAACTGAGGCAGACAGGGATTTAAGTGGCTTGCCCAGGTTCACACATTTAATAAATATCTGAAGTTGGTTCTGAATTCAGGTCTTCCTGACTCCAGGTCTGGCACTCTTATCCACTATGCCTCTGCGAGAGTATAACGGCAGTAATCAATTCAATGATTGAACAGTGTTTTAAGTCATTCTGTCATTGCATGTTGTGAGTCTTTTATATCAGTTAACATGGCTTTTGTGTATGGGAAATAAATATCTTTTAGCTGATTTACATTTTATATTGATTACTTTTCTACTTTTCCTTTTTGGGAGACCCAGACATGAGCCCACACCTAAGTGTTAAGTAATTGGTCCCCAAGGTGCTGGGCTGAGAATAGGGAGGAGATGGGGTTAATAAGTTGAAGAGTATAAGAAAAAAAGCCTTGCCCATTTTTCATTAGAGCCTAGACTCTTCCCATATTAAACATAAGGACCATATACCAGGTTCTGGAACAGAAGGACCCCTCAGTTGAGGAGGGAAACAGGCTCCATGTCTCAGCCCTGAGTCCAGCAGGGTTTCTATTGTTACGCTTGGAAAAAGTAGATCACGTTCCCCTATGTCTTCTCTTCTCCAGGGTGAACATCTGTGTTCCTTGCTCTAACATTCACCAGAATCCTAGAGGAGTCAGAAACCACTGGGCTGAGAGTCACCAAAACAGCCCCATGGTAACTAACACAGTGGCAATGAGCGCACCGAGGGTTTTTTTGGCCCATGTTATTTCAGCAGTTTGGGAATGGGTTGTGGCAGGGTTTTTGTTTTGTTCTGAGTTTATGTTTCCAAAGATATAACCCTTCCCAGAATGCTTCAGACCTAGGCCTCTGAACAAGAGGTCCCTTGCTCTCACACACTGAACAAAGAACCCAGAAGGTATCCCAAGGGCAGCTCTCAGATTCAAAGCCTAAACTGAGCTCAGAGCCAAACACTTTGGGAAAAGGGAGAATTAATTCTCCATCCAGGGGATAGAACTCATTTTCCAGTTTAAAAGACCTAATTTCCTTTGAGGCAATCACAGCCATGATGCTACAGAATTACACAGAGTTCCCCAAGCCCTAGCACCCACCTCTGTTACAACCTATCCAGAGATGCTCATTAGCAGGCAAATTCAGCTTCCCCAGCCTACATAACCAATTTGAAAAAGAGGAGGCTTTTTTTCTTAACTAAAGACGGTGCCAAGGACCTGCAAAGAGGAAGGGAGATCCAAGTGAGGACTGATCGATGTTGATTATGTGCCTCAATGCCAAAAGATTTCTGGGCTGACCTGTTTGGAAAACCCAGAAATGCTACTTTTCTACTAATGTGTTAGTTACCCTGCCGTGCATTTTATAAGATAATTCAGACCCCACAAGAAGATATGTTTAGTTAGAGACTTAAGTTTTTTCAGTCACACTTGGAAGAGAAATATGTTTGGCTTTTGGGAAGAGTATTGGCTCTGAAGAGAACCCAGGTTCCAATCTCACTTCTGATGTTTGCTACCTGGGTGACCTTGGTGAAGCAAATAATTTAAACTCTCTGGACCTCAGTTTCTTCAACTGTAATATCAGAGAGTTGGGCTAGATGATTTCTGAAGTCCTTTCAGCCACTGACTGGCCAATGGAGAGCAAACTTTCCTGGTACAGTTAAGAGTCTGGATTTGAGCCACAGATGAAAAGTCAAGATAGCTTGGTGGTTATATACAGCTAGAATTGCCTGAATTATATGGTCTACACTAGCAAAAACAAGGAGCAAATTATTTGAAAATTTCAACAATAGACCCTGATTAAGTCCTACTTCATGCAAGGCACTAGAACAAGACACCTGCTCTATGAAGATTATAGATAAGGATCAATCATGGAACAGTGCACTTAGAGTTGAGAAGGCTCTTAGAAGTCATCTAGACTAACCTCTTCATTTTACAGGTGAGGAAACTGAGGTCCAGAGAGACGAAGTAATTTCCCTGCCATCATAGGCAGCAGAACTAGGTCTTGAACCCAAGTTCAATGATTGCAAATTCCAACTCTAAAGTGCTTCTGCAAGCCACATACCCTGTTCTCAAGGAGATTTACAATTTAATGGGAAGGGGGAGGAGAGAGAGTCAGGTCAAGTACACAAATTATTAAGAGATCAAAGCAGAGTCCAGAAGAGTTCTGGGAAACATCTTAAAAAAAGATTACTTTCACTCAACAGAAAGAGAAGGCTTCATGGAGAAGGAATAAGTACCTCAGCTGGACCTTGAAGAAAATTCATTTGACTCTTCATGGAGTGGAGAGGACTCCCCTCAAATCTACTGGCTGGCTTAGGGACCTGATGCTTCATTTGGTGGTATCCAAGACAGTCGCTACTCTAACTCACTGTCCTCCCCCCACTAACAGGAAACTCAGCCCTCCCCCTCCCCCAGTCACTGACCTCCTCCATTTCCCCCTCCCCGATATCTGATAATGTACCAGCTGCTCTCTCACTTTCCAGCTGCACGTAGAATAGACTCTGTGCCTGATTTTCCCATCCCAGAATGAGGACAGGACTTTCTTCTCTTTCTAAAAAGCTCTTCTGAACTTTCTTTAGGTATTCTTCTGGACTTTTCAAATTTCTCAAAGAGAAATTCTTCACAGACACCATTTGCCAGCTAAACAATTGGGGTTAATTGACTTTATCAAGAAAACTAGAATCAGGAAGGCTTTGAGGCAGACTTGATTTGCACTAGGTCTTGAGGCCAAGGCACTCTTTCTGCCTCCCAGACCTGCCTTCCTTCCCTGTCCCCAACCCCCACAGACATACACTTAGTCCTGCTCTCAGCAGGCATCACCACATGGGGCCTGCTCCAGCTCTACCTCAATAAGAGAATGGGATTAGGCCCTCCGGAAATAGCCATCCAATAAGACTTTAACCTTTCACATACCTGGGGGGCAGAGACATTCAGGTAAGACTTCTCGAGTTTTCCGGTGCTTGGCTAGTCCTTCCAATTTCTGAATCAAGAAGAAGCAGAAAAGACAAAAGAAAAAAAAATGAGTGAGTCTTCTGGAAAGAGAAAACAGCAAACAAACCTGACTTAGCCAAAGGTTTAGGGGTTTCTTTTAAGAGAACTGTTTAAAAGTTTATTAAATTCCATGGGAAAATCTGGAGTTGGGCACAGGAACAACAAATCGTTACTATCAGTCACCAAATAGGACTCGACATGTTTCCACTTCATTTCAACATTCTCACATACCGCACCATAGCTAAAAATAATACTGCAAATCAGGAAAGACGAACATGGGTCTGGCCTAGGCTGGCCAGAGCCACTTAACACGGAAGGGGTTGTGATATGAAGCCACAGGGAACAAGAAGGGAAGGAGAGGGGCAGGTCACAGAGGCAAAGAGGTTGGTACCCTGGTAAATCACTGAATCTGCTCTCAGGCGAGTTTGCTTTGCCTCTCTGGGCTTCAGTTCCCTGATCTGTAAAATGGGAATAATCATGCTGGCACTACCTACACACAGGGCTGTTTGTGGCTAAAGTGTTAGAGGAATCTTAAGTGATACTGCGCTCAAATTCCAACTTCTTAACTCCTAATGTGAGCTTGGGCTCAACCTTCACAGGCCTCAGTTTCCTCATCTGCCAAATGAAGGATTTAGACTCGATGGCCTCTGAGGTCCTTTCTAAAACTATAATCCTGTAAGTGCTATAGAAATATTACTTATGTTTGCATCTCTATACACAACACACGTACGCATACACAAACAAGCATACACACACACTTCAAAGAACCTAGATCTTCACTGATGAGAGTATTCACAGAGCTATCGACAGAAATTCTGACATCTGGGGGGAGCATGGCGGAGGCAGTTATGATCACTCCTGTACCGCCACTCCTCAGGTAGGATGGAGATAGAGAAACCCGAGGGCAGGGAATCTGTACTAGGACAGGACAGAGTTTATTTAAAGAGTGGTGTGGTAATGGTGGCAGAGAGAAAGCAAGCAGGGAACGAGAGATAAACCTCAGTTTCCTACTGACCCTGTTGGTCAGGGGGTATGAGGGAAGGAGAAGCCAACCTTGGAGAGAGTGCCAAGATATTGATTATCTTCAGGAGGAAGTGAGGCTTTTAGTGAGCCCTGTAAGATGAAAAAATGAGAGAGGAAGGGATCTAAGGTCTACATTCATAAATCTGGGAGGGGCCTTGGGTATTCAGGGGAGGCTGACTTCATTTGGCACAAGAAACTGAGACCATTAAGGTAACTGTTCTTAAGGTTACACAGGCAGTAAGTGACAGAGCCAGGATTTGATCCCTAAATTCAAATACCTTTCTACTGTGCCACAACAAAGGAAAGTTGTCGGAGGATAGGAAAGGAAGGATAGTGACTGGGGGAGA
Organism: Potorous gilbertii; assembly: GCA_028658325.1. Taxonomy (NCBI): domain Eukaryota; kingdom Metazoa; phylum Chordata; class Mammalia; order Diprotodontia; family Potoroidae; genus Potorous; species Potorous gilbertii. The sequence continues at coordinate 357,725,257 of CM053769.1, read as the reverse complement.
GAGGGAGCTCAGTGTTACCTATTGGGTGAGAAGAAAGGATGGTGGGCATCCGGGAGGATGGTGGCTGCCTTCGAACTGATCTATCCCACTTAATTCCTGAAAGGGCAGCTCCTAAGCTCTTATGGCAAGAGGTAGTGATGGAGGGGAGTCCACTCCACTCCACTCATGAAAAGTTAGCAGTGGAGGAAGAAGCACCCAATGGTCACAAGGCCAGGGAAGGAGGGCATAGGTAGCAATCTTAGAGTTGGGCAAGAGAGCATGTCTGCTTGTTCTGGGAAAGAAATATCCTCATCATCGTTATTATGAATATAATACGTCTACGATATAATAGCAATAAGAATGATGCAATTTATGTAACACTTTAAGGCTTGCAAGACATTTCACAAATGTTACCTCACTTTATCTTCACAATAACCCAAGAGGTGGGTTATATGTTACTATCCTTGTTTTACTGAAGTAGAGAAAGTTCGAGAGACTTGCTCTAGGTTGACAGTAAGTATCTGCAGCAGGATTTGAACTCAGGTCTTCCTGACTCCAGGTCCAGCACTCTCTTCACTATGCCTCCTACCACCTAAACACTTGGGAAGTCAGCATTTGAGTCACAGTCCCCGCAGAGCCATGCTAGTTACCGTTCAGGGTAATTCCTCAAATTATAGCTATTGCAACCTGTCCAAGCTCTCATACCCTATGCATCTTCCATGGTGAGTCTACCCAATATGTTGGGGGATTAAGAATGTATATATGTGTGTGTGTGTATATTCACTATGTATCCATACATATATCTGCATATTCACACTCATATTACATTCATCATAATCAAAAAGCATCTGCTGAGTCATTGCTCATTTTGTACTAGGACCCCAGTACGAAAGAAATTTATCCAGAAAGAATCTTAGAACCATGACATCTCAGAGCTGGAAGAGGATTCAGATAACCCCTAATCCAACCCATTCAGGGATTCCTTCTCCATCAGTGGAACCCCACTGCTTACCAAATACAATAGAAACCCCTTAACCCAGTCTCCATGACTCTGCCCCCCACAATTAGTCTCCCACCTTCCTTTCAAGCTTTATTATCACACACTACTTCAAACACTACATTTCAACCAACCCAGACTCCTGGTCATTGGCCATCATCAGACTCCTCCCACCTCTTCCAATCTCTGTGCCTTTGTCCAGACCAATCCCCTATGGTGGGAATGTCTCACATGACTTATCTATTTAAGTTCTTTTCTTCCAATTTTCTTATAATACCTTCTTCATAGAGGACACTATCAGGTGGTTTTGGAATCTTTTAGTACAATTTGGACCTCTTCTATATGCTTATCAAAGTTTACATGATGGTTATGCCTAGATATGTCTCATGTCTGCCACACATACCTCAATCTAATAGGACAAATCTAATAGGATGAAATTTAATAGAGACAATGTAAAATCCTTACTTGGGCTTGGGGCAGCTAGAGTCAGGAAGACTCTCAAATCATACTAGCTGTGTGATTCTGGGCAAGTCACTTAACCCTGTTTGCCTTACTTTCCTCATTTGTAAAATGAGCTGGAGATAGAAATGACAAACCACTCCAATATCTCTGCCAAGAAAACCCCAAATGAGGTTATGAAGAGCTGGATACAACTGTAACAACTGGATACACTTGGGTTTAAAAAACTCACCTTTGCATGTAATGATGGAAGAAATAACAGAGGGAAAAAGAAATTCAGAGGGAAAAGAGTCAGGTAAGGCATTTTAAGTGGGCTTGATATGTGTCAACAGTGTGACAAGGCAGCTGACAAAGATATTGTGGAACTTAGAGTTTAGTAATGACAGCTAGCCTGGTGTTGAGAACAGGAGAGGAGTGAGTTCTGGCCCCTGTAGTGACCAGAGCGCATCAGGAGGACATCATCCCCGTTCTGGTCATGTCAGTTTAGGAAGAGTATAGACAAGCTGGGGTGCATCTAGAGAGGGGTGACCGGGATGATGAGGGTCCTCGGGACCCTGTCATCAGAAGATTCTTTGAAGGAAGTAGGGATGTTTAGCCTAGGAGAAATAAAACTTAGAGGGGACATGATAGCTGTTTTCAAGCATTTGTTTTGTTTGGCTCTAGAAGGCAAACTTGGAACCAATGGATAGGAGCTGCAGAGAGGCTAGCTGGATGGATGGAAGAAAGAATTTCCTAACTGATCCAAACTGGAAAGAGCTGCTTTGGGAGATAGTGGCATTCTTATCATTTAAGGTCTTCTCACAAAGGCTGGATGAGTCCTTATCAGGTCAGATTGCACTCACTGTCTCTTCTTACTCTGGGGGTACAATGTTTCCAAGAGTTTAGGCTTCTTGAAATCAGGGGCCATCAGGGCTATTTCATTTTCTTATGCACAGAACCTAGTACAGTACATTATACCCACAATTAATAAATGTTCTCATTAAAAAAAACAACAACAACCCTAAATTGGATCGAACTATAGCCTCCAAGATAGGGCAAGTCAACTGAGATAAGAGATCTTGCAAATCTTTAAGCACTATATAAATATTAGCTATTATTACTATTATATTTATCACACTGTTATCACCCAGTCACAGTCTCTGGTTTCATTTTATTATCTTGTCTCCTCTCCTCCCACCCCCACTACAACACCTAGAACCCTTTCCTGAAAACACAGCAAGTGCACAGTCAATGGTTGTTATCTTGGGTCTGAGTAGGTAGGATTTATCTGCACTTCAAAGCTTAGCTACAGCTCCAGAAAGCCTCACTTGGCTCATAGTGATCTGGTCCTTCTCTGTCATCCCGTTTCTCTTATTAGACACTCATCATACACTTCTTGGAATGTTTAATTGGGAGAGTTTTGTCTCTCAAACTAGACTATGAGCTCCCACGGTGTCAAGGACTCTGATTTTAAATTTATGGTCTTCTATATGAATACTATACTCTTCTCCACTTCAGTCACCCTCTCCTTCCCTTTCACCTGCCCACCTCATTCAAAGACTCAGTGGATGGAAACTGTTTTACATGACTTCATATGTATAATGAGTATTCCTTACCATCTCCATGGTTGGAGATGGGAGGATTTGTAACTGAAAAGAAAAATAAGAACAAGGGACAGGCCTTATGTTGGAAGAGGGAGTCAAACCAGGCTTCCTAGAGGAATTGGTATTAGAGCAGGGACCAAAAGTATGGGATTTGATAATGTGGCTACTCTCTTTACCCATCCCAGATTCTCTGGCACTCCAAACAAACTCACCGGCCTGTAACTATCTAAGCCTCTTAGCACTCAGCTGAGCTGGGCCTCTGACCCACCCGGGGGTCAGTCAGTCAGGCGGTCATATTACATTATTAAGTACCTTCTATCTGTCAGGCACTGTGCTAAGAGCTGGGGATAGAAAAAAAAGGCAAAAAAATAGTACCTGCAATCAAGAAACATAGACCTCAGAACACAGACCCACTGAAGAGCCCTTCATAATCTGGTGCCTTCTACCTTTCCAATCTTCTTACACCTTACTTCCTAACACAGACTCTTAGATCCCGGGACACTGGCCTCTCCTGGCTGTTCCTCAAACAAGATGCTCCAAGTCTGGGCTCCAGGCATTTTCTCTCTCCAGACATTGGCTCTCAGTCATTGTGCCCCAGGCCTGGAACACTCTCCCTTCTCTGGCTTCCTTTGAGTCCCAACTAAAATCCTACCTTCTACAGGATACCTGCCCTAACCTCTTGTAATTCCACTGCTTTACCTCTTTAAATTATTTTCTATTTATCCTGTATATAGTTTCCTTAGTATATACTTGCTTATATGTTTTAGATCGTGAGCTCCTTGAGAGACTATCTTCTCCCTCTTTTTGTGAGCTCCTTGAGAGACTATCTTTTCCCTCTTTGCTTAGATCCCCATGGCTTAGCACAGTGCTTGGCACGTAGTTGGCACTATTGGCTCAATGGATAGGTAACTAGACCTGGAGTCAGGAAGACATGAATTCAAATCCAGCCTCAGACACTTACTAACTGTGCAACCCTGGGAAAGTCACTTACCTCTGCCTCAGTTTCCTCTTCTATAAAATGGGATAGAGAAGGAAACAGCAAACCACTCCAGCAACTTTGCCAAGAAAACCCCAAATGGGGTCATCAAAAGTCACACATGACTGCAATGACTGAACAACAGCCACAAAAATTGATTGATTGATTGACTCATACTTGGTCAGGCACTGGTCTCGCCTTGACCTCAGTCCTACCCTGAATGGAAGCAGACCTTCCTCCCCCACATTCCTCTTCTACAATTCACACCCCAAACTAGTTACCAGGGACTTGTAAGTGAATTCTTGGTTGATCCCTGAGAAATCCTTCATTCATACTAATCCTCAACTTCCACTCTACACATTTACTGGAAATGCTGAAGAGAGGTATAACTCACATTTTTTCTATTATGCTCCTAGGCTCTAAAGCAGATTTTTATGTGTCTTTTAAAAAATAATAATCATCTAGCTTTACAATTTGAGATTACACAACTCCTTTTGGAAGCAAGTACTCCATACTATAAGGTCAGAGTAAGCAATTTCTTATTTAACCAAAGAATTTGCTGCTAAAGAAATGAGTGATCTCTAGCCTTCACTATCACATCTGGGCTACCCTGCTAGGAAATGGCTTTATCAGGACTGATATGGAACACAAGCTCCCTCCCTTACCTCTCAGTTCAAAAAAAAATGTTTTGTTGCTACTTAAGCAGTCATTACCATCAGCCAATTTAATGAGTTTTTTTTCTATTCCTCTTCTGCTTGACTCAAGCTTATTAGCAAAACTTGGAAGACATATTTATATCAACAACTCAATCCCACAATCTGATTCAATTTTTGTAAACATGATTGAAAAAGCTTCCTCTGATCAATGATAAAGCACCTCCTGACAAAGAGGTGATAGATTCATCTGCAGAATGAAACACCTGTTTGGGGGCATCGCCACTTTGGGAATTTGTTTTGCTTAATAATGCTTACTGGTGATCATGGGTCTGTCTTACTTTGGGGGAGACGGAGGGAGAAAAAATGCTTGATAATTAGAAAAAAAAAAAGAAATGTTTCCTCTCTTTTCCATACATCTATCCATGTATCTGGCACTGTTCCCTCCAGCTGCAAACAATGTGGCCCTGAATTTCCATATGCAAACAAGACAGTATTTCCCAAGAGCAAATACAGGCGTAACCTCTGAGAAAACATCCAAAACTCTGGAAAAGGTCCTTTCCAAGAGTCTTCAGAGCTATAAGTCTTTCAAAAGTCAAACAATGAAGACTAGAAGCTTGAGTTTTCTGAGTGGGATTATGTCAGAATAAAAGAGGGATAGGTCAAGAGGAGATGGAAAGGATTCCTAAAAAGAACAACACTTTTTTACTTTAAAACTTCTCAAAGACTTGAAAGCAGCTGTATCTGTAGCAGAAAGTAGCTAGCATAATGTTATTATCTCTGGATAAGACAAAACCCATACATAAAAGATTGCATCCAAGCTCGGAGTGCTAGAGAGAATGCCGGCTTACTGCTTTTCAAGGCATCTGCTAGAAGAGACTCAATCTAGCTGAATCTCCTTGTTTGATACCTAAGCCCCAGAAAAGCCAAGTGAGTTGCCCAAGGTGCCATGGGTAATACCTCTACCTCTATAAGCAGTGCTCCTGCTGCTGTACCACACTGCCTTGACTTTCCTGCTCTGGCTTCAGTGACGTTATCTTATTGGAAAAACCAAGCCCCGCACCCCCACCTCACTCCTCTGGCACTGGGCAGAAATAGCAATGGTTACTACTTCAAGAAACATGGAAGCACCTGAGCACAGTCAAGAACCTTCAAGCAACAGTCACTTGGACCAACTGGAGAAGCCACAACCAGATCCTTGATTCAGATAACTCACATCAAGAAGAGACCAAAGGCCAGCCAGCTATCTGTCTCTCCTTCTATCTATACATCCTCCTCTGGACAATCTCCTCTGAGATTTAAAAATAGGGACAAATCACTGATAAAAAGCCAGGAGAAAAGCAGCAGGTGTGGAAGCCAAGAAGTTTTCTCTACCAAATAAACTTTTTTGGGAGGTTAAATTTCTAGCTCCAACCTACCTTCCCAACTTAATTCCATATAAAATTTATTTGAGTAGGTCCCATCAGAGGACCTACTAATCCTACCAAACTTACCAGCTGGTTCCCTTTCTGGTCCTGTGCTTTCCCACCTCTACACACCACATGCTGTGTCCCCATCCATCCCTAGAAAAGAGTCTCTATCCACATCAATCTGTTGGAATCTTTCAGTTCCTTCCCAGACCCAGAATGAAAAACAACCTCATTCCATGAAAACTGCATTGGTACCTCATCTTGCCCCGGATCCTATTCCCCACTTCCATTCCAGGCTACATATTTACCTCTTTCTGATTCATAATATATTACATCTATTAGTCCTGTACCAGATTATAAACTTCATGAGGGCAGAATCGGCATAATTTTTCATATTTCTATCCCCAGCACTAAGTGCGTGCATGCATAATCTCAGAACCCCAGGGCTAGAAGGGGCCTCCGAGCAGTTACTGAGCAGTAACGCCATCGACAACCTCCCCAAAGAGGCATCTTCCAGTCACTCCTGAGGGAGAGGACAGAAACAGCATTGCACTGCAGGGGAAGGGGGAGCAAATCCCCCTGAGCAGAGACCAGAAGAGTCTGATTCCTGTCACCTTCATTACCATTTTCCTAAGGGTTTTCCTGAACTCTGGCGCTTTCCTTAAGAAGGTTGAGGGGGATGCTATGGCTGTAATAATAATCCCTGTCATTTTCCTATTGCTTTCTGAAAGTATTTTCCTTACCATAATGCTGTAAGGTAAGGAGTTCAAGGTTCAGAAACACCAAATGATTTAATTCAGTCACACAGCCAGGGATGCAGTAGAATGAGATGGTTAGATGGAGTGTCAAAGGGCCTAAGTTGTAGACTGATTCTGTTATTTACTACTGAACAGTGGGGGCTGAATCAGAAATTGTGGAATTAAACTGAATCGCATTCACAAATAGAAATATTTTCCTTGTTTCATCATTTTCTTGCACTGTGGAAATTCCTTCACCATTCTATGCACTTTTAATGATGGCAAGGCTTACCAACGATTAAAGGTTCCACATCTTGCAGAAAGGCCTTAAGGCTGCTACAAGGGAATAAATATTTTCCAGGGACCTTGAGGGATAGGAAGAAGGTGGGACTGTGGAAGCCAGGTCTCCTGAATCTTGGGGAGGCCACCGGGGGTTTCTGCTGGTCAGCTTTCTTACTGGGAAGTTCTAACTTCATTCGGAGCCTAGAGCACCTTTGCCTACAACGTACCTTCCTCCAAGCCATTGCCCACCCCCACCCCCACCCCTATGCCCAACCCCGAAGCGAATGAGTCCAAATATGTTTGGGAAAAGAACACGCAGCAAGAAGGTTTCTAAAAAGTCACAGGAAAACTTTTTTCTTCCCTTTCTCTTTGTTGAATTTTGAAAGCTGAGGAGAGAGGAGAGAAAAGAGAGTGTGCCAAGGAGTAATTGAAAGGAAATTTTTTTTGGATTTAGAGCCAGGAAGTTAGAGGGTGTAGGGAAGGGGGAGAAGGAGGAGGGGAAGGGGGAATGCCGCTATTATTTATACTTCAGCTCACGCTGTGGCTTGGGCTTCAGAAACAGACGTCTTTATTAAAATGTATACAGTAGAGTAGTTCTGACAGATGACAAACTGCTGGGGGTGGGGAGCCCAGTTACACTCAGCTCAAAGTTATACTTTGTTTTAACATATATAGGCAGGGGGTGGAGAAGGGAGACATCTGTACTTTACCCTCCTCTCTCAAATAGTGTTCCTACTCCTCAGGCTGATTAGTCTGGACAATGAAAGGCAAAGAGGCAACAATCGAGCCATTGTCAAGGGGAGAATGTCCAGCTCTGTGTGCAACAACTAAATATTGCTTTAATCCGCGCATTAAAATTTTTACTACAGTATGAAAATTAAGCGCCGCGGCTACGGCTGAGGACTGCAGGCTTTGTTCCCGCCTCGCCTCCCTCCCTCCAGCTACTAGCGCAGCAGTGAGGGCCAGGGGAGGGCAGTCAGGGCCAGACAGCAGCGGAGCATCTCTTGGGATCCCCATTTTTTAATTCAGTTTGGAGAGGGATTTTGTTTTTGTTTATTTTTGGTAAGATCTGGGATGCAAAGAAGACAAAGCGCTTCTTCCTGGCAATGTAGATTAAAGTCTCAGAGTAGTCATTTATATAACATGCCTACGCTTAAATGACTTGCCCACGGTCACACACCCAGTATGTGTCAGAAGCAGGATTTGAACCCAGATCTTCCAGATTCTGAGGCTTATTTTTTACCTGCCATGAGGTGCTACCTCGCGTTTTAGATTCTGTTCATCATCACAATCGGATGTCTCGTTTTCATCCAGCGTTTAGCGAAATGCCTTGTTTAGAGGAGGCATTCAGTAAATATTTATTGACTGAATTTCCATTTGCTCATCTTTCTACAGCCCAGTGAGAGACTGAGTAATGGATGGGAATCCAAGTTCTCAGGCAGTTCTTAAAGGATCATAAGATTATAGATAGGAGTTAAGAGCTGAAAGAGACATTAAAGATCCAATCACCCCATCCCTTATTTTACAGATGAGGAAATGGAAGCAGAGACGTGAAGTTTCCTGCTGTGGTTACACAGGTCATTATGTTGAAGACCTTGGATGAAAATCCAGGTTTTCTGTTGGTTGAATCCACGGCTGTGCTGTGGTGGATTTCTTTGAAGAAATACCCGATAGATCCACTCTAAGGACCTTAAAGTCAGATTAGGAAAGGCACATTGAAAAGGATGACTAGGCTGGACCATACTGTATGAGGACCATTGCAGTATAGTAGAAAGACAGCTTTTGTTGTTGTTTAGTCATTTTCGGTCTGACTCTTTGTGATCCAATTTGGGATTTTCTCGGCAAAAATACTGGAATGGTTTGCCATTTCCTTCTTCAGCTCATTTTACAGATAAGAAAACTGAGGCAAACAGGGTTACGTGACTTGACCAGGGTCATACAATTAGTAAGTGTCTAAGACCAAATTTGAACTCAGGTCTCCCTGACTCCAGGTCCCACGCTCTATTCACTGTGTGATTTAGCTGCCCCTTTTGAAGGACCACTGAAGCAATTCAATTCAATAAGTATTTATTAAGCACCTGCAATGTGCCAGCTCTACCACTTATTGGCGGTGTGACCTTAGGAAAGTCACTGAACTTCTCAAAGTCTCTGTAAAATGAGGTTTGTCTAAGCGATTTCTCAGGTCCCTCCAGCCTTGACAGAAATAAACTTTTACCAATCTTTTGGTAAACAGAAATAAATCTTTTACCAAGAGACAATATGGGAGGGGGAGGACTTATATTAACATTGGCTACTGCCACTTATCCTCTGTGTGACCTTGGGTCAATCATCTTACCTGTCTCAGTTTCCTCACCTGTGAAATGGGGGTAGTGGTAGAACATGTGGTAGATGAATGGAATGGAATATTATTACTACACTATAAGAAATGATGAATATGAAGAACAAGGAGAAATACTGGAAAATATTTGAGTCAATGCAAAGCAAGCAGAATCAGGAAAACAATGTACCCAATGGTCACAACAATGTAAATGGAAAGAATAAGCATAAAGTATTAATGCTACATAATTAAATTAGTTTGGCCTCCAAAGAGAGATGAGAAAATGCACCTCTCTTTTTGCAAAAGTGGAAGATTACAGGTATGGAACATTTTTTGTGCTATCAGAGTTGGTTGACATGTTGGTACTTTTGCTGAACTGTTGCTTCAACTCCCTCTTTTTTGTTTTCTTTTTTACTCTTTGTAACAAAAAAAAAGTCTCTTTGGGAAGGAGAGGGATATATTTGGTAATGTAGGTAATGTAAAAACAAAAGACAATGAAATTTTAATTTAAAAATGAGCAAATTATGATGGGGTGCTTGGGCCCCAGCCCTAAGGTCAGGCCCCTTTTCTATATAAGCTCTAGATATACCTCCATTAGAGACCACCCCATCAATTATACTAGATGACCTCTGAGCTCCCTTCCATCTCCAAATCTCTGGTTCTATAACTAAAACCTCACTAAATTGGGGTAACAGTAGACAAGGACTTCTTTTTATTTATGTAGACAGCTAAGAAGTCAAACAAAAAGAATAACCACACATATCCCCTTCCAGTTGGAGGGAAACAAGGGCATGTACATTGGGCTAACTTGTCTATCTAGCAAAATCAGGGCAGCCTATGCTGCCTAGAAACAGCTTCTAGAATTCCACTTTTGTTATAAACCGGTGCTATAAACAAAAATCAGAACTGACAAACCTTATGTTATCCAGATTCCTCTGTCCTCTGTTTCACAAAGTATAAAGGTACAGCCCTTGACATCCATTCATATTAAATGCTTCGACAAGTCTTTCCTTCTGTTTGTAACTCAATTACTCAGTCTCGCTGTATTGGCGGCTTCCCCCAGTCAACATCTGAACAGTCACAATAGCAACTTCCCACACTCCACTAACCCCAGCACGGGGCTTTTCAGCCTTGGTCCAAGGACTGTGTACATTTCCCATCAAAAGGCATTCACTAAAGGATAGACAGTAAAAGAACTAACTGCTATTCTGAGTAACTGGTCTCCTGCTCATTGGGAGATACCCAAAGACTGAGCAGTTCAAGCAGAAGCTCCATCTTCCCTCAAGCATCCAGCCTGGGGGAGGCCCCCAGGACCATCCTGTTTTACAGGCATTAATAACCTCCTTCTTAGAGCTCTTGTGGGGATCAAACAAAATGTTGTATAGAAGGTATGTTGCCAACTTGCAAGTAGAATATAAATGACCCATTATTACTACCATTAGTCTTTTCATCTTGTTCAAGAGAAACACTCCTAGAATGGATCACCATCTCAGTCTTTGATAATTAGTGTTCGATGGACCATTGCACAAGTGGGTTTTGTTTTTGGATTTTTTTTTTGGCAATGGAATGATAGAAAGTAAACTTGAGAGAAGGGACTGTTTTGTTTTGACCTTGTATCTCCAGCACCTAACCTTATGCCTGGCACATAGTAAGTGCTTAATATATGCCTGATGTTTACAAGAGCCTTTAACTGTCAGCTCATCTTCCGTGGGATCACTGAAAGGACACTCAGGACAACTTCAGTAACAGAGAGTGCAATAAGAAGATTGATCTTTTCCTCATCCCGTTCCTATACAATTTTGATTTCTTCAATTAAGTCTCCGTATTTTGAGAGCTTTTTATTCGATGCATTTCATAGAGAACAAGTATTTGCTAGGGTGAAGTCATTAAAAATGCTGTTCATAAGTTTGTATCCATCAACTTTTTATTTGGAAGACTGTGGGTAACAGTCTGTGTTAATGCTCTGATCCCAGAACAGTTTAAGGGGTTGAGATCTCTGGAGCACTTTGAGTAGTATTTGTAAGGTAGGGATTTGATGCCTGTCAGTCCATGAAAGATATTAAGTTTCTGATGTATGATTCTAAGTTCTAGGTCATGTCTTGCCAGTATTTGGTAGGTATGAAATTTTTATTAATGATACTATTATTTTTTGTTGTTGAGTCGTTTCAGTCATGTCCAACTCTCTCTGGTCCTGTTTAGGGTATTTAGGGATACAACCCCTGCCCTGGGGGACCTCGCCTTCTGCAAGACCATCGGACAAACAGCTATAGATAAAAGAACACTGATTGGGAGTCAGAAGCACTGGGTCCCAATCTTTCTCTGGCACCTACTCCCTACAGGGCCTTGGGCCATTTATTTAACATGCCTGGACCTCAACTTTTCCTCATCTGTAAGAAGGAGTTGACCTAGGTGTGCTCCATCTAACCCTAAATCTCTTGACCTTTTGATCTCAGAATGTGAGGAAGGGTCATGGCCAGGCTCTCACCAGGCTAGCTGTGTTAGTTGGTTTTTCTTACCTGAGATGGAATTCCAGACTTGGAGTCAGAGAGAGCAGGGTTCAGATGCTGCCCCCAATACTTCCTAGTTATCTATGTCACATCATATAGAATCTGGCTATAGTAAAACCTGTAGAGCACTCATCTCCTAGGGCTATCAATGTCAATGATGTCAAATGCTTTGCAAACCTTTAAGTACCTTATGATGTCAGCTATGATTGTTACTGGTTTTACAAGAGGGGCAAGGTAAATCACGAAACTGATATATAAATGAAACTAAAAAATAATCAAATATACATTTCTAAAAACCTTTTCTTTTCCTTTCAGGGAAACAGTGCAGCAGAAATATTGGGGCTTCTAACTCCAAAGACCTGGGTTCAACTTCTGGTTAGTTCACTTTCTAGTTGAAGGAATTCTTTCTTTCTCTGGCCCTCAGTCTCCTTTTCTGTAAAATGAGGTTGGTTCAGATGGTCATCATGGCCTTTCCAGCTCTGGCATTCTATATTTCTATTGTCCTTTGAAAACTCTACCTCTAGTTAAAAGCACTAAGAGCTCTCTGGCTCGAGAGGCCCTGGAAGTGTCCCTGGTTAGAGCAGTGCTTAGGGGAGAGAGGGTAAAACAACACCCTAGAAGTCTTTCCAGCCTGAGCAATAGGCTCTTCAGTCTCAGATCTCAGAGTATCAGAGATGTGTTTGTTAGAGGCCTTTTCACTCCCCAAACACCATTTCTGGCCTCTGCCCTCAATATAATTCAGACTGTCAGAAGGTCTCTTGAACTGAATTAAATTGTGGCTTTTTAACTCTTATTATTCAAAAGTAGATTGTTACTCTTTTTCAATAAAAGGGGGACCAGATCAGAGATTATAATAGCTAGAGACGACTCTCAACTTGTGGAGGAAAGACCAATTACCTTCATCATAATTACTGTTGTTCACATTTGTACAGTGCTTTTAGGAATACAAAATGTTGTCCTCACGATACTCCTGGGAGGTCAGTATTATCACCTCTACTTCATCGATGAGGAAGCTGAGGCTGGGGGGGAGGGGAGATTAAGTGACTTGTTTAGGGTTGCACGGGTAATCTGATGGCTCTGATCTCACTGATGTGTGTCCTCTCTCCAGGAGTTGCTGGAATTGAGACTCTTGACTCCAAGACCATATTTTACACTATACCATCCTGGCTATCAGAGGACTGAGAAGCGATTTTTGAATGAATGAAAGAGTGAGTCAAATTCATTGCTCAAAAGTCCTCTAGAAGTTTCTGATCAGTTTCAAACTTCTGTCCTACTGGAATCTTTGACTGGCTAAAGAGATAATGCCAAGCAATTATAAAATCTTCAGGGAGACCATTTGCAATAGGAGCAGAAGATGAAGCTATACAGCTACTGCACTCTAAGAAATGATGAACAGGTTGGTTTTAGAAAAACATAAAGAGGCTTACATGAAGGAAGGAAGAGCAAAATGAGAAGTAAGAGAGTGTTGGATACAGTAACAGCGATATAGCTCAAAGAGGTACTGTGAATGACTAAGTTATTCTGAGCAACATGAATATTCAAAACAACTACAAAGGACTTAAGAAGAAAGACGCAGTCTACCTCCAGAGAAAGAAGTGATATATAGAAATACACATCATATGTTTCCATGTACACACACACACACACATATAGTGAGGCAACTAGGTGGTAAAGTGGATAGAGCATCAGTGCAGGAGTCAGGAGGACCCAAGTTCAAATCTCACCTCAGACCCTTGACACTCACTAGCTGCGTGACCTTAGGCAAGTCACTTAACCCCAATTGCCTCATCCTGGGTCATCTCCAGTCATCTTGATGAATAGCTGGTCATTGGATTCAGATGGCTCTGGAGAAGTGAGGCCGGTGACCTGCACAGCCCTCCCTCAGTCAAAACAAAGTCAAGTGCAAGTCATGTCATCATTTCTCTGATGGCGTGGTCTTCTTCAGCAACAAAGGATGAACACACACACACATATATATCAAATGTTGGCCTTCTCTAATGTGGGGTTGGGAGGGAGGGAGAGAGACAGCTAAAAACTCCAAATTTAACAATGGTAATGACAATAATTTTTAAAACCGTAACACACAGGGGCCAGAGGAAACTGATTCAGAATGAATGTAGTGATAGTGGTCAAAAACAGGCTTGAACAAACTGGAACATTAGCTTAGACATGAAAATCAAGTGGAGAGATGCCTTCTCTTCTCCCTTCAAACTAAAATGAGCAATGACCAAGCCAAATTCAGCCATCTGTTAAATGATGGTGACCAAGCAGAAAAGCGAACTCAGTTTTCACAAACTCATGGAATTGTCAAGGAAGAAATCAGCAGTCATCTGGTACAATCCATAAGAAAGTTATAACTTCCAGGAATAGGGAAGTGACAGTTTCACCATATTCCACCCAATTTTATCTGGAATATTATATTATATTATATTATATATTATATAAGCTGGAAAGGGTTCAGAGAGGGGTAACTAGCCTGATCTGATAAAGATAAGGATATCTTGAGAACATACTTCCATTTATTGCTTCTTTCTTTGGAGGCGGACAGCGTCCTCCTTCATAAGTCCCTTGTACTTGTTTTGAATATTCATATTACTCAAAATAGCTTAGTCATTCACAGTAGCTTTTCAAGCAATATCACTGTTACTGTATCCAACATTCTCTCGGTTCTGCTCATTTCACTTTTTCCTTCTTTCCGGTTTTTCTAAGATCCTCCATTTCATCATTTCTTATAGCACGGTAGTATTCCATCACAATCATATACCACAACTCGTTTAGCTGTACCCCAATTGATGGGCATCACTTCAATTTCCAGTTCCTTACCACCCCACAAAGAGAGCAGCTATAAATATTTTAGAACATATAAGCTCATTTCCTTTTTCCCAATCACCTTGGGAAACAGATCTAGCAATGGTATTGGTGGCCAAAGGGTATGCACAGTTTTATAACTCTTTGGGGTCTTCAAGAATTCTAAGGACTGTCATGTGAAGGAGGGGTTATACTCTCTTAATTCTGGTTCCTTCTCTCTGTTAATTATTTCCTATTTACCTTACACATAGCTTGCTTTGTATACATCTGTTTGTATGTCACCTGTCCCATTAGAAGACAAGCTCCTTGAGGGTAGGCACTGCCTTTTGCCTCTTTTTGAATCTCTAGTACTTAGCACAGGGCCTGGCACACAATAAGTGTTTAATAAATGTTGACTGATTGACTGTTTACCTTGAAAGGGTAGAAGTAGGAACAAATTGGGAAAGTTGCAAAGAGACAAATACAGTCTAGATGTCAGGAAAAAATTCCAAAAAATCTGAGCTATTCATAAATGTCATGACCAGCCTGTAGAGGGCATGGTTTCCTTCTCCTTGGAGGCCTTCAAGCAGAGGATGGATGTCCATCTGCCTGGTATGTTGTACTGGGGATTAGCAATGTAACTCTGAAAGTCACTTAATTCCCCCTGCCTCAGTTTTCTCATATGTAAAACGAGGTGATCAATACTGACCTCCCAGGAGTATTATAAAGACAGCATCTTCTACTCCCAAGTGTGAGTTGGAGCTGACAGATTAAAAAACTAAGGTCCTTTTCAACTCTCATATTTGGTGTTTCCTCTAATTGCCTCAGTTTCAGTAGTCATTCACCCCACCCCTCTTGCTTGATCCGTAGACTCTCTTACAAACTAAGGATACATACTTTTTAGAAATCATCTTGCAAACCATTGTTTGAAATCAGTTAAAAATAATACTCTAGTAGTTTCCCATTTCTCTAGGGCCTTAGGGTTTACCAAGTGTTCTTACAACACCCCTATGAGGTATGTAGGGCAGGTATTATAAACCCTATGTCACAGATGAGGAAAGTGAGATTCAAAGGGGTGAGTTAAGTAAGTACTTGACCCAGGGTCCACAAGTTAGTGTTTCAGTCTGGATTAGAGTCCATGATCTCTGACTCCTTTCACTATGCCATACTGTACCTCTTACATGGCTTCCACAGCTGTTCCCAAAATGCTTTGGAAAATAACACATGACTGCATATGGTCCATGGTAGAACACCTATGTGGGAACTGAGTAGACTAGGCAGGACCTCTGAAAACTGGACTCATCTTGAATAAATTATCCAACCGTAATTCATGTATCTTCTTGCATTTTTGACACTCACTTAGTTGTTACATTAACGTAAGGTTATATTGATGTAACATTATTAAAACATATGTTTCTAACTTGGAGTCAGAAAGGCCTGGGTTCGAAATCTGCCTAGTCCGGATGTATGAATCTAAGGCAGGGGAAGAAATGCAGAAAAATACTAATGTCAACTGAGGGACCTGCTTCTGCTAGAATTCGTTCTGCAACCTTGGGTAAGTAAGTCACTTCTCTTGGGGCCTCAGTTTACTCATCTATAAAATGAGGGGGCTTGAATAAAGTTCAGTCAAAGTGCCTAAATTCCAGTCACTGAAATTAAAGATGTAAAAGTAAGACAATCCTTTCCCTCAAGGAACTAATATTCTAGTAGATATGAGATTAGAAAATTCTGCAAGGCAGGGTCCTGGGAATCAGTGTTTTCTCTATCTCTACATAGGTCTGTTTCATAATTCCTGGCTGGATTCTCAGTGATACCTGTGATCATCACTCAGGATAAATATCACCCCTCAAATACCCAGACCTTTCGACCCAGAGATTCCATTGCTAGTCACATACCCCAAGGAGGTCAAAGGCAATAAGAAAGGACTCATCTACTCAAAAATTATGTTTAACAGCACTTTTGTGGTAGGAAAAAGCAAGAAACAATTTAGATAGCCATCAACTAGGAGAATGGATCCAGGGATCTCCTAGGTCCTTGGGTGCAGAATTTTGACTGTTCTTGACAAGTTTTACAGAACAAATCCTTTTTATTAAGGGAATTTATTCCATGAAGTTTGGATTCAGTCAAAGGGCTGCACTTGAGGACCTAGAGGGCCACATGTGGCCTCAAGGCTGCAGGTTCCCCACTCCTGGATAAACTAATTATGGCACATGAATGTAAATAGAATATTACTGTACCCTAAGAAATTGTGAATATGAAAAACTTGGAAATGCATCAGATGACATATAAACTGAAGCAAAATGAAGAAAGCAAAACACAAAATGACTACAATAATGCTAATAGAACCACCATAAAAAAACCCAACGTTCACATTTGAAAAGAGACATGAAAGCATACTTCTCTCCCTTCCTTGCAGAGGTGGGGAGTCAGGGGTGTGGAAAATTGTATACACTGTCAGACTCAGTTGATATGTTGGTAAGTTTTGCTGAACTTCCCCTCCAACACACACACACACACATACACACACACTTTCTTTTTTATTCTATTAGAAGGAATGGTAAGGAAAAGAGATATAATTGTAAATGGAGGTTATATGAAAACAACACATATAAATAAAAATTTCAACAAATTTAAAAGACAGACGTTCCCCAGTTATTGCTACTTATAACTCCAAAAACCTGTGTGTTCAAGAAGGAAGAGCTCTGACCCATGACCTTTATTTCTACCTTCATCATCTCCAAGGTTGGTCACTCTCAGACCTAAAACTGCTGGACTCCTCATTTTTATTTTGATACCTAGTGCCTGATCCTGATCTTGGCAAATGACCCTCTATCATTCTAACCTCCTCTCCTTCCCCTTCTCCCAGTACTTCCTCCTGAGTCTGAGCTTTGGACTTTTCACTCATTCTTTCCTGCACTTCCACTTCATCATCCTAGTTCTAGCTTTGCATGTTGATCTTATAAAAGAACAAGGCAGCATCTTCTAGCCTTGAATCCCTTTCTGCCTTGTCCTTCCAAGACACCTCCCTTGTTAGTCTCCATCCCTGGGTAATTCCCATCATCTGTCTTCTCCATTTCTCTTTCCAAGCTGCCACATTCTGCTAAAGGATGTCACAAAATTGATTTGACCAAGTCTAGACAAATTCCTATCATCAAATTTGAGCTGGGTCCTCACTGCTCCATTGCAATCCATCTCTGATTGACACCCTAGGACACTCCAACAGCTGTTCCAAACTATTTCGTCCTTCCTCAAACTCCCAGCTGTACTCTCCTTCCCAAAGATACATATCATTCCCCCCCAATTATGCCTTTGAGACCATGCTTTCTCTTGACTCCAAGACCTCTCATCCCCAATTGCTCTGTTCCCTACTGATTTCTTCCTTTCTGCCTACAAATATGCTTAGGTTAAAAAAAATTAATCCATAAAAAGATATTGTATTACTACAGTGGGATGAGCAATGGATTTGGAGTCAAAGGCTCCAGGTTCTAATTCTGCCTTTGACTCTTACTATAGGACCTTGAGAAAGTTACTTAACCTTTAAGAGCCTCCGTTTCCTCATCTGTAAAATGAGAAGGTTGGACTGGATGGCCTCTAAGGTCCCAATATATAAAATCCAATATTCACAGAATCCCATATATACCCTACCTAAATAATCATCATAATGAACAGATCTGACCATACTCAGTTTCCCCATCTGTTCAAAGACCTTCAGGATCTCTCTATTTCCCATAGGATAAACTAGTAAAATTCTCAGCCTAGCATTTAAGTCCTTTTATGGGCTTCAACGGCCTTCCCAGTCTTTATCGTTGGGTTCATGACTCCATTTGGGATTTTCTTGGCAAAGATACTGGAGTGGTTTGCCATTCCCTTTCCCAGCTCATTTTACAGATGAGGAAACTGAGGCAAACAGGGTTAAGTGACTTTCCCAAGGTTAGATACCTAGTAAATGTCTGAGGCCATATTTGAACTCAGAAAGATGTCTTCTTAACTCCAGACTTGTACTCTATCCACTGGGCCACCTAGTGGTTCACTTATTTCACATGGAACTCTCTCACCTTTTCTATGTTTCCACCTAACACAGATTCTTGTCCTACCTTCTACTCAAAAGAGAATTCACTTCCTCCAGGAGTCCTGTCACTGAAAGCTTTCAGTGCCTTCCAGCTTTCCCCAGCTCAGTTGTCATTTCCACCAGGAAGCACTCTTTGATCCTATCTGTCCAACTTTAGCCTGGTTAAGTACTGCCTCTAGAGTCTAGATCAGGGGAGGACAACTTTCGGAAGCCACATGTGGCCCTCCAGGTCCTTAAGTGCGGTCCATTGACTGAATCCAAACTTCACAGAACAAATCTCCTTAACAAAAAGGATTTGTTCTATAAAATTTAGACTCAGTCAAAAGTTGCACCCAAGGCCACATGTGGCCTCCAGACCTCAAGTTCCCCAACCCTGGTCTAGACAAACCTAATAACTTTTTACTCCTACACACCTGGAGTTTTGGCTTTGCACCTTTGCTCTAGATTTTTCTAGTTGAGAATGTCCTTTCTACCCTTCTTTGCTAGTTGAATTCTTATGCATCCTTTAAAGCTCAATTAAAATACAACCTTTCAGGAAATCTTCCTTAATCTGCAGGGAAATAAGGGGTTTTTTTAAAGCATAGCACCTTGTTTCACACCTTTCTTGTGTACTTATGAGATATCTTACATAGAGCTCCTTATGTCTGAGTCTTAATTCTCCTAATAAATTGAAAAATCCAGGTTCTCAGGATCCCTTTCACCCCAACACCATCTAAACTCTAAAATTCCAGCGCAGGCCTAGCCCAGTGCTCTGCACACAGTAAGTGCTTAATACTTGCTTGTTATACTTTTTCAAAAATCTCTCTTGAAGTCTAGTACAGTGCCTTCCTTAGAGTTGGTCTTGAATTCCCTAGCACTTGTCTCTAAAAGCGTCCGACTCGTCACACGTAAAGGTTTTCTCTTTCCCCAGAGAAGGTGCTGCTCCTGGGGGAGGTCAGGGCTCTTTCTACTCTTACAACTGGGGCCAAGGAGGAAGCTCGGGGGGAGGGGGGGGCAGGAGGCCTCGCTTCATTCTCAGTGTTGAGTGGGGGTAGAACCGAGACCAGAACCCGGGCGTCTCACCTCCCCACCGCCCCTCAAAAGTCCATGGGACGGGTCTCAGCAGTGAGAGGACTGACAGCACAGCTGGAAGACCTAGGTTCGTCTCGGTTCCCTGCGTGCCCCTAGGTAAGTCAGTTTCCCTTTTTATAAAATGCCCATCAGAAGATGGCTAAGATCCCCTTCAGCTTGAGGTACCCTCGCTGACGGCCGCCCTCTCCCGCCCCAGCAATGACCCTGATGCTGCTGGAAGCCCATGCCCTACTCCCCTCCAACTCCCCCAGTGAGGAAGTTCCTGGTCCCCCTCGGCCAAGCCGGACTCACCTCCTTCAGGAGTCGCTCCAGGTGGGGCTCGGCCCAGGAGATGAGGGCGCCGGGCGCCTCGGGGGGCCCCCAGCCCGCACGCCGATCCCGCTCCTCTTCGAGCGCGGACACCCTGCCCTGCAGTTCGGACGCCCGGGCGTTGAGCAGCAGGCAGGCGGCCACCGAGCCCAGGGACAGCAGCAGGCAGAGCGCGCTCAGCGCTATCGCCGCGGCGCCGCCGCCCCCCGCGGAACACGCGGGAGCCCCCGCGGGGCTGCCTCTCCGGGCGCCCGGCTCCCACGCGCCCATCGAGCTGAGGGACCGAGGGGACGGGACTCGGCGGTGGGCAGGCGGGAGGGCGCGGGGCAGCTGCTTAGGGTCGGCTCTGCTCCGGTGGCGCTCGCAGAGAGGGCACCCGGAGCGATGGGGACGGGACTGGGGGCCGAGGGTTAGCCTTGGAGCGTTCCCCAAGTGCCCAGGTTCTCTGCGCTCACTGCTCGGACCTCCTGCAGACGAGGAAAGAGCTGGGGCCCATCCGCTATCGAAGTGGAGAGCCACCGGGCTTCACCAGGGGACTCGCTACGCCCTCCTACCCAACTACTCTGCGGCCACTTTCGGCAGTTTCCTCTATGCAAATAAACCCTGCCCGAAAAGGAGCCCGGAACCACCCAGGGGAGGGGCGGCCAGGGCCGGGCCGCTGCGGGAAGGCTGGGCTGGCTCGGAGCGCGCTACCCGCCTCTGCTCCCCTCCCTTCTGCTTGCCTGCCCCCTGCTCTCCCCGGCCCGAGTGTCCCGACCCGAAAGCTGAGAGCGTGAGGACCTGGGTTTCTGAGCTGCAGGAAAAGGCCTGGGGACTGCCCTGGGTGTCCGGGATTGTGGAGATGCTGGCTAGATAAGCAATGGGATTTCCACATTCACCCCCTACCCCCATCTTGAAACCCCGTAGAAGAAACTGAGGGTGTAAAGTCAAATCACGTCCATCATTCATTGGGCTTCTCCGCCTTTCTTCAAGCTGCTTGATTAAACTTGCTTTGCGGATGCAAAATGGTTTGCGATCACCTACTTCCCTCAAATTCTATCTGAAACCTAGTGAATAGAGGGCTCTCGCGCCCCCTTGTGGTGATGGAAATGTGGCTCAGAAGTTAGGAGCGAGGGAAAGACCGCTACAAAGTAACACTTCTAGAAGTAATGCCAGACCACCCTCATATAACGCTTTAGCTTTATAAAGCGGCTTGAGGACATTTGGTCCGCGCAGCCATCCTCATCAAGCAGGTACTGCAAGTGTCACACTTTTCACAGGTGAGGGAAAAGGGTCTAAATGTCTAAATGACTGGTTACAAAATTACTGAGCGATTGAATTGTGCTTTCTGCCTGAATCACCATATGGCTAACTGGTTAACCACAGCTCTTTTGGATAAGTCTACACACACACACCCATCAAGACTGAGTTGTTGTTTTAATGAACCTGATGATAATCTAATCTTTAAGTAGGCCCAACATGTAATATTACAATAAATATTCTAAGATTTCAGAGTTGGAAGAGAGATCTGTTCAAGCTACTCATACCAAAGGTCAGGTTTGACTGGATTAAGTACCTAGATCTCCTGACTTCCTGCATTCCTTCCATTTGGTCCCAAATTGCTAAAATTGTCAACTTAAAATTATTCCATATTTAATCTCTTTCATGTAACTCAGAGACCAGCCAACTTGGATAATTGAGTAGGCTGCATGTTTAATAAATATGTACTCGACTGACATTTATGTAGTATTTTAAGCTTTTATAAACCACGTTTTACAGCAATTATGAAAAATAAACTACAAGCATTATTTAATAATTTAGAAAACTAAAGCTCCCAAGATTAGAGCAGTGTTTTGCCCTAGGTTACAACAGCTCGGTGGCACAGTGGATAGAGCCAGACCTTGAGTCAAGAAGACTCCTCTTCCCGAGTTCAAATCCCCTCTTCAGACACTGTGTGGGAACCTGGACAAGTAACTTAACCCTCAGTTAAGTTGGCCTCAGTTTCCTCATCTGTAAAATGTTCTGGAGAAGGAAATGGCAAACCACTCCAGTAATGGGCCAAGAAAACCCCAAATGGGGTCATAAAAACTCCAATACAATCAAAGTGTATAGAAAGTATGTTAACTTAGAAATAGGATTCCAGAAGGTACAACGGAAGAGGGCAGGACAGGACAGACTTGGAATGAGTAGAACTGAAGTGAACTGGGATGAGAGAGGGGAGGTATCAGAGAAGGGAATCTAAGTAATCAGGACTCACAGGAATGATGTATTCAGAGACTTTACTCGATAATGGAAGCAGCTATTAACTGGTGCTTCCACTATTAAGTCCTGTGATGAAGAGCTTATTTGCTCTCAAATAGCAAGGAAGAACGGACAGATAAGGCACCTAAGGCAGGAAATACCAAGTCCCATCAGCCCTGCTGAATTCTGTTCACCAGTTCCTTTGTCTCATCCCTAGATGAAATACTGCAGTCAGAACATCCTGCACATGGAGCCCACATTTGATTCCTTGTCTTGCCTAGCATTAGAGTCTACTCTAGAGGAGGTCATTATCAGTAAAATGCCTAGTCTGCATCCTACAGTTGGGTTTCTTGTATAATTCAGTGAAGCAGAGCAAAGCAGGCAGGGATTGTAGACAGTGAAAAAGTCCTCAGGCTGCCGATCTAGTCGTAGGAAAGTGGTAAGAAAGAACTGCAACCTTGTGTTAGGGTCTTAGGACAAAGTAGCTGCAGTGTGAGGATCATCAGTTCCAAACCCAGTCTTCAAGCAAGGCCAGACAGGGCTCAAGCACTCACTTTCAGTCATCAAGCAACTGCAGTAGCTGACTTCTGGGGCAATATTTACTTTGTAGACGGGTTTGCTTAATGGTAGGATATGACCATGAGGATCCAAGTAATATGGTGGTGAGATACACAAAATTTCACCTTAATAGCTGCGGACCAGGATAGACATATATGAAGGCAGCTTCATGGAATAGTTCAGAGAAAAAGGAAGATTAACTGGGGTAATCTATAGTAGTTAGGAAAGGGTTCATGAAGGAGATACTGAATGTAGAAATGACCCAGTTAAAAGGGAAGTCTAGATGATCTATTAAGGTCGTCAAGGAGTGGGTAGTAAATCAAGATAGCCATACACATAGCCTTGAAAATCAGGCAATGGTATTTGGGATACAACCATCTCATATGTGAGGCTAATCAGGATTCATAGAACATGCTCCCCAGTATATATGAAGTTAAAAAGAAAAAAGTAATCAGCAGTCACTCCTTCAGCATTCCTTAACACTATTTAAAGAAAGCCCAGGGAAGGCATCAGCTCATTTTTCTGTCTTCACTGAGTAAGCAGTTAAATCAAGATGACTAAAACCCAAAGATAAAGAGTCTCATTTAAGCAGCAAAAGGAAAGGATGGAGTGCAGGGTTATTTCATCCTATAAAAACTCTTCCACTAACTGAAATACTCCCCAAAGTACTAGAGAATCATTTATCTAAACTATTTCATACCTAAAATAGCTGTCTAATTTGATTTTCTTATTCACAAACCTATTTTCTTGATTTTGCAGTCATTTTATCCAAGGATTGTCCAGCTTCAAGACAGTAAATACTCATGTAGGGCCTCAGTATTTAGAGGAAGAAGGGAAAGGTAATCCTGTAGAACTTAGTGACTCTCACCCATCCTCCCTTTGCTAAAAATGACCCTCTGACATAGGAAGGGGTAAGAACTATATCCTAGAGACCTGAGGGAAAATGTCATCGAGGCATTTTGTTTGATTGTGATAGGGAATTAACTGCCATACAGTAAGCAATGAGAGTGGACCTACCAGTTAACTGTGTCAGCTCATGAGAATTATTCAAATTGCAGAGCCTGGTGCCTGTCATATTACAAATCAAATTACCTGGAAGATCCTAATTTTCACTTTTAAGACCTGAACAACAATTTCAAAATATCTTAATGCTTACAAATTTATCAAAAACTTGTAAGATAAAAACGTGTTCTTCCTCTATTAGACCATTTCTCATTATTACAATCACCACTGAGCATTTTACTTTCTAGGATCCACTAGAACCCTCTGCATAAATGCTGTGGATCTCTTCTAAGTAAATGCTTCCACTAAATGCTATGAAAAATTTTAATACTCATAAAAAATTTCCTGCAATTTTTTAAAGAAGCATTGTTTTGTTTCTATTGACTTGAAACTATCAAACTATTAAAACTATCATTTTAACCATATCTTTCGATCTACCCTATATTCAATTATGGGATAGGAGATGAGTATTAAGAAATTAATAAAATATAAAAATTACATACATATGTATATATTTCACATGCTAGGAACTCTAATACTAACTAAACTGTAATTTAGATTCAAGAGCAAATAATCAAGCTGTAGTCAACAAATAATTCTGTAACCATAAGGCTACACATTCAAAGTTTACAAAGCATTGCCAATAATTAAAGCAATTTTCATAAAAAACCTAGGCTGCCATTCTGTATTCCATGTTATCTTATTCAGTTTCTTCTTTAAATGCTTGATTTTATAAATTGCTTCTGGTTGTTAATAACTACACTTCAACCTATGGTCCTTCTAATCAAGGCTCATAATGGAAACTAAGCCCTCAAATCATCTACTTGTGGATATATGCAGTATTTTCAGAGCTGAGGCTGAGTTCCCCAATGATTTTTCTCACATGACCGCTAGGATTTTCTTTTGAGAATTGGTCCCAGCAGTCTTACTCAATTTTCTTTATACTTCTCTACTGCTTCCACTGAAAATGCATCCATTAGTAGGAACAAAATTTTTTAACAGAAGAAAAACCTTGGCTAAAGAACACTTGTAAACTTTCTTGAGACAGATCTGCAAACCTCCCTGCCTCCTATTACTTAAGTCTGCAATAACAAGTTAAAATAGACACTTTAAACAACATGCTTGGTGCAGCTAACAAGTCTACTGATAGGACTAATGACTTCATGAATAAAGCAAATTTTAAATTCCAAAAAAAGGAAATAACAATTGGTATGTTTTGCTAAAAGAGCAGGGAAGTCAAGTTTATCCATGCTCAGAACCAGAAAGGAAACAAAAAGACCTGAACAGCCAAAATAATCCTTACAGTCAACTAAAATCCATAACTAAAACACATAAACTGCCCTTCAGTTTATTTTTCCTTTACACGTGTTGTTTTCCAGTCTATACCAAATCAGAAACAGCTAACTGAAGTCATAGGACAGAGAGGCCAGGTCTGGGAGTAAATGGGTGGTTAGAGGCACACAGAGCAAAAAAGTGACATCTGACAGTAAAGAAGCAAAAAACCCTACAAAAAGCAAATGTCAAAATAGTTTATCAGTCTGCAGCAGAAACATCATGAGAATCTCCTCCTATCTGCAATAAAAGCTTAAGAGTAAATTGGGTAATCATGGCACACTGAGTATTTTTTATAGGTTAACTCTTACCATTATTTATTAAAATTCTTCTGATTCATTCTATTTATGAAAAAGATGACTTCTCTCTGCCAAATACAAATCCCAAAGTTTAAAAGTACCCATATAAAGTTAAGAAAACCTCAAATCTCATATTTGTAAATGGTGAAATTCTTAATTAAATTGACCTGAAAAAATTCAAACAAAACCCCAACATCTACATATGGTCTTTAATTCAACTCATTGTACTTAAATATTACTCCATGCAAGTGCTGTTAATTACATCTGAAATAACTAGGCCCACAGGGCTTCAGCTTCAGTGTTCGAAGTTTTGTGGGTTTAAAGTTAGACCATGATTCTTAAACCTTTTCAGCCCTTTAATTATCTATTTTTTCCATAATTGCAACATTTAAAACCAAACAAAAAACCCAGGAAAGGGAATGAATGTTAGGAAAACAAACAAAAATATCTATACACATTACTTTGACTGTCAAAACTGAACAAGTTTCGATAGAAAACTCATTTCTCTTTCCCAACAGCGATGACATAAGAAAAGGTCCTATATTTTGAATTTAGATAAAAAATTCAGTTCTCAGTATAGTAATTTCCATATACTATACTAATAAATGTTTCATGCTATTTCCTAAAGAACAGAATGTTGTAGATGGGCAATCAAATTAACCTCTCTTGGTATTCAAGTATATCATGCACTTAAGAGAAAAAAAACAATGAAATTAAGTAAATGATTTAAAAATTTAAGACCATTAAAAAAAACTGACTCAAATTACTATCTATCCAGGTTTCCTGACTTCTGGCTCAGATCACTTTTAAACTATGCTACATACTATAAAAATAGACTACAAACACATTAATACAAAGGCTGTGAATTCTAGTATTAATTTTTTGGTTAAAATCATCCATGATGTCCTCTTATAATTAAATGAAAAAAAAGTTCAATTACACCTTAAGCACTTAGGCACATCTGCCTGAAAGTGAAAGAGTAGAAGAATGATCAGAATGCCAAAAATTTTTCCCTCACCCCAGAATTCAGAAAATAAAGACAACTCGTTGGTCCCAGTGCTATTGAACTATTGTATATTCATATGCAGCTTTACATCCCCTATAACGATTAGGTGAAGCAGGTGTTATAAGTACTTTCCCCATTTTTTAGATGAAGAAAGAAGCTCCTAGACAATATGTGCTTTTCCCCAAGTCATAAAACTAATAAATGGTAGGTCATGGACTTAAATCCAGGTTTCCTGACCCCTGGTACTCTTTCTCCTACACCATACTACCTTGGCAAAACCAAGTAAATGTAGTCAATTTTCAATTAGGTATTCAAATTGTAGGGTAGGTGTTTCAACTCCAACTTCATATTTGACAGTTTCTTCAATAACTTTGGAGAAGTTTAATTGTCACTAACTTTGGTATACTTCCAGAAGATAATTATAACTTGTGTTTCAGTCTGCACCTTGAAACAAAAAGGCAGCTAATATGGTTTCCTGTGGAGAAATTCTTCAATTTTTTTATAGATTAAAATGAAATATGGTTTATATGTATAGACATTTCAAGTCTATATTTCACAGAATTTCTATTTCAGGAATAAGGATAATACCAATGAAATTAAGGTAAGACAGTCTGCTTAAGCCTGCTTATTCTAGTCAATAATTTTATTAACCTACTCTCCACACTCCAAAAACACACACTAAGAACTTTTTCCTAGAACTGCTAAAAGGGAATAAAAACTAATCACCTACTTTCAAAAACTGAGATAGGCAGAAAAAAGTAAATAGCCTTGATTATAATTAAAAATTTTTTGAGACATTTTTATAAAACAGCCAAATTCTGTTTGGAACTGGTGCAATTTATAGAAGCAATAAAAGCTGTTCTACACTTTTAAAGTGTAGAACTCTTTAAGAAATGTTCTTAAGAAATTTAAGAAATACAAAATTGCAATATTGGAAAATTAAATTATTGAGATTTTGCTGTTTTTCTTACCATTCTAAAAAACTTCACATAGTATACATCTAAATTTATTGGAAATATATAAGCAGGTATGAAAAAAAAATCAGTTTTAACATCAATGTAGAACTTCCAAAATTTAGCAAAAGCCATCTGAGTGTAAGTTGCAAAAAAAAAGGAAGCAATCGATTTTATGAATGTTATAGCTAACTAAACCCCATCTAGTAGATGGATTAATTTTTAATAGAATATATTTGATCAACTAAAATATATTCAACTGATTAAAATTTTAGTGGCGCTTAAACATATTAAAATTTTAACTTAAACAAGATTATCTAACCAATCATTTAAGCTCTGAATTTTTCAAGGGTGCCTTAGTATCGTATTTAAACAAGTTTCCTAATTAAACATTTTAATTTTCAGTATATCTTACTAAATAATACTATAGTTGCTTAATAACCTGGGATCAACAAATAAGCTCCTGAGGTACTTATGGTCTTTCATTTTATAGACATGAAGATGGACAGAAGTGAAAATATCCAAATTACAAAGGAATTAGTACTACATTACTTCCTTAGTTGGGTACCAGAGGCCTCATCTCTATGCCTACTTAACATACCATAATTTCTAATGGAAATTTTTTTCTTGTTGGCACAAGTATATTTCAATGTTTTAATCATTAAGATTTCTTCTGGAAGCCCAACTGAAAAAGTATCCAAATTATTTACCTTTTCTTTCACCTCCACTTTTGTACCCTAATAAGGGGTAAATTAATAAATTTATAAAGGTAAGGTGTACCTGTGTGTATACATGTATATGTGGTGTACGTATACACACACACACACACACACACACATTTCCTTTAAAATGAATACTGAAAAAAATGGAAATCTTTCCTACTTCCTGCAGAATTTCACCATGACCAATGCTACTAGACACAAAAATTACATATTTAATGAAATGTCAACTGTAAACATGTCCTAGCTATATAAAGGAAAATACTCCCTAAGAATTAGAAACCATTGTCATATTAGATCGCAAAAATCTGCTTAGCTACATCAAAGCAATATTATCTCCTAAACAATTATAGAAGTTTTAAAGGTTTAAAAAAAGTTCACATTCCAAGTTTTTGATAAAGAATATTCATTTTAAAAATAGTCAAGGGTCACCTTTTGCTCAGAAAGATCACTTCAAAGAGTCAATCTCTATTTACAAAGAAAACTAGATCAACATTTACACTGGACAAATGTTACCATGCTAAAGACTTCTAAAAATAGTAACTAATTTTTTAAAAATGAAAATTAACTTTAATTTTTTACATTAACATCCATTATCAAGACCATACTTGCTTAACAAGATAAATATGGCATTGATACAAAATATACAGTATTTACATACTTAAACTGTACAAAATAATTTAATGTTTACAAAAATATTAGAATGTTTAGTTGACTGACACAGTCTTATGTAATCTCCTCTAGAGAAGTTATATAGTAAGACCACTGATTTGTACATTTCATTTCTTTTTTAATAAATCAAAGAAAGGATGTTGTAATGCTTCATCCAAGGTAATTCTTTTAGCTGGATCATACTCTAACATCCTTCGAACTAGGTCAAATAGGTTCTCATGTTCTGCATCATGACAAAGCATGAATTCCTGAAAGAAAAAAATAAGTATTTAAGAGAGGAATGGGTTTAAGAATTCAAATACTGAAAAATGTATCTCTATTTATTTTACCTTTAATGGTTTGCAACGTCTCCTAACATATCTTCCAGCAGAACTATGTTCATCCCAATCCAATTGATTGTGGTGAAAATATTTGCGTTTTCTAAAAGAAAAAGTTCATATTTTTACCAAATGTAATTTATGGATCATAAAAAGCAATAAAATTCTCATCAAACATTATGACAGTTGTATTAAAAAATACTTTTATAAAAAACTCCAGTTACAAAAAGCATTTTTTGTACCTTAGTACTTCTTATAGTACTAATTTTAACTTAATTTTAAGTATTAACTTGGGTAGTATGGATATGGATACACACACACACCTACACATATTTATATACCTACACATATTTATATACCTACATATATTTATATACCTACACATATTTGTATACCCCTTTCTAAGATGCAATTACAATCCATCAACAGCGTAAGAAATCAAGTGCCTGCAATTCTTGGACCAAAGATTTTAGATCTAGACCATTAAGCTTTAGCACTGTAGTTTCACCACAGCCATTCCTGTTATTCTAAACATTTAAGTACCACTATCTCTATTCTTTCTTTCAGGTCAAAGGGGAATAACATGGTATACCTGTTCCTCACTAAGACCATAGTCTTATAATATCTATAGTATTATAATACCTGCACCCTTCATCTTATTAACTCTTTAGGATAAGACCTTATTTTAAGAATCACCAGCAACACCACAACCACTCCCAACCCACCATGCATCTTCAATCTACCAAGGTTCATTCCTATTAGCCTGCAAGTATACTTAAGTCTCTCAAATTCTAAAATATCATTCTTCATCTATCTATACATTTCTTCCTTCCCCTTAAGTTCTTAACATCTTAAAGACAATCTATAACTGATGCCCCCTACTTCCTCATTAACCACTTATTCAAACCACAGAAGTCTAGTTTTTGCTTCCATCACTCTACTAAACTTTTCTCAAAGAGCATTCTCAGTCACTAAATCATAGGATAACAGTTGGAAGGAACCTTAGAGGATGAAGAACTGAAACCAAAAGAAGGGAATTCCAATAGCTTCTCCCCTACCCTAGTCCTCATCTTCTTGAACATCTATGCAGCATCTCCTCCCCAATTTTATTTTCAATTTCAAATTCTATCCCTCCCACTCCCCACTTATTGAGAAGGTAAGAAAAACAAAGTCCACTATAAATACATATAGCCATGCAAAATAAATTCCCACATTAGCTATGGTCAAAATAGCCCCCCCTCCTCTTACATAAGAACAAATACGTCAATGTGAACTCTGGTCCATTAGCTCTCTCTCTGGAGTTGAATAGCATGTTTCATCATGAATCCTCTGGACTTGTGGTTGGTCACCATGTTGATCAGTGTTGCTAAGTCTTTCAGAGTTGATTGTCCTTACAATACCATTATTATATATAAAATCATCCTCCTGGTTCTGCTCACTCCATTCTAACTCTGTTGCATTTAATGCTGCTGGTCATTTGCCATTCTTCTCTCTTTGTATGTGCTGTCCTCTCTTAGCTTCAGATACCACTTTTCCCTGGTTCTCCTACCCACTCCTGTCTCTCTCATCTTCCCTCTATTAAAATGAATATTCTTGGTCTTCTTCTCTTACATGTATCTTTTCCCTTAGGAAATTTCACCCCTTGCCATAAATTCAATCTCTGTGTAGGTAACTCTCAACTCTAGACCTTCAGTCCTGACTTTTCAGCTCCAGACTCAAATATCTTTCCCATAGGACACTTCACCTACCTATCCGTAAGCACCTCAAACTAAACAAGGCTGAAAAGGTAAGGTGGTACATCTTAATGGAGAAGGTTAAATATCGAGCAAAGAAGTTTGAACTTTACTACGCAGAAAACAAGGCTTTTCTGAGCGGCAGTGACATGAAAGTTGCATGGATAAGTTTAGTATGACAGTATAATGGGAGTGGTATAAATAATATGCATAGTGGGATATGAAGACCTAGAAAGTTATTACAATAGTCCATGTGAGGATAATGAGAACTGCTAATAAAGTAAAGGCTCTTTATGTATAAAAGGCATTTTTTTCAAAATTCTAAGTAAAAGGCCATCTTCCTCCATGCAATTTTTCTCCATAGCTACTCTATTAGTAGTAACTTTCCCCATTTCAGATCTCACTTTCTTTTACACCTCTCTAATATATTTGTATATAACTAGTATTTGTGTGAGGCATTATATTCTCCCCAAATCTGAATGTAAGGCAGGGACTACTTCTTTAAACTTTATCTCCCCCAACACTTAGCTTCACTGCTTGACACATAAAAGGCAATTAAGTGGATTTAACACCCCATCATGTGTGTGTATCTGCACTATTTTGTCTCATAATAGCTTTCTTGCCCAATCTACACGGAAAAAAAATCATCTCCTTTCTGACTGCTCAAATTCCGCTTTCTGGTGGCTACCTTTAGTCTTTACCACAATATTTCTCCAACATCAAGCCTTAGCCTCCTGCTTTTATAATCATATAACTCTATCCAAGAAACAAAAGTGGCAAATAGATATTTTGCACATATACTTTTCCTTAATTCACTTTGTTTCAGTCAGATTATAACATAAAAGGGAGGTGTTGGGTACCATTATGCAACTAACCGAGGAAAATTTCAGAATACAGTTGTGAAAAACGAGCCTGCTGCTCATCACATATTTAATAACTCACTGATCTGGTGTATAAGTTTGGCCATTAATTAGCAAAATCCAAGTTATTGGTAAGTTCTATGAGAGCTAACAAAAATATCCAAAATTTTTAGTCAATCTTTATTATCATTTAAAAATATTCCATGTAAGAAATAGGCCTGGCTCTTGTACCTTAGACTATTTCTCTGCAGAAGCCTAAAGTGCTTAGGTAAAGTACATTCCCCACACTACATGTAAAGAAAATACAGATTTCTTGAAAATTTGGAATCAAATATCAGCCTGAGCTACTTTCAAACTAACAGCTCTAGTGGTCAAGAAACTTAATTGCTAGTTACTCAGGCTCCATTTCTAAGTAAAAGTCTTATTGCACCAATATTTTACTATATAAGAAAATAACTATGAGATCCTAACACATACTTTAACAGATCCTACATCAAGACAGAGAGCTTTTAAGACGAGTGAGGCAATAAACCATGTATCTCGTAGCCTCACTAATTAGAGTGAAATATCACCAAGTTGGCCCTGGGTAAGTGACTAATTTTTGGTCATAGTAATATTCAAAGAATCTGCCACTGGAAGGAGATCCTATGCCA
This sequence comes from Potorous gilbertii, assembly GCA_028658325.1. NCBI lineage: Eukaryota > Metazoa > Chordata > Mammalia > Diprotodontia > Potoroidae > Potorous > Potorous gilbertii. The sequence continues at coordinate 357,692,798 of CM053769.1, read as the reverse complement.
GTACCAAAGCTCATCTGAGATAAAGAAACAAAACAAGATGTTTCTACCTAGGGCCATTCCTTTACTTGGAATGGAGCAGAGACTGCTTTAAGTCAAACAGGCCTGCCTGCCATTCCAACTCCTGTGCCTCTACAGGCACACTATTCCCCTCATCCCTCTCCCATGCTTGGCACTGTAGACCATATGAAAAAGTGCTCTCAATTTGATACTGAATCCTACTCTTAACAAAACTGAGTCTTACCTCTAAATCAACTACCACTAGTACCCATTAAGAGTGGTCTTGAATCATACTTACCTTGTTTTCTGGATCATATGTGTTGGGATAGGTCCTAATATCCTTTCCATCATTGCTAAATGTTCTTTACTATCATGTGTCTATAAAAAGGAAAGGCAAAAATAAAAATAAAAATTACCCTTGCTGTATATATACATTAAAATAGCCACCATTAAAGCTACAGTATGTTTCGAAAATATCAAATATAGACCAAAGGTTAGCTGCAAACCAAAAATTCAAAACTGTGTAGTTCACTTCTATAAGCCATGTTTGGGTGACCCATACCAATGCCCCATCCTCAAAAAGGGTTTTAACTCTTTCTTAGGATTTATGAAGTAGAGAATTGAGGTCCAGGGGGCAATGGAATGTACAAACTAAAAAAGGAGTAAGTTTAATGCAGAAACTGAAATTACCTAGAAATCATTTATCAAGCTACATATAGCCTGAATTGAAAATTTATCTTTATTGGATTTCTTCATTATACTCCTTGTACTACCCTTTTTCAGTTATGACACCACTAACTGGGTGAAATCTGTGACTAATGCCACAATGTGTTTAATGCAAACTTACCACAATACTTAAGAACAACTTAACAGTCATGTTCTTAAATTAACTTATGCTTGACCCTGATCCTGACAACTTGAATGGTTACTGTATTTCTTAAAATTTATTTAAAATCCATTGTTAAAGTTATGCAGTTCTACAGTGTCCATAGCATTAGCGAGCCCTCAACAATGACAATATTAACACCAATTACACTGTCACAAGTTAAAACCATTCACAGCAGAATTATATTTTTTTAAACTTTTAGAATCAAAGGTGATGTGTGGATAACTACTTCTAATCACCCAAAATGCTTGAAACCTGGCTTGGTTCAGGCCCTCATCACTGCTTGCCTGAACTACTGCAATACCTTTCTTCTGATTGGTCTGCCTGCGTTCAGTTTTGCCCATCTCCAATTCACCCACAACACAGCTTTCAGACCAATATTCCTAAAAATCCATGTCTGATAATGTCATTCTCCTGGCTCAAAGAACATAGCTCCTCAATGCCTCGAGGATAAATTACAACCTCCTCTGATTAGCATTTAAAGCCCCTAACGATCTGACTCCAGCCTATCTTTCCAGGCTTGATTACATATTACTTCCCCCCTGTACTTTTCTGTCCACTTGAACTGTCCTACTTGTTCTTCATATATGACATTTCATTTCCTGCCTTTATGTATTAGAATAAACTATCATGTCTAGAATCCTTTCCTCCCCTTAATTCCTGTCTCTCCCTTCAACAATCATTTCATGTACTTACTTCCTTCTTCAAGAGAACTTTTCTAATTCCCTCACAATTGTTACTTCTCTCCTGTACACATGCCAATCATTTTAACTTTTTACATATCGTGTATGTATGTACTCATCTGTGAACATTTTACATTCTGTACAGTAGAATTCCATCTTACTTTTGTATTTTTATTCCAAACAGAGAAAAGTGTTTAAAAAATATTTGCTGACTGCTAAAAGAGTTTTGGTTGGTAAGTGAATACTGCACATAAATACACCTAACACATGGACACAATGTAGAATGATCTAAGTATTCTAATTCAATAAAGGATCATGTATGTATGTGTGTGAGTATATGTAATTATTACATACGTAAAACCTAACATTTAAATATTACCGATTATACACACACACACACACACACACACACACACACAAGTTTGGTTTTTTTTTTTCTAATAGCATAGTTACATGCTAAATCAAGTGTTTGTTCAAGAATTATTTCAGAAGGCAGGATTAAAACAAAATTCAGACTAGAGCTAATAATCTTCATTGTCCAGGATATATCAAAGCTCACTTTATAACCACTAAACTAGGCCTGCACAACTTGAAGCCCACAGGCTGCTTATGCTTACAGCATGTCAAAGGCTCTCCTCTACATACAAAGGATGTTTTCCTCTACATTTTTGTGAGCTGCTCAAAATCTTTTGGTGTGCAACAAGCAGCCCTTGAGCATACAGGCCTACACTAAACATAAAATTTTCAAATGGGAGCAATATAGTGCCAGTAAAACAAACTAAAAATAGAAGCAGAAATCTCATTCTAACTTTAACTACCAAATCTAAATATTACTAGTCTCTTAATTCTTTGACTGTCAACACAACACCTAAAACCATGGGCACCTTCTGCATTTATATATTTATCCTTCCAAAATTTCTAAAACTGATTTTAAAAAAGAACTATGATTAAGTAGATTCAGCTTTGAATATATTTGCACCTTGAACTATTTTCCTTCTATACACTCAAAAACTCTTACTAATATTCTGATACATGGCCCCATGAAGAACTAAGTTGGAGGAAGACCTTATACAATACCCAGTAAGTACTCAAATATTAGCTACTAATGATCATTCCTCCTTTAAACGAGGTTAAGTAACTTGTTCAAGGCCAGTTTGATAGTCATATACAGTCAAGACTCAACTTCATGTTTAATATTCTAACCAGGTTACAGTCTATGTAAATCAAAAGGTTTTTTTAACTGAAAGTATATGTAAATTAACTTTTTCAATCCTTAACAGGACATATAATTGTTCGATTATTGTGCTGTGTATGACAAGCAGATGGTGACCATTTTATGTGTACAAAAAAAAAAGGTGATTTGGTCAGCTCTTGAGTTAGGGTTTGAGCAATACTGCTAATACAGACTAGCATGTGATTATTGGCAAGCCATTTAACCTCTCCATTCCCTATATAACTCTAAGATTATAAAGTATCAACGAGCTGCTGATTTGCATTAGTAGACAAAAGTTCCTTTATGAAAGAAACCACAGGTCTTCCTCTCCCCAAAGGATAAAGCATACAAATTACATGAAATTATTAACTACTAATCCAATATGTAATACTTTAATTTCCTGTACTTACCCCATAGATGTGTTGTGTGATGGAATGTGTACACAGAGAGCTTTGCAAACTATAAAGTGCTTTAAAATGCCAGTTATTATGACTTTTACCTTTTTGTCATCATATTGTTTTAATAAATTATATTCTCTGTATTAGATACTTACTTGAAACACTGTGAAACCAAGATAATATTCAATAAGAATGCAGCCTATGCTCCAAACATCACAGGGCTGAGACCATCCCAATGCTAGTGTAAAAAAGAAAAAGTTACTTTATCTCTTAAACATTTTTTCAAAACCAACATTTACTATCCAGGTTCATCTGCTGCATAATTAAATGTGTATACGTATAGATTTATTAACAATTATCCATGTCACTGACAATTCCAACACAATAACCAAATCTCGTTTTGAGCCTTTAAAAGAAGCTGCTTCTTTTAAAAATAAAGATTTTAATTGCGAATTAAAATGACTATCAATAATATAAAAACATTTATGAAGAAATAAGAATTTATGATTACAGAACTTAGAAATATGACTTAAGATCAAAATTTCAGATATGGAAAGGATTTTAAGACATCATTTAATTCAAACTTCCTCATTTTTATGAAGGATGAAATTTGTGCAAAATAGTTGAATGACATGACCAAAGTTAGTAAGAACTAGAGCTCTGTCTCTGATAGAATAGCAAATGCAAACATGAAAATTGGGTATACACTGAAAATAAAAAGGGTGACTTCACAATAAACCATGAATCCCCAACTTTTTTTTTTAAATAACTATACCTGAAGGGGTGAGAAAAAAAAAAAGAATAAAAAGAATGGATGGCATGGGCTGATACCCTGTAATCAATGAAATCAAGTTTCACAATTTACCAAAGGAGAAGCCTTAATGCATATACAGCAAAGCATCTTATGAAAATGGCAATTTTATGTCCCAGTAAAGTAACAGAAAAAAATACTTCCAAAAAAAAAAAAGAGAGAAAAATACTTCTAAACACTAAGATTTTCTGACTTGTTACCTGTTAATGTCACTCACTAGTCAAAAAGAGTACAATTCTAATTAGCCCATAAACCAAATTTGCAAACATTCTTGAAATATAACCATCTGCTATTTACAGTGTTACAGATAGGGTTCACATTTTACTTCATAACCACCATTAATAGTAGGTGTATATACCAAATGTCAACATAATGCTCAGTTTATACAAGTACTTAAGAATTTTACTTATAGCTACATGTAACAGAAAACTGATGATCTACAATGAAATTAAGAATCCCAATGTCTACTAACCTAAAATGACTTCTGGAGCTCGGTAGTGTCGTGTAGATACTAAAGTACTGTGATGTTCATCATCATATGTTGCACTTCCAAAGTCAACAACTTTAATATCAGTATTTTTCAGTGTGCGTTCATCACGTTTCTGAAAGAGACTGCAAGTTAATTGTACATGAAAGAGGTTAAGATGAGTTAAACACATCACATTCTATTAAAAACAAGCCAACATACCATTTTAGAGTTGTACTTGACTACATAATCAGATTTAACAAACAAAATATTTTCAGGTTTCAGATCTGTATGGGTCAACTTGTTGTGATGCAAGACTACAAGAAAACAGAAAAGCATTTGTTAGTTTTTAATTCCTTAATTTTGTCTTCAAATTCCAGAAAATTAACATTAAACATACTTACAATTTATGGACTGACAGATCTGATATGCCATCTGCCTGATATGGTCAAGTTGAAAGGGCAAAAAACTATTTTCTTTAATAAAATCATAGGTACTGAGTCCCAACAGTTCAAACACAATGCAAACATGACCATGATGATCAAACCATTCCAGCATTTGGACACATCGACTGAAAATACATAGCAAAAAAAAAAAAAATTAGATCACAAGACATATATACTACTTCCTACTAAAAGAAAGCATGACAATACATAGTCCAAATTCATACTTACAATACACTGTTGGGATCAGTACTGTTTAAGTGCTCCAATACTTGAATTTCTGAACGAGCAGCTTCACGGTATCTACCAACATTTTTTACAATTTTCACTGCAACATGTGTATCATCCCTTAAAAATAAAAATCAAGTATTCATTTCTTTATCAAATTTTAACAAAAATGCTATGACCACTGTAACATAGCTGGCACTAGCAACCCAAAGCTTTGCTTAAAACTATGTTATTTAATAACACAAGATATAAGGAAAATGTATGTTGATTATGTTTATTTAAAAAAAGGAAAACCAGCAGGTAAGTTGTTTTAATCCCTGACATATGTTCGCTAAAATTAAGTTTTCATAGCACATTTTGCATTTTACACACATTTCCCTTACTTAAAAGTATTTATCTATTGAAATGTACTCTAATGCCTCATTGTGACATGAAGATCACTCATCATACCAGTAGAATACAAGTTTTGGCAAGTCCTAAATTAAGGTGGAAAGCTCCCGACCAAGAAACTACCTAAATCTGTTGAAAACCATCGCTAGATTGGGTGTAGGGTGACTAAACTTTTGCAGGGAGAGAGGGAGAAAAGCATGAGGCACATAGAGCACCAAACCAGGGGTTGCAATTTGCATTTAAGGAAGGAATACCCCACATCAACAAAATCATAGGTACTTGAGATCCGAAGTAAAATACTATATGAATTCATTCTCTAAAAAGTTTCTAGCTAGCTGCCTTAAGTGAGTCATTTTGATATTTACTGCATTTCGTATTTAGCAATTTTCAGAAGTAAATATTTGATTTCCTACAATGACAAAAGATAAAAATCAAAAAAGGGAGACACTAAAAATTTAGCTTGGGCACAGTATTTGCTATCATTATGAGCAATCTACATAAATATCTTTCACTCCCTCCTCCCCAAAAACTTATTTGGTCACTCAGTACACTTCTCACCTCCCTGCCAAATGCCAAATGGATCCGAGAATAGACAGTGTAGAAGTTATACAAACATATCCTTCCTAGAATAAGGATACTAAAGACAAGCAAACACCAATCACTAACCTGCCCCTGCACACACCTGCTTTAATTTCATAGACTCTCATCTGATTTGGTATGTCTAGTCACAATCTGATCCATCCAACCAACCAGTAAGACAATTAACAAAAAATTTCAAACAAAGAGCAACACCCTGATTGTCCCTCTCCCAAGTAAATAATTGTTCCCATTCAAAATAACATGGTCCAATTTTCATACAAATGTTCAAAACCAGATGAAAAACTTACATGTCACGATCAATGCACTCTACTACTTTGCCAAAAGCTCCTTCACCCAAAGTAGCAACAATTTCATCTAAAGTAAAGAAAAAAAAACCTTTTAAGTTTCGGAGCAACTGATTATCAATTTATTCAAACAATAAAATACTATCAATATAGATTATTTTCAAATGTCACTATCAATGTATAACTAAGGTCTCAGCACTCAAATAAGTTATTTTATTGTCAGCTGCTACAAAAACAATTAGATACGACTATCTTTCTTGCTAAGCTCAAATTCCATCATCTATTTTGAAACTTTAAAATAGGAATATTTAAATTCTACAGAAAAGAAGAAATGCAAAACAAACCCACAAAAAACAAAACAAAAAACAATGAAGAGTTTTTTTAGCCCCCCGCTGACATACTATTCTTAACAGATTATTCTGTCTGCAAAGTTAAAAAAGTGTTGAAAAATATTCTATACATCTTGCTCTTAGAACGTCTCCACTTTGACAGATCAGGTGACCCTCCTCATCATCCTCTATACTCCTGGATCTTTTCCTTCGGTGACTCTTCTGGAACGGCAAGTGGGCAGCACCAAGATCGTCCAGCCAATCAATATATCAGAGTGAATTCAGGGCAGAATACGCAATTCATTCAGCGGGGAGATATTCAGGCATTCAGATACGCACCAGGCCACGAACAGTTGGCAGGAGCAATTTCAAATTCAGTCCCCAGAAATTCACAGGGCACAGTTTATGTTACAGAAGAAAAACATGGCAAGGAACAGATTTTCAGATAAGATACTTAAAGTAGCAATAGAAAAAACAACACAATTGTTTCTTTAAACACTGATATAACTGAAGTCTGAAATTTAAAGAATGCAATGTCATGATTTACTAAGCTCTTGCTACCAGGTTCATTTAAAAGTTTATGTGTTGAGAGTTGAGTTCTTTAGTTTTCAAAAAGTTTAAAAATGCCAAGATTATTTGAAAGTAGCTCTTATCAAGCAATATTTTAAAATATACATCAATAAAATGAAAGGGGAAAAATAAAAGCTATTTAATTGCAACGTTCAACCTAATAAATGCTGTGCTACTGAATATCACTTGGAAAAAAAAATAAATTTAAAATTGACATGTGAAATAGCTGAAGATGTTTAAAAGCAGGCAACACTTTTCAGATCACAAATTACATATTCAGCACCCATTTTGAGAAATTCAATTAGGCCGGTTGCAGACACAGAAGCACTGTTCTGTGGAACTATGTATCTCCAAGTTAACAGGTTTTAGTTATCCACCAGTGCAGTTTTTCATATTTCTTTCTGAAATTTCAGGAAAAGGATGCATGTCTTTAACTTTTGAATTCTATTAAAGTTTTGGATTTATAGGAAAGGAGGGTGCTTTACTTTATCATAACATAGTTTATGCTGACGATTACATGATAAATACAAAACCAAAGTATCTTCTGGCATTAGTTGAAAATAAGTGGAAACTCAACTATACCAAACCTAAGAAATGGCCTGTTGAAAATGAACAAGTGTAGATAAATGAATGTTAGTTAATAGGGATTACTTATGGAAATCAAAACAGAAAATTTCATTTAGGGATCCATATAATGTATAAATACAGCTGTAACATATTTTCAATTAAAAATTACATATATAACGAAGCTTTCCCAAACTCGTGTGCTCATAAAGAGCTCTTACAAGAATCTAGCCAAAATAAAAAAAAATCAATCATACCGAATGTGATTGATGGCTTGAACAATGTCTATTACGCTTCCTTTTTGGACTACTTCTCCTGCTTCGGCCTGAAGATTTACTGCAGTGGTTGTGATAACTGCTTTCATAGTCTCTATGATAATGTCTATGATCATATCCTTCACAGTAGTCATTTCTGTATTCATCAACATATCTCCGCTCACGATAATCTCTCTCATTTAAGGATCTTACTTCCAAATAATGACTGAAAACACATTTAAAGTACATGCTAATCATTCTTTTGCTTTAGATATAGCAGTTCTAACATAAGAAGTTAAACCAAGAACTTCTGGTGTCACAAAGCTACTTTGCTAAGGGAAGAACAACTAGCAAATTAATTTAAATTTACATTTCTCTCAAAGGTAATTGATAAAGAAAAAATTCTTTCTTAATCACAGCCAGACTAGTAACAGAAAAATGTGCTTGCATTTCACAAGTCCTTGTGGAACTTTTATTGTCTTACATTTCACAGGGAAGGAACAAATTTATTTTAAAATCTGAACAACTATATTACATAATGTATTTCAGATCCCATGGTAAGAGAAAAAAAGGCTAACGCAGACGAAAGAGTAAACTGTTCTTTAGCTAGTAGTTCTTTTTAAACTGTGAAATTATTAACCATTCACTACAGAGAAAGATTAGATTTTTTTCTATTAAGCATAAAAACTAAATTACTATAAAACACTTAAAACTGCCCAAAGCATTATCATGAAAAGCAAGTACCATAAAAGAAGCTTTTCCCTTAGTGCCACTGTGAAAAAATTACTGGCTGCATGTAAACTAGTCTAAATATGAAATACTTAATTTTCTAATATGCATAACCAACATTAGTCAATCTCTCCCCTTTTATATATACAAATATAAACATGTTGACTGGAGCATGCAGGGGAACTTTGCAATCAACAATACTTGAGAATCCCAACAGACTTTCTCACTATTCAATGTTTTTACACTAGAGACTATTTTTCATTTATTACTCATTAGTCTGATAAAGGAACTCCAAAGCTGCATTAGCACTGGAATCCAACGTAACTGTTGTTAGGATTACAAGTTGGTGTGATATAGGGAAAAGAGAACTGGACATGAGTCCTAAAACCTGGGTTCAATTTCTAGATTAGACACTTGATAGTAGTATGCAAGGCACTTCATCTCTGTGACCTGTTTCCTCATTGGCAAACTGGGAATAACACTTACTACTACACAGGTGTGAGGAAAGCATTTACTAAGTCTTTAAGACCTATATAAATCTGAGCTGTCATTACTGTTTTAAAATTCTATCACAAAGGGAAAGTCTTCCAAATCATATTTTGCAGTTTCTTGGAAAAAGCCTAAAAACAGGCTTAAGATTCTATAAAACAAGTCTGCTTAAGAAAAAGGGGGGAAGAAAACATACTGCTCTACAGTAACCCCTACTGGCTAATTTAGAATACTTCCAATTCCCCAAAGGCTCTCCCCATCCAAAACAGATTTGAGAAAAGGAAATCTCTGAAGACAAGGTTAAACATCAACTCTTGAAAAATTGATGTTTAATTCTTAAAGAGTCAATACTTCTTAAATGGTTCAGAAAAAACCTCATTTTGATTAACTCATTACCCAAATTCTATGTACCAGTAAGGATGAAATAAAATAAGTTTCAATACTATTGAAATTTTGAAAAAACCAGTATTTCTTTATATATAGTTTGACTAGACTAGTGATTTCATTTATATATGTATATGTGTAATGTATATTACATGTATGTTTTACATATAAATACATATACACACACACATATACAAAACGCTCCCAGTGAGGAACTTCCTCTATCAACACAGATGAGCACCAGCTTTAAGAGTCAAAAGAGTTGCCGGAAGGTTAAGTGACTTGCCCAGCACCACAAAGCCAGTATAAATCAGAACAGTGCCTTGAATTCATGGCTAGAAGTCAGCTCTAAATCCACTATATATAGCCCATGCCTGTTTATTTATTTTTTCCCCTAAATCACTGGCTTACGTATTACCAGAGTGGCTTGTTATACCTTCCATTAAACAAATATGTGGAAGGTACCATATAATACACTAGAGACCAAAACAAAACCCTTGCCCTCAAGCTTAGATTCTAACAGGGTAAGAGATAAAACATATATAGAGATAGGTATGATACAAAGTAATTTGAGGAAAAGGGCTGGAAATATTAGGAAAGCCTTCCCACAGCCTTCAGTGGGTGAGTTTAAACCTTGAAAAAATAAAGATCCTGCTCTTTCAATAATTCTGAACATTACAGAATTCATTCTTTGCATTCCATTCTACCCTTTCAAGATCCAATTCAATTTGTATCTCCTTCCATAAAGCTTTTCCTTACTACTCTAGCACCTTCTTCAAGCACTTACTGTCTGTGTTATTCATTTAGCACTTCTATTTTATACTTTATACTATTAGCTATCTTTTTGTGCATGCTTTATTTTACTCTGCTTCTTGGGATTACTCCACAGCACTTGGCACAGATACTTTATACAGATCAACATATACTCAATAAATATTCTTGACATTGAATTGAAAAGGTAAAAACTGAAAATCTGTAATTTACACTAACAAGTGTCACAATTTTATTAATTCAAATCATTTACCAATCTGCTTCTTTAAACTGTAGATGTGGTTTACAGTGCCTGTTCTCTTGCGTACTACTGTGGGATCTCTTCTTGCGTTTGTGACTGCTACTGTAGCTTTCGTGACCCCAGCTTTCTCTACCATCCCAATCAGGACAGTGAGTTCGTTTTGAATGCCGCATCTGTAAACAAAATACAGAAGGGGGAAATGAGGGATAAAGGTTATATTCTAGGTTTAAATGATCACACAGTAAAAAGGAGAATATATATTATCATTTTGTAACTATAAATACTTTTTGAAAAGATGCTTTATTTCCATGATTTGTCAAATGTTACAAAGAAAGCAGTATCAAGCAAATGCTACAGCTGTCCTCTAATAATTTACATGCCATTCAGCCTAAAGTGATTTAATTTCATTTCCAAGAACTAGTAGATTAAATAATTTAAACAAGAAAAAATTATGAGGAAGTTATTTTCCATTCTTATATATGGGAGAGTTTAAAGTCCTCAATATCCTCTAAGGACATATACATTAGCGATAAGACTGACCAAAAGGTAAAAAGCTACTGAAGCAATCTGCAAAGAATTTTGTGAAATATAATTTGATACACAATCACCCTTATTTTATCTACTTTTAAGCCACATTTGAGGTCTTATCCACATCCAACCAAACAGAAGACATATGCCATCTCACACCATCTCTGTCAAATAAAACATCTTACCATCCAACTGGGTGCCAAGTCTTGGTGATTCCACTTCTACATTTCTCCAAGCTATTTCCTATTTATTCAAAAGGCCACAATAACCTAGTCAGACCTACATCATTTCTCCCCCTAAACTATCACAAAGGCCTATATAGTTTTCCTAGCTCATGTATTTCCCCTCTCCAATCTATTATTCTCAAAAAGATGCCAAACTGATACTCTTAAAGCACAAGTCTGAGCATATATTTATTCACCTACTCAAGAAATTACAATGGCCCTCAATTACCTCTAGGATCAAATGCCAACTCCTCTAGCACTTAAATACTTGCTCCAACATATCTTTCCAACTTTATATATTATTCCCTCTCAAGAATTCTTCTGTAAAACTGGCCTTTTTTGCTATTATTTATTACTCATACAACGTTTTTCATCCCATCTCTTTGCCTTTGTGTAGATTGTCTCCCATGTTTGTATTGTTCCTCATTGTCACCTCTTAGAATACTTCAAAACTCAGATCAAGTACTCATTCTATATGAAGCATTTTCTGATCCCCCAGCTTTTAGTGTCTGCCTATACCTTTCATATTTACTATGGATATATTTTCTATATATAATCCTAATCCCACAGAGGACAAGTACTCTCATTTTTGTCTCTAAAACCTAACAAAGTGACACAGAGTATTAGGTAAACCCTTGTTCACTACTACATCTGCTTCATTCCTTTTATCTGCCACTAAATTGAATTTTCCTCCAAGTTCAGTCCTTAGGTTCAAACCAACTCTTTCTCCTCTCCACTGCAATTAATCTAGGATAGTGAAATACAAATACAGTAACTCCTATGTGGCTGAGCCAGCATGCTCAGAAGCCAAAGGTTTTAGCCCTTAGGTTGTAAACAAGAAGACACATTAAAGGGGAAGGAAATTTTTCATTTACCAGAAAGAGAAAGAAGCCAATTAGGAAAGTTCTATGCAAACTATTTTCCTCAAATCAATTTAAGGAGCCCAAGCCAAGGAAAAAAACACATTCAAGAATTTGAAATTCATTTCAACCTAGGTGACAGGGCAAATCTTTCCCTTTAGAGTCTTACTTTCCTCACATGTAATGAGGAGGTTGGCCTAGATGATCCCTAAGGGGATCTTCCAGACCTAAAGTCCATGGGATTTAGACCCATGGCTCTGCTCTTTCTGGTACAATTACACTCCAGAAGTTTTTAAAAAGAACTTATGAATAATAACTCTACTTGTGATCATTTGCATGTATATGTCAATTAATGTTACACCATAAAATATATTTTGAATTTTTAAAAAGTCAGCTATTAAGCATCAAAGCAATCAACTTTCATTTCTGAAATAGTTATTTAGCTTTTTTTTTTTTTGGCAGAAATCCTTCATAAAATAACTTGCACATTTCCTTGCCTTCTTAAACGGTGGAAATTTGTACTATTCTCTTCATGACTAAGGACTGTTTGTGCTATTTCAATATAATGCAGGTCTACTGCTGCTTTCTGATCACAAAAAAAACCTGTCTCTTTGCACAGCCTTCCCACTGAAATTCCCTCCTGGTTTGCTGTTTCTAATTTACTGTGGGGAAGTCAGAAAACATAAAATTCATCATACGATTGGTTTAGACTAGAGTCTAAAGAGAGTCTGACTCTTTCTTTATGAAAGTGTATGGCTTTGGTGCTCTCAGGCTTCATTTCAAATATTCAGGCCTTTAGGCCCTCAAGACTTTCCTCCGGACAGAGTGGATATTACTATGCGATTTCATTTTATTTAGAATCTCCAATTATTAAAATTAGAGACGGAAGTTACTTTCAAATCTTCAGACATAATCAAGTTAACCTAAACACCCTTATGCAAGGAATAGATTAGATTGTATCTCTCTTAGAAAGCTACATCTGATGGATTACAAAAATTTACATGCAAGTTTACTTCTGCAGAGCAGCAAATTATTAAACAATACTAGATGTCAGCTGACTTGTAGGATGATCACAAAAATCTGTTAAATCTATCTGTCCTATCAGTAAGGAAGTCATTGCTTCAATCCACGGGAAAGTCTGCTTCATTGTCACAATACCAAGTTCTACCTAACAATTATACATACAAATAGTTAATTCACCATCCCCTCTGCAGACGCAGCCTTTCTACGAAGAGCAAGAGGCCTGGGGTGATTTTTGGGTAGCAGGTGAGGCTGAAAACAGGGCATCCATTACAAACATGCTCACCGGCCGCCCCCCCCATCCCAAAAAAACCCCAACACATCACCTACTACCTCACAAACTTTCTAGAATAACAGACATCTTTTTTCTTTCTCAAAATAAAATAAAAAGAAAACCTCTGGCGCCGCGGAAAAACCTTAATTTAAAAAAATCCTTAAGACGTAACAAACGTGCGGGAAAAGGTGACTTTTCGGGATCGATAGTCGGCCTTCCTTAATAAAGCCGGGGCGCTTCCACCCCGGGGGCACACGCACGGGCGGGGGAGGGGAGGCGTGGGGATTACACAGCAAAGTCAAGCTCGCAGGACCGCTCGGGTCCGCGGACCCCGGCAAGGGCATCTCCCCCGCCCCTCCCAGGGTAAGCCCCGGCGGCGCCGGCCCAGAGGAGCAGCGCCACTCGGGTCCTCCCCCGCCCCCGAGCTCCCCCTCCGGCGCTCCCTACGCGGGGCGCGAGGGCACGGGCGCTGCCATTATTTCTCGAAGCCCTAGGACGTAGGTTCGAATCCTGACTCGGACATTAGCACCGTGTTCTCGGGGTTAAGTCGCACCTCTGCTGAGCCTCAGGGGTCCCGTCTGTGCCACCAAGGGGCCGAGGGTTCGATGACCTCCAAGGTCCCATGCCCGCCCGAGGTCCCGTCCGCTCCGGGGTCTCAGCGGCAGCCCCGGGCCCGCTCGGCCGTCCCGTACAGGCCTCGCGGCCCCGCGCAGCTCCGCAGACCCCCGCCCGCCGCCCCTCACTCCGGCCCCGCAGCCTCGGCGCGACAGCCCGGGCCGCCCCCGGGTCCCCGCGATGAGGCCTGGGGCCCCCGGCCACCACCCGCCTGCGGCGCCCCGCGCCCGCCCGCCCGCCCGGGGCGTTACCTCGGTGCAACCCAAGGGTCCTCCGGATGGCGACGCAGCCCAGCCTCCGCCTCCCCTTCCCGAGCCGCAGCTACGAGCCCTAGACAAAATGGCGGCCGCGCTATCTCCCGGGCCCTCCAGGAAGCCGCGGACGCCTCCGCCGCCGCCCACGCCGCGCGAACGCGCCTGCGTGACAGAGCCCTCCCGCCGGCGCCGCGACGGGGGTGCGCTTGTCAGCGCCAGCGTAGGCGCGTCCCCGACGCAGGGCGCGGGGGCGAGCGCGAAGCCCTGGCGGACGCGGCGCGGCGCGGCTCTTCTGGCTCCACCTCCTGCCCTCGCGGTTGATTCCCCTAGTAAACACCCGGCAGGAAGCCCTGGGGCGGGGAAGTTTAGCCGCAGTCTCTGGCCACACCCAGGGGCGGGCCCGAGACCCGCCCAGCTGGTTCAATAAATAGCCCTCAGGTGTCTCCGAGTAAGAGGCGTAGGCCGCACACCCCCTGCTGTGCGCTGGGGAAGTGGGTGGGGGCCTTCTGGGGGGGTGCGGGGAGGCAGAAGATGGCTTGGCACAAAGTCGTGCCCTCGTCCTGTTCTCCCCGCTGCCCCCTGGACTCCCATACCCCTTCAAGGCTCGGCTCCAGCGCCACCACGTAGGGAAAGTCGCGGTCCTCCTCTCCCCATCCCCACAAATCTGGCATTACTTTTTTGGTACATTTTTAAAAATTTACTTAACTACCCAAAGTTGCAAGGATAAAAAAATGAGCTGGAAGGCACCGTAGAAGCTGTCTAGTACAAACCCCTCGTTTTACTAGTAAGGAGACTGAGGCTCAGAAAGGTGAAACAACGGCTTGCGCATGATTCCACAGCTGCCGACTGTCAGAAGTGGGATTATAATCCATGCCGGTAATGCCTTGTATAAAGGGCAGCACTTGGAATCTGGACGACCCGAGTTCAAATCCTACCCCAGATACTCGCTATATGAGCTCAGGCAAGTCCCTTTAAAAAGAAAACTCTGTTTGCCTTAGTTTCCCCATTTGTGAAGTAGGGATAACAATATCACCTCCCTCCCATGAGGATAAAATGAAATATTTATGAAGCGTTTTACAAACCTGAAGGCGCTATATCATTCCTAGGGGTCATCCTCATTAGTATCCTGCCCCCCAGAGGGAGCAAGCTTTCAGCTACGCCTCAGTACCAGGAAACCTTCTTGAGGGCAGGAATAGCGTTTTGGGTTTGGGGTTTTTTTTGTCTTTGTAGCCCCTAAAGCTTAGCACAGTAACTGGCACATCGTAGGTTTTAATAAATGCATGTTGAATTGAGTAAAGTAGCAGTCAACTGAATGCAGTGAGTCCACTAGGACGGGTCTTTCCAATTAAAGGCACTTCTGGAAGGAAGTGGCAGTTGGGTTCTCAGGATAAGTCAGATTTCTGGGGTCCTGTGAGCCTGTGATTTATCTTTGCATCTCCTTGGAGTCTCTAAAAGCATTGATTATCAGGGGAGCATCCCCTGGGACAAGCTCTACATTCACCAAAAAGAAAGGTCTGGCCACCGTCAACAGGTCAATGTCAGAAACTGATCAGGTTAAGGTTACAATTTCACTCTAAGGTCCATGCGCATTCCCACCTGCCCTGCGGCTGAATGTTAGTGAGCTCCTTCAGAGCTGGAAATGTCTTGACTTTTCTGTCTGTATGCCTTCCAAATAGAACTTCACATAAGCATGTAATAAATGCCTTTTCATCGCTTATTTATTTTGTTATAAATTCCTTATTTATATTTCATATTTACTTATCAAATGCAGGAGTTTTGTCTTTGCTCTGCAGCTTTTGGCAAAGTACCAGACGCAGAGTGTGTCCTTAATATATACTTGTTGAATTAATGGAAAATTTTAAAAATCCAAGTGCTATGTGAAAGGTTTGAGGAAACCTAAGGACATTACGTTCAAAGGGATCAGAGAATGATTCTTGGAGGAGGTAACATTTGAGCTGAGTTTTAAAGGATGGGTAAAAATTTACCAGGCAAAAATAAAAAGGTAGATCAGTCTAGGTATAAGGAACAACAGCCCAAGCAAAGTAATGGAGGTATAAGAGTGAAGTACATGTTCAGGGCTTAGAGTTGTCCAGTTTGTCAGAAGTATAAGGGTCCTGGAAAGGAATAATGGGAAAAGTAAGGTGGTGGGCATGCCAGAAACATGCCACTTTGAATGCAAGATGGAGGAGTCTGAAACCTCTCCAGGCCTCAGTTTCTACATCTGTTAAATGATGGGATTGGACTAGATAATCGCTAACATTCATGCACCTTTAAGTCCTAAAATTCAAAAAAGTACAGGTTGAGTCACACAACTTTCAGTGCCATGAGGGCAGCATGGTCCCTTTGGAAAGAAAGTAAAATTATCTTTTCCACAGAGGTCCAAATTCCTTCTCCTTTTATTCTCACTCTCTCTCTATACTAGGCACTCACTGGCTTCGTGTTACCTTCTGACTATCCATAACTTCATCCTATCACTGACCTTCCCAAAGTCCCAACAGAATTTCTCCAAACATACCGTTCATCAGAACTGACATGTCTACAATGTGGCTGATTTCAAATAATAGGGGAAAAAATTCTAATTTAATAAAATAAAGTTTTATTTTAAAGTAACTTTTTAACTCTACTTTCTCATTGAGGCAAAGTGTGAAAAAATATTTTGAACAAGAAATTCTGAAGTATTTTACAAACCAAATAGAGCATCCATGCTCCCCCAGCCTCCTGTCACAAAAGCCATCATAACAAGAGTCAACAAAGCACTAGACTTCTGGGAGACTGACAATCCTTGCTGTTGACCTTCAAGGCCCTTTCAATTAATGGGGTTTGACTGGAATCAAATGACCCAAGCAGTGTTCTGGTAAAAAGTATTCCTGTGTAGGTATGATGAAATGACCCTCATACTTTTGTTGGGAACTTTATGTACAGTCTTAGTTATTGCATGTATCCCATACATGTGTTGTAAAATCATAATTGACTTGGAGTGAACACTTCTCCATGGAGGAAGAGGTGTGAGCTATGACTCCATAGAGTTCCTCAAGGATTTTCCTTTAGCCTTTTGTCAGTGGTATGCATGACAGCATAGGTATGCTTTTCGTATTTGCAGATAAAATCAAGTTAGGAAGGAATGCCAACATATTGGATGGTTGATAAGGATCCAAAAAGATCTGAACAGACTGGACCAACAGGCTGAACTGACAAAGATGAAAATAATTAATAGAGAGAAATAAAAAGTCCTACTCTCAGGTCCAAAAAAATAAATTATACTAGTATAACACAAGAAAAACAAAGCTAGATAATAAATTCACGTGAAAAATATATAGGGACTTTTGCAGGCAGTACAGTTGGTGTATATCATCACTAGGACACAGCAGTTAAAAAAGCTAAAATGATTTTAGATTTCATCAATATATGCCTAATGTCTAAAATGAAGGTGATAGTCTTGAGTTGAATATTGTAGTTACATCTGAGAAAGAAGGACATTGACAAACTATAACACATCCAATGGAGAATGATCAAAAAATGAAGAATAGACTGCAGACCATGCCTACAGAAGATCAGTTGGATATTTAGCTTGGAAAAGAGAAGATATAAGAGGATGAAGTGTTTTTAAATATTTTGAAGGATGTTATATGGAATAGAGATGATACTTGTTCTTCTTAACTCGGGGCGGGGGCATCATCAAAAAATAATGGATAGAAATAGCAGGGAGGCAGATTGTAGCCCAATATAGATATTTCCTAAAACTTTTGAACTGTTCCAAGTGGAATGGGCTATCTTAGACAGTAGAGAGTTTCCCATGACTGAAGATCTTCTTACAGAAATTGAAATATTACAAGGGAAATTCCTGTTTGGGCTCAAATTGGATTTGTGGATCTCTTATGCCTGTCCTGGCTGGCCATATTAGTCAGCACCTTTTTTTTCTACTGTTGTGACATCCCTCACAGTCTGAGGTGATGATGTCACAGCAGTATTTGTACCTGTAGAAAATGAAGCCATGATGAAACAAGCTATTATTGTTCTTAATTGCCATATTCTGCAATTATTGTACCTGCAAATCCAACCTTCATTTAAAAAGACTCTACGATAATAAAGGTTGGAGAAGATGTGGGAGAGTTGAAGCACTAATTCATTGTTGATGGAGCTGTGAGCTGATCCAACCATTCTGGAGAGCAATTTGGAATTATGCCCAAAGGGCTACAAAAATGAGCATATACCCTTTGACCCAGCAATATCGCTCCTAGGACTGTATCCCAAAGAGATCATAAAAATGGGAAAGGGTCCCACACATATAAAAACATTTATAGTAGCTCCCTTTGTGGTGACCAAGAACTGGAAATCGAGGGCATACCCATCAATTGGGGAATGGCTGAACAAGTTGTGGTATATGAATGTAATGGAATACATTGTGCTATAAGAGATGATGAACAAGAACACTTCAGAGAGACGAGGAAAGACCTATATGAACTGATGCTGAGTGAAAGGAGCAGAACCAGGAGAACTTTGTAAACTGCAACAACCACAGTGTGTGAAGAATTTTTTCTGGTAGATTTAGCCCTTCACAGAAATGCAAGCACCTAAACAATTCCCAATGGACTCTTGAGGCAAAATGCCTTTACACATCCAGAGAAAGAACTGTGGAACTGGATCACAGAATGAAGCAGACTATTTTCTCTTGTGTTATGTTTTGTTTTGCTTTGTATTCATGATTTCTCCCACTCATTTTAATTCTTATATGCAACATGACTTAGGTAAAAATGTATTTAATAAGAACGTATATGTAGAACCTATATAAGAATGCATGCCATCTTAGGGGGGAGGAAGGGAGAAAGAGGGAGGGGGAAAAGATCTAAGATATATGAAAGTGACTGTAGAAAACTGAAAATAAATAATTAATTTTTTTAAAAAAAGACTCTTCCTAAGCAAAAGAAATATTTGCCTTCAGTGTGACTTATGACTTCCCTTTTTGCTTATAGGTTAATAGTTTTGTTTGGTGCATAGTAGCTTGTAACTTCATAATTTGCACACTAAAGTTGACATTTTTTTTTCTTTCTTTGTAACTTATAAGAAAGACTTCTACCTCAAATCCCAAGATAAATATAGTTTCTTCCAATGTCATTCTTAGAGTAATTACTAATACCTGAACTGGGCAGTTTGCGTATCTTGAGGTAACAGCTGTTTGCCTCTCTTGAGATAACAGCTGGTTGTATGTCATCCTTAGCCTAATTTTGAAAACATAACCATTATAGACTCCTCCCCAGATAATAGCCACTGAGGGTCTTGAATGTGTGCCAGGGCTAAATTTGCCCATAAGACCAATCATGAAAAGTCAGAAAAGACTATCTGAGCTCAGCCATGTGTACTCATATGTATATATTCCCAAATCTTCAAGACCTTGGGTGAAAAGAGACTTAATGATAGGCTACTTCGGAAGCAAAGTTTTCTTACCATACAACTACATTGCTGCTCTAGGTTCCTTCTACAACCCTCAGGAATACTAGTACTTGTATTTGTATGTTGAAGGCTGGTCAGAGGAATAGGAACTCCACAGGTATGAAGGAGCATGTCTGTCAACTGGAGGTATCCTAGTGGGATCCTGGCAGCTTTCACATTCCATACATTCCATCCACCTGACCCTACTATGCATAAATATTGGATGAGTTTTCTATCAGGTTTTCTTTACTTTTTAATGGAATGGTGATAACATCTACAACATTAAGTCTGTTTGAGAGCATTTGTTGCTAAAAGTTGGGGAATAAGGAGAGGTAGAGCCTGATTGTCTCTCCAACTCTTAGAATTAACTCCACAAACCTAGGACAAGATCTTCCCCCCTTCCAACTCTGAGATAATATGTGCAAGTGCCCAGTGTGAAAGCACTGTGAGACATTTAAGTGGGTGTAACTATTGTCAATCTTGTCTAGCCTTGCAATAAATGACATGAAGTATGCTGATGGAAGTTAGTGAGACAGGCCAAAGGGTCACACTTGAGGACCTAGAAGGCCACATGTGACCTTGAGGCTGCAGGTTCCCCACCCCTGTTCTAGGTTCAGAGTTAGCAAGGTAACTGATTGCACCTGGAGAACAAAGGCCAGAAATTAATTAGATGAGACTAAAAACTAGTTAGCTCCAGGAAGTTGGTCAAGTTCTTCAATTATGATGCAATTTTTGATATTTCAGGTTTAAATTCTACATCCAAGTGATTTATTTACTTTGTACTGGTGAAGTTTGCTTTATTTATCCTTCTTTCCTTTAGTTGTTAGTAAAGTGCTTTTTGAAAAACCCAATTTCTACCTTGGCTGAATTATAGACAGAAAAGGAAAGGGGCAGTTGTGGGAAGGCCAGAGGAAGCTGTGGGGGATTTAGGAATCCCTAGATGCTAGCCAAAATGTAATAGCAATGTTGGAGAAAGAATGTTAGTAGTCTCAAGACTCTCATCTGCCATGGAAGAAAGATAGCTAATTAATTTACAGTTTTAGTTATGTTGATTTTGAAGTAGAGTATTCCTCAATTTAAATTTGTGCTATTTTCTAAGAATGACTGATTAGCCCTCTCAGATTAGTATACTTGCCTTCACCAAGGAGCTCTAACCCTCTGGCCAAAGGCTAGTTTAATCAGAGGTATAGATCTTAAGTGTTTCAATATTTAACTGAAGAAGCTATGTACACATGAGAGTTTGGAGAGCAGCAATATTAGAAATCTATAATATTCAGAAATCTGACCTAGGATCATAGATTTAGAGCCAGAGGAGACATTTTGTAGTCATCTAGTCTTACCCCTCCTTTAGAAGAGAAAACTGACATCTAGGGACAGGGAGTATTTGTCTAAGGTTATACAACTATTGAGTGGCAGAACCCAGACTCAAACCTGGGTTCTCAGACTCCAGGTCCAGTTTTTTGCTTACTTTACCACATCACCTCCAATCAAATTCAGTCTGCTGATCAGAATTTCTCTTTGTGTCAGTTAATGGGGGATGATATGGTCTTCTGGTAAAGATTAGGCAGAAAAAAATAACCGGCAAAAGAAATAAGATTTAAGGTGCAGGGTAGCTGGGTATCTTGCCTGGAGCTTTGAAAGGTACAGCATAGTAGCCATAGCTATTGTAGCCTTCCTGATTGCCTGATACAATGAGAACTTGCCCCCTGACAGATGGGTAGATGAATTTAAATCCTTGTTTGGGCTTCACCAAAAAGTACTGTTCTGGGAAGTGAAAATAAGGAATTTAGGAGAAATGTGGGAAATGATAGAAACCTGAACTGAAGTATGGTACTCTTCTGGCCCCTTCTCCAATTCCCAGTGCCCACACAGCTCTTTCTCCCTTGTGCCTAAGCCACTACCACTCTCCAAGACTATACATCTTAAGGCCAACTTCTCCATGAAGCTATTCCTAATTGACTATTCCAGTCCTCACTGATCTCCCCATTCTCTGAATCCCTATCAGCCTTACAGTCACTGCCACAAAATTTAGTGTATCTTTATATATAGAAGCATATTATTGCTTACAATGCTAGCCTTCATTCTTCTAACACAAATCTGTATTAAGTGTCTACCCTACATTGTAGAATACATGATATGGGGGGCTCGAGAAAGAGAGAAAAAACAAGTGACAAGAATTTTGCATTCAAGCAGTTTATAATATATTAGTTGAGATAAAATATGGGTGGATACATGACTAAAATATAAAGAACATCATAAAATCAAATAAGAGAGGTACAAAAAAAGATAACAGTTCTGATGAAGTAATATGGTGCTTAAGTATATTTTCTGTAAATCAGTGTTATTCAGTTTAGAAACAAAACAAACTTGTGTCCCTCCCTCTGGACAAGATTCTTTCAAATGTGTCTTCTCAGTCTAAGGTTCTATGGTTTCTTCAACATTCCAGCAACAACTTGTCTATATATAAAAGGAAGCAGACTAAGAGAATTCCTTTGATCACAAAGTTCATGTTTTTCCCAGCTTCTCATAGTATAGCTATCAATCACAGTAATATGCTTATCAAAAACATAAAAATATGCATTCTACATATCACATTATGATCGGTGAGCACCAATATATGAATTCACTTAACGTTCCAAATGAGAGGTCTAAACTTTATGAACAGACTTTAATGTGAGACAGTTTGTAACTAAAGTCCCAGAAATCACCTGGAAAAAATTGTACAGGC
This sequence comes from Potorous gilbertii, assembly GCA_028658325.1. Classification (NCBI taxonomy): domain Eukaryota; kingdom Metazoa; phylum Chordata; class Mammalia; order Diprotodontia; family Potoroidae; genus Potorous; species Potorous gilbertii. The sequence continues at coordinate 357,670,138 of CM053769.1, read as the reverse complement.
TTAAAAAAAATTAAAATGTCCTTGTGCTTTTTGTTAATTTTTAAGTACTACTCTTCATTTCATTAGAACTTCCATAAATCTGAAACCCCAATGGCAATGATTACTTACATTCCTTAGTCATTAGCAAGTCGATGCTGAATTCATCTTTCTGTGAGAGGAGTGTCTTTCAAATTGCCAGTTCCTGAGGCAACAGCTACATCAATGTCCATCATGACAATAGGACAGTGGGTCAATTTATCTTCTTCCCCTCTTCTTATATCATTGCATGTCACAATATGTCTCACTTGATCATGAGCACTGAGTCACAAAAAGGCTTGAAGACATCCTGCATCACTACTGTCCATTATTAGGATGTTTCTTGACTGCAGTTAATACATAACAAACAGCTAAGAAGGATTCTGTTCCAGAATTCATAGAATCTCAGAGCTTGGAGGTCATTGAGTCCAGTTTCTACCTGAATAAGAATTCTTTCCACTTTGGGGCAATTCTGTTGGGAAATCTGTCAAACTGAAGTCTGTCTCTCTGCGATTTTTCTAAACACTGCTCCTGGTTTTGCTGTGTGGGGTCAACAGAACAAGTCTGTGTGAGTTATGTGTTTGATAATGCATGAATAAGGAGCTTGAGTCAATGCTGTAGGTTTTCATGTGGGTTTTATGTGAAAATTTTACATCAAAAACCTTTTGTTATACCACTTCTGAGCTATCTCCAAGTCCTATTCATAAGTTGGATCCCCTTAGAGATGACTACTCCAGGCCAAAGTACTTTGTGGAACAATACTTCTAAAACTAGAATTCACAAGGAATTAATAATACACTATCTTTAGTCATTCAGAGGACACAGTTCAATACAGAGGAATTTACTGAAATGGCATGGTAAGATGGGGATAGAGCAATGGAGAACAGAAAGTATGTAATTTAGAACAAAAGTTCAACATATAATAAAGACTCAAGTTTTGAAACATACTTGGGCCTTCTGCTTCTGCAAGTCCTTTCTCTGGGTATAATTTAAGCCCATTATTCAAACTTTGACCAAACTTGGTAACATATTGATAGAAAAGGGTTCTAAGGCACAACTTAGATGCATTTGATCACTGTAAACTGAAGTAATACTGAAGCAATTTGAAGTTATATTGTCAACTTATTGATGCCTCAAAGTTTAGATAGATAAGTTCCATGATTGCCTCTGGCAATGTGCATTGTCTATACATACTCAGTACCAAAAATTTCTTTCCTTTGTAACTTACTTTTATGAGACTTTTTTTTGCCAAAGGAGCTCATATTTACATAGACCTTTAAATGTGATATTATCTTCTACTAGTAGGAAAGGATCATTAAGTTGGACAATAACTGCATTACTGACTGTGCGCAAGACTTCTACGGGAGAAGGGCAGTATGAGGAACACTACCTTAATTCCAAAGGTTCTGTGGTGAGCATGGTGAGTTAATCTTTTCCATGGCCAGTTGAGCTCAGTGCCAAAGACGAGAAGGACCCTGAGCGAGGTTTAATCACAGCTTAAATCTGGGCTCACAGCCATAACCTTCCAGGTGTAAAACCATCCTCCTGGAACTCAGGCTTGGAATCCACTGAGTACACCAAGACCAATACTTGGCAGTAGAAGCAGATGAGCAATTTATCAAAAATTTCCTTCTTCTATTTTCAAGACAAAATGGTAGTAACAAAACGGGCAGAGCTGTGTGAGCCTACTTAGTAAATGTCTTTAAGCAATCTTTTATTATAGATTCTGTGTGTCCTGGTTCTTTGCTCCATCAGTGTAGATAATTGATTATATAATACAGGCCTACTAACTGCCAGATTGTTACTGGTTCCATGTAGCATCAACAGTTTTTTTTGGTTGATTTTATAATGTCTAATACTTTTTTGCTCTATAAGTCACTTTGCCCATATTGAAATTACTAAATTGAAGAGATCTTAATTTCTTTCCTCAGGTGATTTATTTTCTCTATTGAATCTATTTAATAAATGCTTATTTTCTGGATTTCTACATTTGTCTTTGTCGTCTACTAAATTTTAAGAAGAGGTGGTGCAATGGATAGAGCACCAGCGCAGGAGTCAGGAGGACCTGAGTTGAAACCTCACCTCAGACACTTGACACTCACTAGCTGTGTGACCCTGGGCAAGTCACTTAACCCCAATTGCGTCATCTCCGGTCATCCTGATGAATATCTGGTCACTGAATTCTGATGGCTCTGGAGGAGAAGTGAGGCTGGTGACCTGCACAGACCTCCGTCACTCAAAACAAAGTCAAGTGATGTCATCGTTTCTCTGATGGCGTGGTGGTCTGTGACAAACACATACTACTGAATTTACACCATAAGCTTAGGGATCATACCAAAGAACTGGATGGAAATGTATTTAATAGATTTTCCTTTTCACACAGAAGCTATTGCTTCATTTAAGCTTAAAATGATAAATTTCTCAACCAGGTTAGTAAGATATAGTCCCTAAGTTCCCAGCCCATAAGCAACAAAAGCTACTAATGATTTTCAGTCATTAGAGGTAGTGTGGGAATAGTGAAAAGGTTCTTGATTTTAGAGTATAAGGACTTGTGTTTGGATCATGTTTCGGAAATTTGTTATCTCTTTTTGACCATTCACAAATCACTAAACTCCTTTGGGCCTCTGTTTCCTCATTTGTAAAATAGGGGAGTTAGATGACTTCTCAGGTCCCTCTTCACTCTAAACCATAATTCCAAGGCTAAATAGAAATACTAAAAGATAAGTAAATGTGTGTAAGTTCAAAAGAAAAAAATCCCTATTCATATCACTTCTCTGGTAGGAGTGTAAATTAAATATATCATTAAAATATGTAATATGTTCTCATAATAAAAGAGGAATGCTTAAATAATAACCATAGCTAAGATTATGACTCTTCAAAGTTTACAAAGATTACACATGTTACCTTATAGGTCCTCGCAATAGCCTTGTGATGCAAGTGCTGAAAACACTCTACAACATGACCATTTTCCATGGGGTCTGCAATCTTGCCCCTGATTCCAGATTCTTTCAAGTTCTGTCATGGTCATTTTGATTTTGAATATAACTGTTTTCAAACATCAGAAAGACCATAATCTAAAAAGAAATTCATTTGGGGGGGGGGTAGCTTCAGAGGGTATATCTAGAACAAATAGTTAGAAATTATAGGGAGCCAAACTTTGGCTTAATATGAGGAAAAACTATTAAAATTAGAATTAGAACTACCCCCAAAAAGAATGTTCTACATCTTGCATTATTGAGTTGCATGGGAGTATTGAAAAAAAAAAAGGTAGGGTGGTTTATTAGAAAGAATATTAGATTTTGGATTGGGTTCGGATCTCAGCTCTGTACCAACTACCTGGGTTATGTTGGGTAAATAGACTTTCCTCTGCACTTCTTAGTTTTACACCATATAAAATGAATATTCCAATATCTAAATATAAAAAATAAATAGTTCAACATCTATTGGACTAAATAATCTCTAAATTTTATAATCCATAGATTGAATGACCCATTACCAGGAACGTTATATAGCAAATTTATGCATCAAGTAAGAGATTTGACTTGATGACCTCTAGGTTCTCTCAGTTCTGAGTCTGATTCTAGTTTCTTATTTAATAATGAGCTACCTTTATCACCTGCTCTGTGTTATTCTAAGGAAGGCTTGAACACAATAAAGACAAAAAGAAAGACAAAAAATTATAGACTTATACCAGTTACCTCTAATACCTACCTGATCTCACTGCTCTTATCAAGCTCTAACTCTTCCAAATTTCCATTGTGACCCTCTATTTTTTTTTTGTTCTGTTCTCTTCATTGATATTCCATCCTAGGTTCACTGATAATCTAATACCCAAAGAAGCCTATAATCAGAGTTTGCACAGTGCCTTGTCCATAAGAGGCACTTAATAATGTTTGGAGATGCTGATGAATCATAATCTTAGATTTAAAAAGGATCTGGTCATCTTGACCTGCCTTCTATCTAATGAAGCATTTCCTCTTTATCACTGCTAATAAGAACATTGTCATCCAATCTATGAAAGCACTCTGTTTTTAGTAGCCTAGTATAGGCAGAGGCAGATAGGAATAAAATGCACTAAAATATCTGCTTTAAAACTCTTAGTCACAGGGAATTCACCATTTTTGCAGGTAGCCCCTTGCATTGCTGGACAGCTCTAATTGTCTATCCCTGGCATTCCTTTGTAGCCAAATCTATTACAGTAGTTATGTCTTCTGGAGTCACATGAGGTAAGCTGAGTTTCTTCAGATACTTGGAGAGAGTAAATTATAAGCCTTTACTAATGCAGTATCTTTATTGATAATAAAGGAATATAATTATGATTCAACACACAGGAAAATAACTTGATAGCCATCCCTGAATGCTTGAACACTTTCAGGGAACCCATTACAACAATGGGCATCCCATTTCACTTTTGGATAGCTCTATTTTTAGGAATTTAGCTAATGCAGTCTCTTTATGCTGCATTTATCTTTCCGTTTGTGCTTTGTGGTTTCACTTTCCTCACCTGTAAAAGGAATGGGTTGGATTAGATAAACTTTGAGGTTCCTTCTACTGCTAAAATGTAAAACTCTGTACTTGTCAGAAGGCAGACCAGGAAGTGAGCAACAAAAGATTTTTGTTAAGGGAAAGGACAAAGTAGTTATTCCTTTTCAGTACCATCTACCTAGCTCAGCATGAGATTTACATAGAACAAGAGAGACTGTAATTAGGTAGGGTAATGGGATTAAATTAATCTTCCCCATAATAACTTCACCTAGTCAAAGGTGGCAACAAAGTTACAGGAACTTCAAAATAATACACAGTTATCCCACTGCCTTTTACTAGCTTTTGCTGATTGGCTAACTGGGTGGGGTGGTTCATAGTTATTCACAAATAAGGATATGCCCCTTGCCACTGGACAGCAGAAGCTAAGTAGAAGAATGTAGCAGATGGTGCTGAAGAGGTTGAATAGTTAAAGCGTGCATTTAGGGTTAGCGTTATACTGATAGGGAAAGTTAGAGCTGGGTAAGTGAACTTGCAGGCATAAACTCTGGTTACCTTCCCCATTTAAGGGAGAGTCAACAGTGAAGCTAACAATTTTGTTACTCTTTAAACTAAAAATAAATCATGCCAGCAATGTTTAGAGAAGGCACATAGATAAAGCTCTAATTCAGCATCTCCCCTTACTACTGTCAAAGGAGAACAGAGTGGCAGCTTTGCGGGACTTACTCTACTTCGTTCAAGACAAAAATCAAAGTATTCTTCAGAAAGGGGAGGGCAGATTCCAAAGAAATCTATTCATGCCTTTCCCCATGCATAGCATTTAGACCAGGGATGGGACCCTGAGGCCTTAAGGCCACATGTGGCCACAAGTGCAGTCCTTTGACTGAATCCAAACTAATGGGTAACTGTAAAAGGCCCCCTCTACCTAGCCTTAGTCACTGAACGGGCATTGTCTCAGTCATATTGAGACCTGTTAAAGAGACCAAGATTTCCCACAGCATCCAGGGCCATCCCCAGTTGTCCTGATCTATATCTAGCCATGGACCTAGATGTCTCCAGAGGATGGAGTGAGGCTGGTGACTGCACAGCCCTCCTCACTTAAATTCAATTTATTTATAAGTCATGGTTTCACCTTCCTGATGGTCCTCTTCAAGAATGAAAGTCAAGCAACAACCTCTTGCTATCATAGGCCATCCAGAGGTTGCCTCTGTTCCCCTCTCTCTTCCCAGGGCTCCAGAACCTCTTCCTCATAGGACTCTGCCTGGGGTCCTTTTCCCATGGCATCCAAGGCTTCCCCATTGCTGAGAGTCTTTCATTGTTTTGAGGGCTGCTTGGTGATTCATACACCTTCCACTTACTCTGGATTATCTAAATTCCCAGTTTCTCTAAATTTATCTTTCTACAACCCTGAATGGAGGAGTTTATAGTTGATTGTGTGTGTGTGTGTGTGTGTTTTTCTGGTGCATTTTTGGAACTTTTCTTGGATGTTTCCTGGGGATCTAGATTCCTCTAATAGCACACCTGCCATTTTCCCACACTTCTCTATTTTACTCTCAAATAGGTTAAACAATCCCTTTATAATTTTGTTCACAAAATTTGCTTAAACTATTTTTATTAGTAGTACAAAAGTATCTCTAAGCTCTGTGTTAAGTTCAATTTTGCTAAATTATAAAATTTTGGTATTGTTAAGGTGTTTTGTGGTTGTATCTGACTCTTCATGACCCCATTCTGGGGTCCAGTTGTTTATCATTTCCTTCTCCAGTTCATTTTACAGGTGAGGAAAGGAAGCATACAGGGCCAAGTGAATTGCTCAGGGTCACACAGATAGAAAGTGTCTGAGTACAGCTTTGAACTCAAGAAGAGTAGTCTTCCTGTGTTCAGGACCAGCACTCTATCCTAGCATAGATAAGACTCTGCCTTAAATTATAAAACAGTGGAAGTTAAATAAATGAGACCATACTGCACAGGACAGCTGGACAAGGATTTCAATGAACTTTTTTCTTACAAATTATATTTTTTCTGTCAGCAAAAACAAATGATTAAAGACTTTGAAATAAAGTCACATTTAATTTCAAGTATTCCTTCCCTTTCTCTACAGCAGATGGTGCTAGGAGTACGAGCAGAGATGGATCCAAAGTATATTGTACACTAATAGTGAGCTTCATCAGGGTAGACTGAGCCATCTATGGTCTGATTTCTGTTTACTTTTTGTCCACTAGACAGTCCAGGATACAATCTTAGGCTGTAAAAACCTATGATTTATCTATAATTTATTTTAGGTATGTTGATCACAAAGTCCTGATGATTTTTCCTTTGAAATCTCTATCATTCCTGCCCCCATTTCCCCCTGCTGCTTTTCTACTTTCTATTGCTGCTTCCCCAGACCTTTAACATCCTATTCTTGGACAAGTGTGGCAGGGACCCTGTCGTATACTGAGGTTTCTCTTCATACAATGAAAAACAAAGCATGGGGCTAGAGACAATAGAAGACTAGGCTAGAAACATTCAATAAATACTAAAAACATTTGTTTATTGGGAGCTTACTTTGGCAGTAGATGGTGCTATGGATAGAGTGCTTGGGATTGGAGTCAGGAGTTCTCATCCTCCAGAGTTCAAATCTGGCCTCAGACACTTACTAGCTGTGTGATCTTGGGCAACTCACTTGATTCTGTTTGCCTCAGTTTCCTCACCTTGTAAAATGAGCTAGAGAGAGAAATCGCAAACCATTCCAGAAACTTTGCCAAGAATACTCCAAATAGGGTAATGAAAGGTCAGACATGACTGAAAAATAACTGAAAAAAAAAACCCCAACAGAATTTCAAGGAGACAGTGTGATGGAGTGGACAGAGAGTTGTCCTTGAGGAAGACATGGGTTAAAGTCTAACCTCCAAATCATGCTGGCTCTTTGACCCAAGGCAAGGCACTTTACCTCTCCATGATCTTGGCTACTTTCTAAGGCTGTAAATTGCAGAGAACATGCTGACACCGATTGATTAAAGGAGTTTCCTCACCTGAGCAGAACTTTTTCAATGAGATCACAGGCTCACTCCCTATACTTAACAAAACTATAATTTTTCTATATTGAAGGGATAGAAGTACAAAGTACAAAATTTCAAAAGTTTTTGGGAGATTTAATATGTCCCCTAGTTGCCAACCAGATTTTCTGCATTCATCACAACTGTGGATTTTTCTTTTACTCTGCGATCCCAGATAGTTATAGGTTACCTACCTAAAATTCTGCAAAGTGACTGTGAGATTGTTTTTCCTTTGTCTTAAGGTTCCAGGCAAGCAGTTTTTGAGTGCAAATTTTGAGTCTTCTTGGGCCACTTTGATACAGTGGATAAAGTGGTGAAGTTAGAGTCAGGGAGACCTCAGTTTACCTTCTCCTTCTGACTCTCACTGTGTAACCCTGCAAAAGTAACAACTTCTAAGCCTCAGTTTCTGCATCTTTAAAATGGGATTAACAATAATTCTTCCCAGGGCTGTGGCGAGGATCAAATGAGAGACTACAGATAAAGTGCTTTACAAACTTTAAAGCATTATGTCATCATTAACTGTTATTTCTGTGACGTTTTCTGAGCTCAGGTCAGCAACTAGCAGCAATATTGAGAAATGGATATTTTTAGTACCGGGTTCTCCCTAGCACTGTCTTTTTGGGAGTTCCTTGAGGAACTACTTTGGGGTTCATGACTAGTTTGAAGGATAGCTTGAATATTGCTTAATCGGTATCAACCAATAAATTAGAAAGCATTTGTTGAACTTTCTACTAGTTGGCATACTCTGTGCTATGTGCTGGGGATATAAAGACAGAAAGAAACAATTCTTTCCTTTAAGGAGTTTACATTCTATTTGCCTGACAGGAGATATTCTGAGGACATTTAATCTTCCCCTCCCAGTTTGATTTTTTTGTTGTTGTTTTCTTACAAGGGGCCATCCCTTGAGTAATTACTTAAAGAGGCCTCTATTCATTGAATGGATGTATCTCCCTCAAAGTGAGAGTCTGAAAAGACCTTAGCCTGAAAGGGCCAGGGTCTCACATTGCATCCTGGACCATCTCCGGTCATCTTGATGAATATCTGGTCACTGAACCCAGATGGCTCTGGAGGAGAAAGTGAGGCTGGTGATCTTGCACAGCCTTCCCTCACTCAAATCAAAGTCAACTGCAGGTCATGTCATCGCCTTGAAGTCATGGTCCTCCTCAAGAATGAAGGACAAACATGACAACAATAGGGTTTTTTTTTCTATAAACTATTTTAGCTGTTATTCCTTTTTTCTTTTTTAAATGGTATTTTATTTTTTCCAATTACATGTAAAGACAATTTTGACATTCATTTCTTATTAAAATTTGAGTTACAAATTTTCAAGCTCAATTCCCTAAGATGGTAATCAATTTGATATGTTATATATGTTTAGCTGAATTATTCCAATAATATTCTAGTCTTGTTGTGTGTTCATCCTTCATTGCCGAAGAAGACCATGCCATCATCAGAGAAATAATGACATGACTTGCACTTGACTTTGTTTTAAGTGAGGGTCTGTGTAGTTCAACAGCCTCACTTCTCCAGAGCCATCTGAATCCAGTGACCAGATATTCATCAGGATGACAGAAGATGACCTAGGATGAGGCAGTTGGGGTTAAGTGACTTGCCCAAGGTCACACAGCTAGTGCGTATCAAGTGTCTGAGGTGAGATTTGAACTCAGGACCTCCTGACTCCTGCACTGGTGCTCTATTCACGGTACCACCTAGCTGCCCCTCTAATCTTGTTAGAGTTCCCTTAAAGTTTGAATCTTATATGTGTCTTAAACTACAATATATTGTATAAATACAGCAAACAGACTTTTCAGCTCAAGTTGATAAACTGATGGGATCCTACTCCTCACTCTCTGCTTTTAACTGGATTGCCCTTCCTAATGGTTTATTTACTTAACAAATAACCCCAATGAGGGTTTTAATCCCAATTAAGGACTCTTAGCACATTAAAAGATTGCTCCCCCTCTGGTCTTTACTCTTGTTTAGCCCTTTCTAGGTTTTGAAAAATACTGACTGAATCTACATCTCACAAACTCCAATTGTCTGTTTACTTAATGAACCACCATTTAGAGTATGAATACAGAGAACCCTATGGCTATTCAAGTACCCACTGACCGAGAACTTTAGATGTTTAGCAAACATAGCTTTGTACCAGTCCCCGCCCCCCCACTTCCCCAGTGGCTGATGCTAGTGTATTGTTTACTCTCCAGGAAAAGCATCGATCAATTGGACCAGCCTCCTAGAATAAAAGTGATGAGATTACCTGACTTGAATCTGTTTGGGGAGAGGTGGATGCCTTTGGAGCCAGACCTGTGCCCTACCCCTTGCTGAGAAGACAATGGGAATTCTTTGGAGCCAGACCTGTGCCCTACCCCTTGCTGAGAAGACAATGGGAATTCGTTTCTATGCCTGGTCCCCACTGACTTGGCTGCTTCGAGGATGATAGGTGACCATAAATCCAGATGGGACAGACTATTTTGGAAGGAAGTTTTCTTAATGTAAGAATGAACTATAAAAATGTTTCTACCACCTAGAGACTATTGGAGCTTTCTCTCTTGTGGATTGGACTGGAAGGTAACAAGGCTAGAAGGTGGTTTCTCTCCTGTACCCAGCCCCCAAGAAAATGCTATCTCCCAGAAGAATATAGAAATGCTTTAGCAGCTTCTGTTTATCTGGCAAGGCTGGACCTGGAGTTTCTAGGACTTTTGAGTTTCTGGGTACCTTTCTCTGCCTTTTTAAGTGATAACAGTGGATAAAGTGGTGAAGTTGGAGTCAGGGAGACCTCAATTTACCTTCTCCCTCTGACTCTCACTGTGTGACCCTGCAAAAGTAACAACTTCTAAGCCTCAGTTTCTGCATCTTTAAAATGGGATTAACAATAATTCTTCCCAGGGCTGTAGCGAGGGTCAAAAGAGAGACTACAGATAAAGTGCTTTACAAACTTTAAAGCATTATGTCATCATTAACTGTTATTTCTGTGACGTTTTCTGAGCTCAGGTCAGCAACTAGCAGCAATATTGAGAAATGGATATTTTTAGTACTGGGTTCTCCCTAGCACTGTCTCTTTGGGAGTTCCTTGAGAATAAACGTTCTTTTTCTTTTTATCCTCAACATACTATCCTCAACATACTATGCATAGTATCTGGCACATAGTAGGCACTTAACAAAGGCTTATTGACTATTATATCTTAGGAAATCCTGTCATTGAGAACCCCTGAGTTCAAGAGTTTGAACCTGCCTACCCAGAGACAGAAGATCTTCCCAACTGAGTACTTCTTATAGGAGACCACAAAAGGTGTGACCCTGTAATTGTAAGCCTGAGGCCATGAGATGAAAAGCCAAGAGATCTGAGTTTTAACAATCCTTCTTGAATACTTGTCCTCTGAGCTCAGACTGGGCTGGCCTGAATGGGAAATATTTCTTCTGTTTCCGACAAAGGGCTTTACTTTCTGAGACAATATAATGAGAAAAACGAATAACTGATTATTTTGTTTCCTGTTTGAGTTCATGTAAACCTGAGTTCTTTGCATTTTATGCACGTTTTGGGTTAGGGAAAACAAAAAGCTAATTCATACCTCATATTGTACATCAGCTACTCTTGCAGGAGAAGGGCCTTATTTCCCCATAAGCACAAGTCATCCCTAAGCTTCATTTTAGAGTTTTCCTCCAGGGTAAGGGCATCAATAAACCAGAGAAGACCTCCCCAATCCTTTGGGTGTTATGTATGGATATGGATTTGTGTGAGTCCACCATGTTTGGTAGTGGTGGTGGAGGGGAAGAGCCAAGGTCAAGGATTGTAGCATATCTATAGAGCGGAAATTCCTTAAGGCTACGGACTTTTTGGCTGTCTTTGTGTCTTCAGAGTCTAGCACAGTGCTGTATACATACTTAGCAAAAACTTGTTTAATGAATGAATGAATGACATAGAGCTGAAGGAAAAAATAGAGATTATTTAGTTTAACCTCATTTTCAAGTGAGAAAGCTAAGTCACAAGGAGGGTAAGTATTTTCTTCTAGGTCACACAGAGAGTAGGTAGAGGAGGTGGTACCTGAACCTAGGTCCTTTGATTCCAAGACTTCCTTGAGGCAGGGGCATAGGTCAGCTGTCTCTCCTTGGTTTTTAGGGAGAATTCTAATACTTCTCAAGCAGTTGTCCTCTCCTTCTATGCAAAATAAATTCTACCACTCCTTCCTGAAAATAGCAAATGATACCCTAAGGAAACTTGGCCACTAAGGGGCTCATATGCCAATAAAATTACCAGAATTGCTTCAAAGTTTAATGTGAAAAATAAATTCAACTGATGGCCTTGGGTTATATGTATATAACTATCAATATTTATGTGGAATTAATTATACTGAATGTGTGGAAATTTGCTGTTGCTAAATGCATGAATCAGGTTCCTATTTGTGGATTGGGTGGGAAGCAGATAGGGCAATCAACAGGTCACAGACAATGTAGCCAGGCCATTACCCTAAAACCACTAGGATTTTCTTTTCCTTCAACTATGTATTTCCGCAATCTTGTCCCTTATTTTCTTCATTTACTGGGATATATTCTAACAAATGTACTTTCTACTTACTCAAGAATATCTGTATTCTTTAATCAGCTTCTTCAGATTAGATCAATATGTTGATTGACAAAAGCCAATAGCTTCCCAAAAGTGTGGCATCCTGGCCTCAAATCCTAGATGGTTCCTCCATTGTAGCTCTGGACTTTTTCTCCCAATCCCATTCCACTGGCAGTTTAGGTCCCCAGAGAAAGTCTCCATCTACCCTTCAGAATTTGAGGAGTGGATAACATAAGGAATTAAGGCTGTTTTTCTCTAGTGCTATTGTTAATACTGCCCCAATATCATTTAGCCATTTAGCATCTCCCCAATAATCAGTTAACCCCATTACTATTTCATCAACATCATCTAAATAGAGATTGGTCCCTCAATTGGAGGCAGCTAGGAGTTGTGGTAGATAGAGACTAACAAGACTGGAGTTAGAAAAACCTGAGTTCAAATCTGGCCTCAGATACTTACTAACTTTATGACTAACTTTATGACTTATAACTTTATAAAGTTATGACTAACTTTATGAGTCACTTAAACTCTGCTTGCTTCAGTTTCCTCAACTATAAAATGGGAAGATCTTGTTGTGAGGAACAAATGAGATGCTTATTTCCTTCTCAATTAACACCAATTAGCTTTAACAAAGCGATATTAGCTGAGAAGACTTAGCAAGATCCAAAATATAAAACCCTCTAAAATCAGGAACCAACTCTCATTTACCACCACCTGATTCCTTGGGGAGGGTGGACTCAAACTTAAAGTGATGGGGTTGAGACTCTGGGAACCTCTTTAAACTCAAATCTATTACCCTTAACCTAGCCTGGCTACATTGTCTGTGACCTTTTGATTGCCCCATCAGCTTCCCACCCAAGTTCTCCATTGTAGTATACCTCCCAATTGCCTCCAGCTGTTTCCCACCCTTAATTACATCACTAATTATTCCAGTCTCATCAAGATCCTCCTTAGACCCTCCTCCCAGACTACGAGACCACACCCAGATCTTTCCCATAGTCTTTCTGTATATAAATTCCATCTCACCTGCCTGAAGGTACTTAGATTCGATCCAGCTGTGTAGCTGAGATTCTATCTACCTTCTTAATACAAGTGTCACAAGGGTTAGGCTCCTTAAGAGTCAACCCAATGTGGTGAACCTTTAATAAACTTTGTTTTATTTTTGCTGGAAGAAGTCTTGAGTCAAATTCATTCAGCAGGACCTCATGTGTCAGTATTTTGGAGACCTGAGCACCCCAAATCTCATGGTTCCCCGACCTCAGCAGAGGTAGCTACAAGTATTCCTCCTTAACACCTTTACTTCTGGATCTGGTCCAACCTTTGTGGCTTTCTTTCTTGCAAGATACAGTGTCTTGGTAATAAGTAAATAGTCATTGTTACTTTTTTACCCAGGAAACCTGGGGGTCTTCCCCTCCCTGTTTTATTTGATTTTATTTTTTTCAATAAAGGGGCCATCCCTTGACTAACTTAAAGAAGCCTATTCATTGCATGAGTGTATCTCACTCAAAGTGAGAATGTGATAAGACTTAGCCTGAAAGGGTCAAGGTTTGTATCCTGAGCCATCTCCAATCCTCCTGATGATCATCAGGCCACTGGACCCAGATGGCTCAGGAAAAGAAAGTGAGATTGGTGACCTTGCACTTAGGACTTGCTCAGCTGCTGTCTCTGCTAGTGGAGGTTATAGCCTTGTCCATTCCTTCTCTGATATTCACCCAACATCAGGAAAGAATAAATATAACATACAGAAAAACAAACAGTCATATGGCACCCAGGTGTAAGAGAGACCTGAGGTTCCTCTATTACTTGGAGATCTACAGTAGATCTCCTCTGCTTGAAAGTTGACAGGGAAGGAAGGACCATTTTGCCTGTTCATAGCTTCCGTATACATGCTTAGTTCTGACTTAGCAGACAATTAAATGGATTTTTATTGCATGCATGTGCCAATAAGAAACAGTCACATAATACTTATGGAGGCCTTGAATCATGGCTGGGCACCTTCCATTACACACCATCACACATTCCCCAAAGCTCAATAAATCTCTACAGCCGGAAGAGCATACTAAGTATAGTATAAGATTTTATAATAGCACAGCAAAAAATTGCTCCACAGGTGACTTTTAAGGAATACAGTTCAGTAAGTATAACTATGTGGTGACTTTCTATTTAGGAAGTGGATGGTCACCTAGAGTTATTGGAATGTGTTTAGTTATGGCTAAATAGACCTTTGAGGGTAAAGACTTTGCTTTTCCTCATTTCTAAAACATATAGAGAACTGAGTCAATTTTATAAGAATACAAGTCATTCCCCAGTTGATAACTGGTCAAAGGATATGAACAGGCAATTTTCAAATGAAGAAATTAATGAAAAAAATGCTCTAAATCACTATTGACTAGAGAAATGCAAATGAAAACAGTTCTGAGTTACCACATCACACCTATCAGATTGGCTAACATGACAAAACAGGAAAATGATAAATGTTAGAGAATATGCAGGAAAACTGGAACACTAATGCATTGTTGGTGGAGTTGTGAACTGATTTAATCATTCTGGAGAACAATTTGGAGCTTTGTCCAAAGGGCTATAAAACTGCACACCCTTTGATCCAACCTTTACCACTTCTAGGTCTATGTCCCAAAGAGATTGTAAAGATGGGAAAAGGACACACATGTACAAAAATATTTATAGCAGCTCTTTTTGTGTTGGCAAAGAACTGGAAATTGAGGGGATGTCCCTCAGTTGGGGAATGGCTGAACAAGTTGTGGTATATGAATGTAATGGAATACTATTGTTCTGTCAAAAATGATGAGCAAGTGGATTTCAGAAAAACCTGGAAAGACTTACATGAACTGATACTGAGTGAAATGAGCAGAACAGGAGAATATTATACAAAGTAACAGCAACATTGTGTGATGACAAACTTTGATAGATTTAACTCTTTTCAACAATGCAGTGATCTAAAACAATTCCAAAAGACTCATGATGGAAAATGCTATCCACTTGCAAAGGAAGAGCTATGGAGTCTGAATGCATATCGAAGCATACTATTTTCTCTTTTTTATTTGTTTTTTCTTTCCTGTGTCTTTTCCCTTTAGTTCTGATTCTTCTTTACAATATCACTAATGTGTAAATATGTTTAATATGATTGTATAAACTATATACATGTATAAGCTATAAACTATATATAGTTTATAAACTGTATCATGTATAAACTATATCAGATTGCATGGTATCTTGGGGAGAGGAGAGGAGAGGGAAGGAGGAAATTTAGAACTCAAAATCTTATAAAAGTAAATATAGGAAACTAAAAATAAACAAAACAAATAATAATAAATAAGTAATTTCCTTTTGTTTACAGAAATTTTCAGACTCTGTTGCTGTTATCATGTCTGTTTTGTATGCCATAATACTTTTGTCCCCCTTTTAGATAATCGTGGTTTCTTTTGGGAGAGAAGAGAAATTGTGAGATAGCCTTTATTTTACCACTGCGCCCTGGAGACACAAAAGATTCACAGGAACTCTTAAATATACAGAAACATATGTGGTATTCAAATAACCTCTACTCCCTTTGGAAAGAAATTGAACTTGGGATAGCCATTGGAGCAACCTCTTGACATTTTGAGGAATTCCTATCTGTCCCCCATACAGTCCCTCCCAGGCCAAATACACTCTTGGGGTTCTCTTCTCTCAGGTTCTGTGCAAATACATATAACTCACATGTTTCTATGCTTTAAGGACCATGATTTCAAACCTTATGAGGCCTCCTTCCCCTAACACTAGGCCTACCCTAACATATAGTTTTGTCTTCTGAAGGCAAAAAGTGAGTCCAAAAGAGAACTAAAAAAATACTTTTTATAAACTTAATACACTCACTCAAGAGCCATAACTAGGGTAGGGTGACTAGGTCTTTGTCCATAGTACCAACATGGGGGGGGGGTGGCACTCTTCTTCCCCACAGCTGCTATCTCTTCTTCTCCTCAAGATGCTCTGCTGCTCTTCATGATCCCTCGGTGTCCCATCACCATAGCACTCCCTTTTGAGATCTACCTTTCTTCCAGGTTACAGATCTATTCTCAACAGATACAAGTAAATGAACACAGTATGGTGCTGAATCATTAGTAAAACAATGCAAACTGAATTTCATCTATTTTTATTTTAAAATATAACTACATTATATAAAATACAAGCTTTAACAAAATAACAATACTCATTGGTTTTTGTTCTTTTCCAATTTTTTTTCTGTCTATGTAGCTATATGGTTTTATCTTCACCAGTTGTTTCCCATTTTTTTCTGCTGACCTCAATTTGCAGTACTTTGTAGAAGTTTTTCTATTTTTATTTGCATTCTTCATATTTGTAATTTTTATAGCATAATAGGATTCCACTTCACTAATCTCACACCAATTTCTTGGATAAGTCTCTTTTGGATCCATTCCACAATTGTTGGACATACAGGTAATTTCTAGCTTTTCACTATTACCATTAAGACAGCTATGATATTTTTGTACAGGTAGGTCCTTTTGTCTTTGATATAGTCATTAGGCTATAATCCTGACAATGAGATCCTGGGTCAAATGTTCTAATGAAAGGCACGATGATGCATATCACCAGATTGCCCCCTAAAACTTTTGTCCCAATTCAGAGTCCCATTAACAAGGCAATAAGGCTAGCTCTTCCAATGTAGCCTTGCCAACTTTAGATTTTTTTGTTTTCATTATATTAGCCAATTTCATGGATATAATTTATCTTAAAGTGATAGCCCAGTATAATGGATAGAATTCTCAACCTGGAGTCAGGAAGGCAGCCACCTCAGATTCTCAGTACTAGGTGGTCACAGGCTAAACTCTACTGAGCTTCAATGTCCTTCTTTGTAAAGTATGGAAAAAAACAGGCAGTTGGTGATATCTAACTGGTGGTTGGGAGAGTCTAAGGCTAGATATATAGGAGTCAATTGTATAGTGATAATAACTGAACCCATGGGAGTTGATGATGTCTCTAAGTGAATATAGAAAGGGAAGATGACACAGGATAGAGACTGGGGGTATATCAATTACCCATACCTGGGTTATGTTGGGGCTAATTCTTACCAGGTCAAGAGAATTAATTTAAATTTTAGTGTGAGCATTTATACCTCAAAAACTGGCAAAAAACTACAAACAGGGCTTGAGCTTTGTTTTGTTGATTATCTAGACTTAAGAAATTCCTGGAAAAAATGTTAATAATACAAATTAAACTTATAAGTGTGTGGAGCTTACCCCTCCCCACCCGAGAGCTGGCTGTTAAACATTTATCAACATACCCATGAGTATACTCATAGTGAGAATTTCATGGATGATGAATCCATAATGGAGACTGAGGAGGAGCAGTTAGATAGATAGCTAAGAGGAGAACCCAGAAAGAACAGAACTCTAAAGAAAAGAGAATATCCAGGAGAAGGTATTCAACAGTGTCACATACACTGGAAAAGTCAAGAAGGTTATGACTTAAGATGTTTGGCAATTAAGAGATTATTGGTAACTTTGGAGAGAGCAATTTCAGTTGAGTAATGAGTTTGTGAATCAGATTTAAAGGGTTAAGAAGAGAATGAGAGGTGAGGAAATGGAGATACCTATAAACATTTGCTGAATGAATAAATTAACTACAGAATTCAAAATCTTGGATAAGGAAAAAGTTTCAAATGGAAATCAAGGAAGTTGAAAGGACTGAGATCAAGGTGTCCAAAGGTTTCACTGAAGTTTCCGAGCATTAGGGGAGGGAGTGAGGTAGAGAGGAACATTATGAACCATAATCTAAAGGCACTGAGGAAGATGGGGAAAGTTATCAGGACCTCTGTTCTGTCCCATGCATCTGTGGTACTTCATTAATATGTACATGTTAATGATTCCTATCATCTAATATATTTGCTTCGGAATCTAATCTAGGGGTTATAGGATCACAGGACAATTCAGTGTGGTACTCACAATCTTTTGGATCTCAAATCTTACAATTTGAGTTGTTTGTTGGATTGGATACAGTTCAACTGCAAAATATTCCCCCTTATTGGCAGAAAATTAGTATATACAGAGAAACATTAGGAAAATTGGTCAGATATAACCCTCAGTGGAAGCAAAGAAAATTTTATTTGGCAAAGCATGCAAATGGCCCTGGACCTGTTTGTTTAAAAGTGCATTTAGTTCAGAAAGAGGGGGGATAAACTTTCCAAGTGAAACACACAATTCCCTTTTTCATTTGCCTGTGTGATTAAGAGCAAGGAGGTCATTAACTTCTCAAATCCTCAATTTCCTCATCTGTAAAAGAACAATAACATTTGTACTTCTACCTCACATGGTTGTTGTGAAGAACTTTGTCTTCAGATGATTAATAAATCAAACCTGAAGAAAGACTGTTCATTTGCACTTCATTGTTATGCTCGCCTGAAGACATTCATGATTTCCATCAGGATACCTGTCAAAATTATTATTTTGTCAAATGTTACTTTGGAGGGGGCTTGAATTTAAGCTTAAAGCATTGGGGAGAAATTAACAGGGGACTAGTAATTTTCACCCCATGCAGGAATTTCATTGGTAGAACTATAACATTTTGTCAAAAGGACCTATCTCTACAAAAATATTCATAGCTGTCTTATTGGTAATAGTGAGAAGCTATATGTTCCACAATTGTTGAACAAACCAAAAGTGACTTAGCCAAGTGCTAGTTACCAGGGCACTGAATTCTTGGTCTGACCTGTTGATAAGATATGGAAATTGGAAAAAAAAGTATTTAAGGATGCACAATCATAGCCATTTTCACAAGAGTATGGTTACATTTCTATTTTTACCTAGAGATTCTAAAAAAAAAAAATAGTCATTTTTATATGGGCTTTTTAATTTATCTCAAAGAAGATTATTTTATTTCTTTTAATGATATAAAAAGCTTTGGTCACTAGAACTGAAAAGTAAGCTTAGATGTTGTTAGAACAGGGGTTGTTAATCTGAATTCCATGAACCATTAGGGACCCATTGATAAATTTCAAGGGGTCCATGAATTTGAATGGGAAAAAAAATTATCTTTATTTTTACTAACTTTTAACCAAAATTTAACATTTCCTCAATTATGAGTGAGTTTGTTACCAATAGAAACCATATATTATATGAGTATATATTTTCTATCACATTATTGCTAAAATTTTCCTAGATGTCCAGTGTGAACATGAATGTTGCCTTGTCAAAGGTCATCTCACTATTTAATGCTAATTTAAGCTAAACAACAGCCTTCACACAGATACATCTTTTTAAAAACTTTAAACTCTAGCTTGCATCAGTTTTAACTTCATTTTTTATTTAACATGTTAATAAAGGAGCACATATATTACTATATCCTAAATTTGGTTTTTTTAATATTTTGATAATTGTATTTCAATACAATTAGTTTAATTCCTCATCCTGTGTATTTGATTTTATGCATTAAAATGTGATTCTGAGAAGGGTTCAATAGGCTTCACCAGACTGTGACCCCAAAAAGTTAAGAATACTTGTTCAGTATAGGGGTAATGGAGGTAGCATGTGGTGTAATGAAAAGAGCACTAGAATTAGTCATGGACACCTGGGTTCAAATCCTACTGTATGACCCTGGGCAAGTCATTTAACTTCCCAGTTAGTTTCCTCATTAAAGTCCATTCCAGCTCTAAATCAATGAGCCTGGTCCAATCACCTCATTTTATAGATAAGAAACCAAAGCCTAGTGAGGTAAAGTGCTGTGTCTAGGGTCCTACATATCCTAAGTAGAAGACCTGCTTTGCAGAAATACATTGGGAAAATCCAGCTTGAAAAATCATTTTCATTCCTTTTTTGCTGAGGATTTGGGTTTGTAATAGTAATTATATTTGGATGCTTGTTTTTTTTCCTGTTGCTTTAGTGTTGGTCTACATGTGAATGATAAACATTATTAGGCTGAAGTCTGCTATGAGAGATGGAGAGAAAATATTTCCCTTGACATTTTCCCTAGCCACTAAAAAGTGAATACCTAACATGTTTTCTCAAATAGTTACTAGGTCAAACTCTACTCCAAGCTACCTGGGTATCTGCATTAATTTTGCAGAGGTGCATAAAAATAGAAAGTGGTTTGGGGCCAGATTGTGAAGCTGAATGACTTGAGGAGGTCAACCAATTGTGCGTGCATAGTAGTGTTCAGCAGTGTAGAGAAAATAGATATGAGAGTATGCAGGGGGTTAAGGGCTAGGCAGAATATGCCTAATTCTCTCTAAGGAGCAGAGACTGGTACATCAGATGCTTTCTTTCAAATAAAAACATTAATCTCACAATCAGACTGGTAGTGAATGGGGCCTGATTTTATAAAGAACAATTGATCCATTTCAACAAGGATTGTCAGTGCATTCCATTCCATTCCAGGTAATGGGATGATGGAGCCTTTCTCTTCTCCTTTTATAGACTACTCATTAGGTGGCTCTTCCTCGTTCAGTTACTAATCACTCTTGATACCTCTTCCCCTCACCCCCAAACATACACACACACACACACACACACACACACACACACGGATCAATAAAGGATAAATGTGTCATCCCAAAGCATACATCCTTTGGCATGAGACAGCACCTATCCATCCCCCAGGAACTGCTATAGTCCAACACAGAAGGTATCCTAATCCAACAAAATAAGAGGGAGGTCTCCCCTGATCACTTCCATTATTTCGCTTTTGGAAAGGTACTTTTGGATACTAAGGGGAAGGGAGGTACTTTTGAATACTATTACCTTAGTGAATGTAATCACAGGAGACCCAGTCCCCTTAATTATATTAACCGATCAATATAAATTGTTTTTTTTTTCTACAACCAACTAAAATGGGTGAATAGTTTTTAATTATCGAGAGGATTAAAGGGTACCAGATTTCTCAAGGATTCTTAACCCCAGGTTCTCTAAGTCCCCACTTTCTTATTCCCTCCATAGTTCTTAGGGGGTACATCAGAAACAGTACTCACTTTGGAATCAGAGAAACTGGGTTCAAAACCTACCCTGACATACTACTTAATTGGACTCAGAAAATCACTTAACTATCCATGGCCTGTTTCTCTATCTGTAATATGATGGGTTTAGCATCTGAGGTCCCCTCTTGATCATATAAATAGAAATTTGACTCCTGTTCCATCCTTAATGGCAGAACCTGGTCACCAGGGACACTGGGAGTTGGATGGTGTCTCTTAGCCAGTCTCTTTGCTACCCTTCCCAATTCATCTTACTTATTGATGATTTTTTCCTTAAAAAAACCCCCAACAACCTTTTACCTTATTAATTCCTACTTAAGAACCTTAAGAATCATGGTTCCTGATCATTTAGATGAAATCTAAACTTTTCAACCTGCATTCAAGACCCTCCATCAACTAGTTCCATCGTACCTAAGTGACCTTATAAGCAACCCTAAAATGAAAGTTACCCTAGTCAGGTCATAGTCCTTTTTGCATTCAAGACCCAGTACAAGTACCAGACTTTTCAAAGATTTGTCCTACTACTCAAGTCCCTCATGATCTTTCAAACCTGATTTGACCTTTGATAACATTTATAGTTTATATCACAAAATCTAGCAATTCATTATATATGATCTTACATTAATTGATGGCTTACCAATTGAGTTGGTGCTCTTTAAATGGAATTTTCCTTTCCTTTCCAAAAGTGTATATAAAGGGAGTGATCAGGGACATCTCCCTTCCTATTTTGTTGGACTGGGCTACCTGTTAGGGGTGAGGTAGAGAGGTATCAAGGATGATTAGTAACTGAACCAGGGAGAGCCACTTAATGAAAAGGAGAGAAGAAAGACTCCATCATCCCATTGCATGTAATGAGAAGTAATGTGACTTGAGATACATATGTGTTTGTGTTCTTAACAAGCTCTTAAAGGCTTAGGGAACTGTGATCTTCTACTTACTTTATGCATTTTTAAATGTATTTTTTAAATGCCCTGAACAGAAGATTGTTTAATAACTATTTGTTTACTTGCTTTCATTGCTATTGGAAATAATATTAGTTATAGATGTATAGGAAGCTGGAAGGAGAATCAATCAAAAAACACTCATCAAGTCACTACTATTTGCTTAATGTGTCATATACTGTGCTACAAATACAAAAGTGATAGTCCTTGACAGTCAAGGATCAAGTCAGTGATAGTCAACCCACCCCTCAACTCTAATACTTTTATCAGCTGAGAACACATATCAATCATTTGGAGTTTTGAACTAGATGTGAACAAGGCCTAAACCTCCTTTGACTCAATCAATCAATTAATCAGTGCTTTCAGTTGGATTGGAAAGGAAGTTTGTCTGTTCATAGTGGCTGCTACTGCTGTTGTTTATCCTTTGTTCTTGAAGAGGACCATGACATCAGGAAGTTGATGCAATGACAGGCAAATGAATTGGATTTAAGTGAGGCAGAGCTGTGCAAGTTGTCAGTCAGTGGTCAGATATAGATCAGGACAACTGGAGATGGCCCTGGATGCAGTGGGAGACATTGACCTTTTTATTTTACTTTATCTCTCCATCTACCCAAATACTGAGAAAAGATTCAAGAGTTATAAATATTTTTTTTACATGTAGTAATGTAAACAGTGAAGCTTTAGAGAGTCTTTTATGATTTTTCTTTCCTGTTTACCTTTTCATGCTTCTCTTGATTCTTGTCTTGGGAAGTCAAATTTTCTACACAGATCAGGTCTTTTCCTCAATATGAATGATTGAAAGTCCTCTATATCACTGAATGAGCATTTATTCCCTTGAAGTATTATACTCAGATTTTCTGGGTAAGTGATTCTTGGTTTCAATCCCAGTTCCTTTGACTTCTGAAATATCCTATTGCAAGCCCTTTGATCCCTTAATGTTGAAGCTGCCAGATCCTGTGTTGTCTTGATTGTATTTCTACAATACTCAAATTGTTTCTTTCTAGCTATTTGCAGTATTTTCTCCTTGATCTGGGAATCCTGAAATTTGGCCACAATATTCCTAGAAGTTTCTCTGTTTGGGTCTCTTTCAGGACGTGATTGGTGGATTCTTTCAATATTTATTTTGCCCTCTGGTTCTAGAATATCAGGGAGGTTTTCCTTGATAATTTCATAGAAGATAATGTCTAGGCTCTTTTTTTGATCCTGACTTTCAGGTAGTCCCATAATTTTTAAATTCTTTCTCCATTTTCCAGGTCAATTGTTTTTCCAATGAGGTGTTTCACATTATCTTCTATTTTTTCCAACTTTTGGTTTTGTTTACTAACTGTTTGGTTTAACTCATAGTTATTCATTTCCCTGAACTCAGTTCTCTCTTTCAATGAATTATTTTGTTCAGTGAGTTTTTGAACCTTCTCCTCCATTTGGCTAATGCTGCTTTTTAAAGCCTCCTTCTCCTCATTGGCATTTTGGACCTCTTTTTCCAATTGAATTAGCCTCTTTTTAAAGCTATTACTTTCCTCAGTATTTTTTTGGTTCTCCTTTAGTGAGCTGCTAACTTGTTTTTTAAGCTCTTCTATTGCCTGCACCCAATCTAAGTTACCTTTGGAGGCCCTGGAGGCAGGGGCCTTGACTTCCTCTGACAGTGTGCTTTGTTCTTCCTCATCCAAAAGGATGGGGAGAGACACCTGTTCCCCAAGAAAGTAACCTTCTATGGTCTTATTTTTTTTTCCCTTTTTTGGACATTTTCCCAGCCAATTACTTGACTTCTGAGTTTCCTCTCCATAACCATCTTACCTCTGGTTCTGCCAAGCCAGCACTGGGGGCTGAGATTCAGATGAGCTGCTCCAAACCCTCAGGGGCTTTAGGGGCAGGGCCACTATTCAATGTGAGATTAAGATCAGCTGCTCAGGTGGAGGCAGGGCCTCCAGGCAGGGCTCAATTCCCTTGGGGGTTTACACTGAGATCTTCAACAATGGATGTGGGCTACTGCTTGCTTTGGGAGTCGCTGTCCACTGCTACTTCTGCTGCTGCCTCTACTGATGCCACCTGAGGAGTCCTGAGTTATGGGGACATCCTGCTCCCTTCTTGGCCAGCCGAAAAGACCCTCTCACTGACCTTTGGTGCTGTGGGTTGAGGGATCTGCGCTGCTGGAGATTCCGTCCCTGAAGCTTGCTCAGATCTGCTCTTCTCAGTACACATGGCCAAGGCTGGGCTGGGCTCTGCTCTGGATCCGGTGGGACAGACCTTTCATGTTGGTCTTTCAGGTCAATCTGGGCTAGAAACCTCCTCCACTCCATTGTTCTGTGGCTTCTGCTGCTCTAGAATTTGTTGAGAGTGCTTCTTTACAGGTATTTTATGGGCTATGGGGTAAGAGCTAATGTATGTGCGTCTTTCTACTCTGCCATCTTGGCTCCACACCAAGACATTGGCCTTTTTAATCTAAGGTCTTTAATAGGTCTCAGTCTGGCTGAGGCAATGCCTCATTCATAATGGTTAGTAAGAAATAAGGCAAACAATGACCTCTCAAAAAAAAAAATAGATCTAGGAGGGGAAGACCTTTTGGGTTTCTGGCCCAAACAGAAATAAGTGCTATTTACATTCATTCTGAGTCAATCAGGGTCCAAACAATGATCAGATAGGGCTTGGCCTGGGACCTATTATTGGCCAGTGAATAAGATCCAGAGTGATCTGGGGATAAGGCTAATCTTTAAGAGAAAAGCAGGGGGTGGGAGAGGGGGAACTAGGGGGGGCCTGGAAAGAAAAGAAAGGGGAAGTTGCTGTTGGTCCTTTGTTCTCATAGAGGACCAGGGAGGTGATGCCATGACATGCAAGTGAATTGGATTTAAGTGAGGGAGGGCTGTGCAAAGTCACCAGTCTCCTCAGAGTGACTTGGTCGAGCCCTTTAGGGCTGGCTGATATAAAACCATCAAGATAATTTGAAAGTAGAGATTTGATTATGTGGCAGCTCAGTGGCTAAACCTTTCCAGCCAGATCCCTAAGGAGGAATCATTTGGGGTGGGGCAGTCAGAGGATGACCTCCTCCTCACCCTTCTCTTAACCAGGGAAGGGACTTAGGAACTTCTGAGTTGGAGCATTTGTCCTAGTCTTAGCAACATCCTGAGAACAACTGATGACCCAGTGTCTGCACTGGGAGTCAAGGACAAGCTAGGTAGATTAAGGAAGGACAGCTTAGCTTTAAGAATCTTCAAGGAGCCTCAAAGAGAGGCTACACTGTGGCTACAGAGAAGTTCATGAAAAGGGGAAAAGGACTTCCAACAACCTTTGCCACATGTGTTCTCTAAGCTTGAACTCTGCATGTACTGGTGGCAGAATTTCACAGACTTTTTTTTCTTTTGGAAGCATGGTGGGGTGGGGAGGATATTTCATACATACTATTCTTATTATACTGCCTTAGTAAAGGCTCCTTTCTTAAAGCCAATTAGATTTGAATGACTCATTGATATCAACTAGTAACTTTTAGGTGGAAGTGTACCCTGGGGGCTCCTGAGAGCCCAGACACTCAAAGTTAACCTGAAGGTCCCAGGGCCCAGACTGAAGGTATACATTGGGATTGGGTCCAGAGCCTGGGACATATAATGGTATATAAGGAATCAAAACAAAATGAATACAAAGAATTTTGGGAGGGAAGGCCTTAGTAACTGAAGGGATCATGAAAAGTTTCATGAAGAAGATGGCACAGGAGAGGAGTCATTAAGGAAATTGTTTTCTAAGAGGCAGAGATGAAGCTAGGAGTCCATTCTAGGCATGGGATCAGTCAGCAGACAAAGGAGCAGAGAAAGAAGACAGAGCAGGGCATATGAGAAACAGTGATTAGTCTGAACTATGGCTGAACTACTGAGTGCAGGGAGGAGGGGAGAAATTTGTAAAAAGACTGGAAAAAGAGGAAGAGGCCAACTTGTAAGGAGCTTTAAATGATGAACAGCTTATATTTGATCCTGGAGGAGAAATAGAGTAGTGGAGATGATACCTGAAGACTTGGATAGTGCAGGGTTCTGTACTTTTGAGTTGTTTAGGAGAAGAATTTGCCATATCTGGATGTCATAAGGAGAGTTAGACTTTGGGGACATTTGAAAAACAAAAAGTCCTTAAGCTGTCTTCTTTGGAAAATATTAGCTAACTATTCAATCAGTTTTAAATAGGGCATTTTTATTTTAGAGCATAATTATTTTCAATGCTATCTTTAAAAACAACATATTTTTGTACTATCAGTTGCAAACAGTCTGGTCATTAGAGGAATATTCTTATATGTATTCCAAATTAAGACAATAGGACAAGACACTGTCATATTTCATAAATGGTACTAATGAAAGTAGACAATACATGTTTATTGATTGATTAAAACATATCTCTTTGTACAGTTGCAGAGTCATTGTGGGAAAAGCACTAAATTTGAAGTCAGAGGAGCTGGCTCTGAATCACAGTTATATGAATTACTCACAGTCATGGTGACCTTCAGTGAATTATTTACTCTCTCAGTTTACTCATCTGCAAAATGAAGGTAATATCTTCATTACTTAACTCATAGGGTCATTGTGAGGATTTAGTTTGGATGTATACAAACCATAAAGTACCATACAAATGTCAGCTGTTATTACTTTGGAAAGTTGTCTAACATACTGAAGCCTTTGCTTTCTTTTTCAAGAGAGGGTCAGCTATAGTTAGCCTCATTAGTAATTCCTTACATGTGTACTTACTTCATATGGAGGCTCAGGGGATGAGTACTGGAGAAAGGAGTGTGGCCACTGTCTTTTCTTCTGTGCCAAAGTTACAAATGAATTCTATTCAATAATAAGACAACATTTCAAATGAAAACGTAAGCAGCATCCATACAGTTATTTTTTATTTGACGAACACATTACAAAATTTAGAAACCAGAGACAGTTCAGGCAAACTGTTAAAACACAGTATAAATTAATTTTTTAAATATACAAACTATATTTATATAGATAAATTAGCTTGACATGACTGCAGAAAAAATTCTACGATCCTTTAACCAAGGTTGTAAGAAAGGCATCAGAATGGGGCAGACACTCAATGATCAATGCAAGTTAGACATTTTTTTTACAACAAACTGAAAACGTACCAATGACTACGCTACAGTCTTATTGCTGGGTTAACAAAGAATATAGGAGGCTTATCACTATTGGAGCTTGTTAAGAGCTATGTACAGTAATAAAATGAGCCACTTTCAAAGTAACTTTACTGCCACCTGGACACACAATAAATCAAATGTCAGTTATCATGTGAGACAATGAACACTATTACACTGTGATTTAGAGTTGAACTGAAAAAGGGGAACAATATGGAATTAAAGAACCTTTTTGTTTTTTAGAGACTGATTATCTCTATCTTGCCCAGGCAAGAAGTGTCATCGTCTGTTCACGAGCCCAGTCCCTCTATTGATCAGCAGGGAAACTCTGATCTGTTCCATTTCTACCCTGGACTCCTGCTATTGGTGGCTTACCCTATTAATACTAAACTTAGGGTGGACACTCGATTGGCATAGTTTACCACATCTCAGAACTCAGAACTCCTTAACCCCAGTGATCTGCCAGCCTCAGCTTCCCAGACAGATAAGATGAAAAGCATGAATCGCCACTCCTCACAAAAGAAAAGTTTTAAGAGAAACTTTTAGAAAAACTCTCCTTTTTTGTGTATTTGAGAAGCATTAAAAACTTCTACTTCTAGTACTACTGAAGCTTGACTATTTTGTCCATGGTTTCATCCATATGAGTACTCATCTTCAAATGCAGATCACTATCCTTCTTTAGTAAATAATCAGTCTAATAAGTTATTATGGCCAAAAACAACAACGAAAAACCATTACACAGTGGCCATCTACCTGGTGATGAGGTTTTTTTTTTCTTTTTTTAACATTTAGCTATCCTGGTCCCCAAATGATGAGTACAGTGTGTCTCCCCACACTCAAAATCTGTTTATTTTAAAAATACTGACCACAACATTTAGATTTTGCTAATGAAACTGTAGACAAACTATAGGAAAGGTGCTAAAATGAACAGTTAGAGACATGGCAAATATAAATAGTCTTCCAGAATGTTACAGTAAATTCTACTATGGAACATAGGATTAGATGTTATGCCACCAAGCTGTTATGAATTGATCAAATATTGCTTAAAACGGTTTTCTTTACTGGGTGAATGGTGTTCTCCTATTGGCTGAACCATTATTTGACTGGAATGCTCCCACATATCCAACTTTGTAAGAATCAAGACCTAATTCTCAGAATTCTGCAAAAGCAAAACCAGTTTGTTTTTTCTCCCTCCCAACTTTAAAAGATGTCAGCACACTTTCAGATAACACTTCATAACTAAGTAGGCTGCAAATGAGAAATAGTAGAGGCAGATACCCGATAACTGACAACTGCTTTTGATCTATGCCTTGACTGAATCTTGGGGTTATGAATTTACAAGAATGGAAAATATGCACGAATTTCTCTAAATGAAAATAGGTCCAGTCCTTTAGGACACCTAGGAACAGCTTTTAACCCTTGTTCAAATGCTCTCTTTGACTTCTCATTTATCCTATTTGAAATCAATGGAAGCTCTGAGAGTCTAGTGAGTCCAAGGGAATAAGATGGCCCTGAAGAAGTCCCTATCATGTTATAGATTGAATATACAATCTATATACAATTGAATATACAATCTATATTGAATATAGATTCAATATAGATTGAATATATTTTCAAATACAAAGAGCCGGGCTTTTCCACTGCATTGAACCTTGATTGTCTTTATAGTAATGGCTGTTTACACATGTACTCGGGAGAGCAATGGTGTGTCCTGACTGTCATTTAAGAACAAAGTTCAGGGTTCTAGGATCATTGCTCTAGAGTTGGAAGGGATGTCACAGGTCAAGACAATCCAACCCCCTCATTTTACAGGAGAGGAAAGTGAGGCCCAGGGAATGAATTATCAAGGAATATATTCCTTCCCCAAACCTTGTTTTACGTTGACAAAACACCATCAACAAAGTACCGTATAGATTATATAGTCTCTTTGGGAACAACTAGAACTCAAAGGGGATGACTTGTTTTATCCATGTGCCTGGGGCCTGTTCCACATTGAATGGTACAGGAACAAAGCAACTGTATGAAAAGAATATTGGTTAACATGTTTATAATACATTACAATTATAGGACACTTTCACATTCATTCTCTCATTCCCACAACAACCCTGTAGTCGGTAGGGCAAGTATTATTATGCCCATTTTTACAGATGAGGAAACTGAGGCTCGGACCCTGCAGTCCCAAGGCTAGGAAGCAGCAGTGCTCAAACTCAGTTTCTGATATCATATTTTGCCCTCTTCACCACACAACTTACTCTCTACTGCCAGGAGGGTTTAAGAGGGGCACACTTGCTGCTTTAGAAGTACAGTCACTCAAAATACCATAGCCCAGATAAAGATAGTCAGCATAGAGGAGATATTTTGGTAACTGCTACCTGTCCGAGGATGTGTAGGAGTCTATCTGCCAAGATATATCTGTAAAGCATCTGAATGGGAATTCAGTTTGACTCAACAAACATTACTGAACACCAACTACATGCAAGGAATGGATGCCCAATGCAAACAAATAAAAATACAAAGAAGTAAGAAGAAATCAAAAGGGCATAAACAGCACACTTCAAAAAGTATTTTCTTAATGTTATTTTTGGTCTACACCTGTGGTTTTATCATTTCAGTTTAGAAATCTCTTTTACCCTTACAAATGGGCAACTCTGCAACTTAGTCTTAGATGGTTGGTTACCTGGAGCACTAAAAAAAAAAAAAGGACTTGCTTGGGGTTCCATAACTAGCATGTATTGGAGGCAAGACTTGAACTCAGACTTTCTGGGTTCCAAGTCTGGTCCTCTGTCTTCTAGGCCATGCTACCTCTTCAGAATTGTCTTATGGAGCCTAAGGACAGAAGTAGCTAGGTGGCTCAATGGGTAGGGCGCTGGGTCTGGAGTCAGCAAGACCTGAGTTCAAATTTGGCTTCAGACACTTAGTAGTTGTGTGACCCTGGGTAAGTCACTTAACCTTGTTTGCCTTCGTTTCCTCATCTGTAAAATGAACTGGAGAAGGAAATGGCAAACCATTCTAGTATCTAAATGTGGTCACAAAGAGTCAGACACAACTGAAACTATTGAACAGCACATAGAAACACTTTGTATTCCCTGACTTTCAGCTAGCAGCAGGACAGCCAGAAAGCTCCCATCAGGTTTTTGGCTAAGAACTTCCTTGATTTGTTCTTGATGGTAAAGAATGTTGGCTTCACCCATGTCTAAGCAACAACCTTTAATGTCTTACTGCTTTGCTCTGATTTTACAACTCAGAGGTCAAAAGGGACTTGGGAAGGCTCACAGGGTCATCATTGTCCAGCTGGAAGGGACCTTAAGGGCCCTCTAGTTCAAACTGCTTAATAAAGTCACCAGCTTGTTTCTGGACAGTGGATTTAGATTACCTCTTATCACAGGAAGCTATCTAATAGGAGACTAATTCTTCAAATTTCATTTAACCTATTCCATCAATTATCTGCACCTAGAAACTTGTTAATTTTGGAATCTGAATGCAGAAGTTGGCAGGAGAATTGCAGAATTTCACTGAAATGCTGTGCTCAGGTTATTTTCTTCATTTCTGACAGTGAAGGGTGTCTGGAGGGAGAATGTCACTAGAAAGAGTTGTTTTTATCTGGGATGCACATGGTGGAAACAAGTGTGGATTAGGAACAGGACACTTGGCTTCTAGTCCTCAAACTTCTCCACTAACAAACTGTCATTGATCTAGGGCCAATCACTTTACTTTGTAGCACCTTAATTTCCTCTTCTGCCAAATAAAAGAATTTACCTACATGAATTCTAAGATCCTTTCCAGCTCTAAAATTCTGTGATGCCAACTATCATTGCAGAAGACAAATAGGGTTAAAAAAAAAGATGAGGATTTTTAAAATTCAACAATGATTTTTACTTTATACTTGAAACCTAGAGAAACTCAAAGTAGAAATTTCTTCTCTTTCCTCCTAAAAGTATTTGGGTTAACGGATTGTGACTGCTAAAGGACTCAACTTATTGTTTCTTCTGCTTTTACAGAGGTACATAACAAGCAAATTTCCCAAGGCAAATTCTGAAAATGGAAGTGTTTGGGTACCTCAACTAATGTCTACATCATCCTGCCATTTTCTTTTTGTTACTTAATGATGAGAGAACTTGGAGGATTAGACAGAGAGATAACCTGAGAGCCAAGATTTGGGTTTCTATCTTGTCTCTGATGCATACTGGCTATGTGAATCTTGGCAAGTCACAAGCCCTCAGTACTCCTGCCAATTGTCTAAAGCAATTCATTGCAGAGAAGCTGCCAACCTACATTGCTATAGCAGGAATTTCCTCATCCAGGGGTTCCCTATACTGAAGAAATCACAGGTCTAGTCCCTAACCCTGTCCTATTCAGTGGTGCTAGTGGTTTGTTTGAGTTTTTTAAATTGTCTAATATGGACTGTCTTCCTTTTAAGAAGGAGAGAAAAGTCCCACCCGTGCCTTGGTTCTGATCAATTAGACATTCATAAATCTGAGACACATCCTAAGCTGGCTTGATAATCATGAATAAACGAGCATCTGTGTTTTTTTTAAAAAATATATATTAAAACAACATATTTACAATGAGATCCTGTTAAAGGTAAATGAGTGTTAATAAAGACCTGAATCCTTTTCTTAAGTGAAATAAGCTCATTATTAACTCCTTTCCTCTGACATCTCACAGAAAGGGAGAGAAGAGACCCTGTATCTCATCCTCATGTTCAGTGAATACCCAGGCAGAGTGGGAGCTTGGAGCTAAGCCACTGACCACCTGGAACTGTTATTCAGTGTTCAGCAGCCACCTGCGGAATCTGTGTCCTTTGTGGAAAGCTCCTTGCTTTTGCTGGAAAGCAATGTATGGGCATCGAGGAGTTGCAGAACTGCCTGGTGTGCCCCCTGGAGAGGGGCAGGGCTTCTGGCATTCTTCCCAGAGAGAAGCCTCGAAGGCTCGTTTTATCAGACTCATTCCACAGCCTGGGCTGCGAAGAGCATGTGAATAATTCATGCTATGGTTTCAGGGAAACTCTTGCTTTCCCCAGAGCTCCAGGATGCACACCACTGAGCTGCACATGCCTAGATTTTCTTTGTTCTGGAAGATAGGTTCAGTGTTTGCTGTTTTTCACAGACAAAATAATGCAGTTAGAGAAGCATCCACTGGTTCTGGTGACCTGTGATTGAGTGTGTTGTGTATTTTGCCATAACAGGATGGGAAATATGAACAGTTAGCCATTTAAATTTGCACATGAATGGTAATTAGCTATTGACAGCTACAGTTTGATACTCTATCCATACCAGAATAAGGAGCTAGAAGATTGGGCACTGGCCTTCTAAAATTGCACATAGAAGGGCAAAATTAATATGTTCTTTACCAAATATAGATTGGTACAATAGAAGAAAAAGTGTTAATAAAGCAGGGAAATTAATGACTTTGATTAATGTTCAAAGCTATTTCTGCACGGGGTATATTTGAGGATTTTGGTACAAATGCAGAAAGTTCATCGTTCTCGGTGGCTACAGTTTCTTGTTTACAGAGCCAATGTAATATATTGTGATATATCATATCCCATGTTTCCAGGAGGGGAGAGGAGATATGTTTATCATTTTGCACAAGACAGGATTCCAATAGAGTCTTCCAGCTATGAGATCTTTTTAGAGTTTTACCTATCTTATTTAGGTCCCCATAGAGAATCTCTGGGGAGCCTAGCCCTATTGGTGGGTCAGGCTGACCTAGTAATCCCATGTACACCTGGTTAAGGGACTCTATAACGAACAGGCTGTTATAAATAGAATAATCATTCATTATCCTGAATTGTTCATTATTCTCTTTTAGGAATGTGATGGATCTTTGTCTAGCTAAAGGAGGCCATTCCCATGGTGAGCTTAAGCTAAACTTTCAAAATGAATGGAAACATATGGCAGGGTAACAATATGATCAGGTGGCAACTAAGTAGTAATGTAGACTGGCATTGCCCCAATGGAGATCCTGTTATTCCCAAAGGCTTGGGCTGGCAGGTATTCCCAGGGTTGAGCCTCTTGGGAATATTCCAGGAGTTGGTCACAAGCCCAGGTCAGTTCCTGAACAACCACAAATAGGTTATTCTAGAGCCTCTGACATCTCAGCTTTACACTGGAGAAATCTAAAGATTACAAGAGTGAACATTGGCTTTTATGACATGTCTACATGGAACCCCAAGGCTGGGGCACTACCAGCTGCCTAGGGATTCTTCAAACAGGGGTTTATTTCAGATCAGATTGGCCAGGATGCTACTGCCAAATTGGCAACTATTAGCTTTTGTGCCAGGCGATAGTAGGGTTTTATGCATCCTGTGCTTTTTGTTAATGGGGCAACAAAAATTGCCAGACACTTGGGGATACAAACAGTATTTGGATATGCTACTAAAACATCCATGAAAACACAGGACTCCCACCCTGGACAACTGCTCACCAAAGGCATGGGTTAATATGTAGCTCCTTGGACATATCTAGACTTTCACGAAGTTCATTATAGCATCGTTATCAAAATGATCCCATTTCACTGAACATGTTAGCCAAAATTTCCAAGAAACATGGGCTTTGTGTTTATCTGGGTCCAAACACAGCCTCTGAACATGACTGTTCCTAATTAACTGGACATCATCACGGCCAATTCTGCTCAATGAGGCAATCTTTATTGATCATTAAAATGGCCAAAGTGATTGGTTTGGTTGTTCTATGGACTGTTCATTTCCCCAGGTACAGAACTATGCTGTATATTCCATGGAACAAAAATAACACAAACATGGGTTATTAGTGTAGCACAGGAGTGAATGTGGCAGCCATGTTAATTATATTGCAGGATGATATTCCATTAAGTGCATGATTGCTTTGCACTTATAATTTATACAACATGAATTCTTATGGAGAGGAAAATAATAAACACATTCTATCCCCATCTCCAATAACAGTGACTGTCAAGGAGCCCTGAGATACTAGAATCTTCTTTCTGACTTGATGATGTTATGGGTATTTATGCCAAGTTTTCCCAGATCCAAGGGATAAATATTCGTTTTTTAAATGACAGATGTAACATCAGAACTAAATTTCACTAATTTTAACCTATGAGTTATCTACTAAGTGAAATCAATTTTGGCCTACTGACCTGTTACACAGTTATATTTCATCATATGTCACGGAAGAGATTTCTTAGCATCAGCAGAACCAGAGAATGACCCAGATGCCTTAATTAGAGGTAAACCCATCTCTCAGAGCAATGTGCTTCATCAGCAGAAGCTGAAGGTACAATTAATGTAGCCAGTATTCTTTCATGCTCAACCAACCCTCTGCTTTGAGTTCCAGAAAGAGAAGCAATGATTAGGGAAGAAAGCCATGAATGGATAGTTCCTGTGGTGTTGTGTTTGTGATATCAAGGCTCCCTAGGCCCTCTGTCCTGGTAGTTGGTGTTGTTTGACCATAATACACTCATTACCCAACTAGACTGTTTATCCCTGTTGGAGGACAACGTTTTCATTCAAGACTGAACAGAGTTAGACACAATGACATTTCATGGTCCTGGGAACACACTTAGAGGCGGCTTCTTGAAGCACCTACTGAAGGCTTTCTTGTTTCCATTTGATCATGTGAGCTTCACAAAGCTTTGGGGTAGCACCGTGGCATGACTCTCTGTCTTCAGAGACAAGGGAACCATCAACCCGGGCAGTCTTGGTGTCTCTGGGTATGAGAGACCGCCACCGTCGTTTCCAGGATATAAGCATTTAGAAAAGGAGAATTGTGCAGAATGCTGTCAACTTCAGCAGAGAATGCAGTTCATCATGTTTTGTGGTTCATCAAAAAAAGAGAAAGGAATTGACACCTAAATCCCCAATAGGCATCTTTGGAATCAGTAGTGCAAGGTATTTTTGCTGTTTTGTTGTTTTTTTTTCTCCTACTTTGTCAATTCCTTGTTCTTCAAGTCTTTCCTAGAATAGTAGATCTGCAATTTGAAACATTTATAGACAAAGATGAAACAAAATCTTTACAGTTATTCTATTGGATTTTTAAAAAAAAATTCTTTGAATTCATGGTTTTACTTTGAATCCTTTCTTTATGTTTTGCTGTGCACATGGAAATATTATTTTTTTCTCATTTTGTATTTAAGCTTAAAATGAATTAAAAAAATAAAAATTTCTTTGGCATTTAGTTTTTTATTGTGGTGTCTATATATAGTAATTAAAATAACGCTGTTATCTGCCCAGTCACAGAAGAGACTCTGTTGAGAAGTCTTTTGAATAATTCTCATTACCCCTTGTGAATCATTTCTGACATATATCCTCTAGAGTCAGAGTACTGAAGATAAGTTAAAATAATCTGAGTATTAGATTTCTGTGGACCTGAGCATTAGTGAAAGAGGTTAGAAAAAGAATGATTACCTTAAAGACTTCCATCTCTCTTTTTCTACTTGGTTCTCTGGGCTTTCACTTTCATAAGAAGCCAGATAAAGACCTAGACAGAAAGAGATTTGTAATTAGATCCCTGGAATCTTCTTGGGTTTTTTTTTTGTTCCATATGGGACTCTACTCTGTGTGTTACATTTCTATGTTTATATGATTTATCAATTATTTAGTCAACAGTGTCTCATTTGGTTTTATATTAAAAAAAAGTGTCTACAACATCAAAATGCTAATTATAAAGCAAGAAAGGTCAAAAGGGAGACAAGTAATAGATTTGTCTGTTTAATTAGAGATCACTGAATTTTAGAGCTGAAAGGATACGTAGAGTTGTCTATCCAATTCCCTCCATTACAAAGGAGGGACCCTCATGAGGCCTAGGGTACCTGACCAAGGAGGCACAGTCAGTACTAGAAACTAAATCTTTTGACATCCCAATTCAGTTCAGTCTACTACACCATTTCCAGAA
Organism: Potorous gilbertii; assembly: GCA_028658325.1. Classification (NCBI taxonomy): domain Eukaryota; kingdom Metazoa; phylum Chordata; class Mammalia; order Diprotodontia; family Potoroidae; genus Potorous; species Potorous gilbertii. The sequence continues at coordinate 357,634,141 of CM053769.1, read as the reverse complement.
TATATTTAAGAAAGAATTTTATTTTTCCCATAGAGGTAGACCAACTTATAGGAAATCAGTTTATTAAGTAGTTGCTATTTAAACAGCAGGGCAGCTAGGTGGTAAAGCAGATAGAGCATCCAGCTTGGAGTTAGTATTCATCATCTTTCTGAGTTCAAATCTGGCCTCAGACACTTACTAGCTGTAGGATGCTAGGCCAGTCACCTAACCTTGTATGCCCCCATTTCCTCATCTATAAAATGAGCTGAAGAAGGAAACAGCATATCACTCTACTAACTTGGCCATGAAAACCCCAAATAGGGTCACAATGAGTCAGACATGACTGAATAACAATTGAAATTTAAACAGCAATTTGTAGTTTACAGAGGATCTGTCTTCTAAATACCAACAGGTAGTGCAAATTCCCCTCTTTTCCCTTCCCACCCCCATTTTCCAGATGGGGAAGCTTAGACTGAGCAAGATTGAATGTCTTGCCCATGATCCCAGAAATAACGATTCACTACGTGAGAAGTGTCTGTGGGCAGAGCTACCATGAGACTCCTATCAAACAAAGCAGCAAAGCATAGAGAATGATGATGCCCCTCCCTATACAGATGAAATTAAAAGAAATAGTTTCTGTGAATATCATCATTGGCACTATCGGGGCTCTAATGTTCAGGGGCTTTTGGCCATTAGGAAAGAACAGGGCAAGTTAGATGCTTTAGCCCCATTCTGGGCCCAGCTGGACCTCTGCAGCCCACAGGACAGAAGCCATACTACTAGGTGTGAGCATGGAAGGACTGTCTCCTAGATTAGCTGTTTAAGGAAACTGAAATCTATCCCAGACAAAGGCTATTCATCTAACCCCTGCTGGGGAGCATCCTAGTGCTACGCCCTGTGACACAGACCTCAGCTTCCAGTTTTTCTGGTGCCCATAACCATCTTACTGACCATGCTTGCCTGTCCTATTCACCCCAGGGGCTCTGTTCTCTCCCTGTCTATGACCCTTCTTGTGTCTGTGTTGAGTTCCAGTCCTGCCTGTGAATTCGTGACTTTGACACCTTACTGTTCCACCAAGTTGATGTGTAATGGAAATCCTTCAGCTTAGATCCCCAGTCACCTCTGCCACCTCCTTCCTATATCTAGCCCCATCTATTAGATGCTACCTTCCAAAACTAGGGCAACAGGGACAAAGGTAAAAGAAATGTGGTACTTTGGGTGACTTCCTTTGTTTTTGGTATAAGTAATATGGGTTAACCATCTAAGTCTGAAATAAATCTATAGGAATGAAAGTACCAGTAAGCAAGAGTCCAGATCCATTGCTCTCTGCTGAGTTCCCAAAGGGCCCTCAAACATCCTGAGACTTCATTCCTCCCTCCATCTATCTTCTGCAAAGACCCATGAAAGCAGGAGGATTGTAGCCAGTGGGGCCCAGAAGGGGATCTCCTTTGCAGGTAGAGCCTAATTCCTAATTTATGAACTTGCCAATGAAGCATTTGACTCAGGACAATCATGAAAGCTAGCATTGTGCCGTGTCTCACCACCCACATTGGCACACAGCTGACTTCTTCAATTACATGAGTGACATAGCCTTTAACCATCCTAATTACTAAGGTTAAATATAGCTTTCCTCCTACATGTGCTTGGTTTAGGAGCGTGACTAGGTATCCTTGCTATCTGCCAAAGAGCAGCACCTCCACGCTTCCCAATTTAATGACACCTGAGTGATGTATACTCAGTATACACCAACAGTCAAGCCCTAATGCTGTAGGGGAGAGCTCTCCACAGAGAAAGACATGTGTCTTTCTGGCAGGTGTTTCCTTCTCTCCACGTGCCAAGTAGTCTATAGTTACACAGTGGGATTTACCCTTAAATTAAATTAATTAAATGTAAGGGCAAGGTGCTCTGAAAAGAGAATTACTCTGGGAATTTGGGAGACTTGGGGTCACACACTACTTTGAACACTACTTAGCTCTGTGATCTTTCACAAGTCTCTTTGCTAGGCTTTGCATGATTACACATGTATAACCTTTATCAAATTGCTTGCTGTCTCAGGGAGGGGGGAATGGAGGGAAGAAGGGCGAGAATTTGGAACTCAAAATTTAAGAAAATGAATTCAAAAATTATTTTAACTGTAATTGGAAAAAACATCCAAAATAAAAACAAAGTTCCTTTTCCCTCACTGAGCCTCGGATCTCTGGTACAGAGAATAAAGGGATTGGAATAGATGACCTTTAAAAAGTATTTCCCACTCTGAGCATATATCCAGGTCTTTGTCCAAGGGCATATAGTGTCACGAGGAGCATAAACGGCTGCGGTGGCTGCCTCTTGGGGTTGGGAGGGAAAGACAAGGCTTTTCCTTATATTGCTTTGTTCACTTCCCATCTCACCTCTCCTTTTTTTTTTTTTCCATTGTGGTATTTTGTTTATTTCTGCCAAAGTGACACATTTTCAAATAGTCCATAATGCACTTGGAAAAACATTGCCCTTTTTTTTTTCCAGACTCAGTAATGAGCCATTCCCATACACATGTGACTTTTATTTTGGACTCCACAAAAGCCACTGCATTAAAGCCTGAAAACAATGTTAAATGGTGTGGCCAAAAAAGACAATCCAAGGTAGTCATTTTCTTACAGGGAGGCATTATTTTAAGATTTAATGAATGTTTTATTGATGCTCTTTTTTCCCATTAGCATCATTTTCTAATGATCATCCCACTCTCCAGTCCCACAATAGAACATAATGAAGTATAACTAATGAAAATATATCAGTGTTCATTGGCCACATCTGACAAAGGAGGTCTCATTTCCCACCTGTGGTCCTTCACCCTTCTGCTGAGAAAAAGGAGTTTGTATGTTTCCCCATCACTCCTCTTAACTCATGATTAGTCACTGTTCTCAAATATCTTAATGTTGTTCTCCATTGCTGTGGTTATTGCCTTATTCCCTTTTGGGGGCAGGATGGATGTTGGATGTGGGTTCCCAGGGTTTAATCTAGGACAGGTCTGGAGATGGCAGATGGTAGGGATTCAGGGAGGGTGGCAAATGGAAACCCAGCACCACCTTCAGTCTCTGTTCATGTGGCACCCTGAATCCCAAACTTCCTCATATTTTTTCTACTACTGCATTCTTTTGAGTCTCTTCATCTCTGTCCCTACCCTTTATCTTCATGTTCCTTTCTTGCCACTTACAACATAATAATTTCCTTCGCAGACATGACATTATGTTCCTAGGCTAGCTCCCATTAGCATATTTAACCCCTATGGCAGGTAGGTGGTTAAATGGATTGAACACTGGGCCCACAGTTGAACCTCAGTTCAAATTCAGAAAAAGATATACAGACGTAATAGGAAGGAGTTAGAAATCATAGTGGACAGAGCACTTTACATGACATTATGAAGACCTGGGTTCAAATTTGGTCTTAGACACTTACTGACCCTGTGACCCTGGGCAAGTCACTTAACCTGTCTGCCTCAGTTTCTTTATCTGGAAATGGAGATAACAATAGTACCTACCTCCCAAGCTTTGCCCCAGTTTCCTCATCTGTAAAACAAGCTGGAGAATGAAATGGCAAAGCACGCCAATATCTTTGCCAAGAAAACCCCAAATGGGATCCCAAAGAGGAGGACATGGCTGAAATGACTGAATGAACCAGGATGGTTGTAAGGGTAAAATAAGATAAAATTTCTAAAGTGTTTTGCAAATGTTAAAGCACTATACAAATGTGAACTGTTCAAATGATTGTTATGTACTAGAAATGCTGATCATGTATTGTTTTCTATTATTTTTCATTGCAAGTGAATAATTCTTTTCAGTTGTAATGGGAGTTCTCATTTACATGGAAGAGGGATTTTATTTAAATTTAAAGAGATGGTTTGGGTACTAGGGCTGGAAAATCTTGGAATCAAACCACTATTGAAAGCATTAATTTTGTTAAATCTGCCAATCTGTCAATCAATTTACAAGTGAACTTTTGGAATACAACTTAATTAGAAATTAGATTCTTTCTGTGTAGATATGTCCCAATCTAAGAAAGCCTGTTATGTCAAAATCTGAGTTTACAAAACATTCATATTTAAGGGTGATGATTTCCATTATACAATGGTGGAGAAATGGGTGAAAAAAACCCAACATATGCATTGGTCACAACTAGGCAATAACATGCATATGAATGAATAATCTAGAAGACCGAAAAGGGTTAAAGAAGAAGAAACCACAATTAGTTATTACTACTTGCATGTTACAATATTCTAAAATTATAAATATTTTGAATCTCTTTGTAGGTCAAAAATTAAATCCATAAGATCAGAGATTCTGAGCTAGAAAGAATTCAGTGGTCATTTAATCAATACCCTTCCCCTCATTTTACAGAAAAGGAAACAGAGGCTCAGAGAGGTTAATTGACCCGTGTGAGGTCACCTAGACCTCACACAGAGATGCTATTTGAACCTAGGTCTTCTGACTCCAAATACAACATATCTACCTAATAAAGAAAAATAATAAAAATAGTTCTTTAAAAAAAAGCAAACTGGCTCCCCTAGTGAATTTAAATGGATCTTAATTTTTTTTTATTTCAAAAACTTTTTTTTCTTTTAACAAACATTAGAACTGTCCTTGACTTGCCTAAGCCAAAGTACACCTGTGCATTTCTCATTCTGGCAAGCTGAGGAACAGCTGTGAGCTCTGTGGTTCCTTCTGATCTAGAAATACATATTTCCTTCCAAATCCCTTACTATTCCTTCCTTTTCATTATGTAATACATTCTGCCTTTTTTTTTCTCTGTGGGCTTATAATCAGATCAGCTCTGACTTTCCCTCCCCCTTCATCTTCTCCCTGCATCTCAGTCTTGGTGGGGGTGCAGGTCAAGTGTCCTATTGGCTTAAATTGTGGCGCTCTACTTAAAGCTAATTTGAACCAGCCTTGTAATGGGGAAAAAAAGGGAGTGGAGGTAATGAAGGGCAGAGAGGTTAGTTACTATCCCTGCCTAGTAACCTTTGAAGGCTAGCCAGAGTTAGCCAAGACTTCTACCTTCCCACCCTCAGGACACTAAGCCTGGCTACAGTTAGCCTGGCCTGTCCCTCTCCCTTTAATCATGTTAATGACTGCTTTTAGGCAATCTGCTGAGCCTAATTTTCCTTGCTATGTTGTGACTTTCATGAATTCTGAGGAGGCACAGATGCCTACCCTGATTAACTTGGATGGGCCCAAAAAAACTTCAAAAGGAAAGAGAATCATCAATGCTACTCTGATGGGAGAAACTATGGTGGAGTGAAACCATCAGGATTTTGACAGCTGGAGTCAGGAGACCTGGCCCCACTACAGTCATCTGTGTGACCCAGAAGAAGCCACTTCAATTTACTAGCCCTTGATTTCTTCCTCATCAATAAAATAAGAGGATGGTACCATGAGCTTTTATAGTTAGGACTTTCCGTGTTGTACTTTAGAGTCCCTTCTGGTTGTTATAGTCTATGTTCTAAGACCCCTTTTAGCTCTGCCAACCTACATCCTAGATTGGGAAAAAGACTAGAATTTGGTTCATAATATTATTTTCAACTGAGGACCAAAAAGCATGTCTTTTAAAACTTGTCTCAAAAGGAAAAACTCATTCCCAAGGGCCTCTAGGCCTAGGTGACAGTATCAATTAGGATTCCTATCCCACAGAATAACTTAATCTGTGAGGCACGACTATGAGAGAAACTACTGGGACTAGAGAGGTCAGGGCTGTGACCAGAGAAGGAATATTTCCGGCCCTGTCTAGGACAAGGCGATGTATCTTATGTAATTCTTGAGAGAAAAAGGTCAAGGTATAATAATAATAGAAGAGGAAAAGGAGGAAAAGAAAGAGGAGGAGGAAGAAGAAAACAGAGATAAAGTTAAAGTCATATGCCACGTATAAGGGGAGAAAAGGGACTACTTACCATCCTCAGTGAAGATGGGAGCCGTGTGTAAGTAGTGGGTGATGTTGGGATCTTGTTCAAATGGACATTCCACTTGTTTCCATGTTATAAATTCCCCAACTTGCTTAGCCAGTTCCAGAAATTTCTAGGAGGAATGATTTTTAAAAAGTTGATAGGATGTAAATATAAACTCCTTGTTTGGCTTTAAAGTCCTTCACAATTAGACTTCAAGTTACCTTTCTAGGCTTATTATGCATTACTCCCCTTTGTGGACTCTATAGTCTGAACAACCTGGCCTTCTTGTGGACCTTCTGTCTTGTGCCTTTGTACACACAGGCTATTTCCCCATGCCTGGAATGCACTCCTACCTTGCCTCTGCCTCTTAGAATTCATAGCTTCCTCTAAAGCTTAGCTTAAGAACTATGAAACCTTTCTTGATGCCCCATATGGTAGTGTTTCTTTCCCTGCATTCCTCTTCCCTCCTCTGTGTGATATATAAGGGCAGATTTTAAAATTTTTGACTCTAGTGATTGGCATAGTACTTGGCACATAGTAGGTGCTTAATAAATACTTGCTGACTGATTCATCTAAACTTCTTCCATAACTTGTCTAGCAACATTCATACCAGATTGAATAATATTCAAGAAATCCAGTGAGAAACTACATTAAATGACTTTTACTCCAGAAGTGCCCAAAAGTCAGCCAGCCCAAAAGGAAAAAAGGATGTCAGAAAAGCCAGTGCCAGCACAGACAAATAATCTCATAGTCTCCCAGGATGAGTTGAGAAGGAGCAGAGATACATATAACCTGTAGGGCTCTTTGTCTAGAGGCAGTCATACATGAGGGGTTCCAGGATGGTTGAAAGCTCCAGCTAAGGTTTCCTCCCCTCCCTTCTCCCATAGAACAAAAATGATTAAGTGGGGATAAGATAGTAACCAGTATGAATGTAGATCAGTTCTGGGCTCCAAGGATACTAGAACTTTGTTCCTGTGGTGCCAGAGGGGGCCCTGAAGGTCCAGTGCTCTGAACCTCCAAGATCCAATATGGCCTAACCCTAATAGAAGGAGGTGAGGACAGAAACGGGGGGAACAAGCAGTAATGTCCACCCCATCCAAAAGTATAGTGGGGGGCAGAGTTTGGCTTTGGTATAAAGCTCCAATTCGGGAACTAAACATGGAGAAATTAGAAAACTGAAGGAGACACACTGACCAATATAAAAAATTGTAAATCTAGAAACACCCCCAAAGAGGAGAGATTAACTCTGTAACAACGTCAGGCAGTGATTCCAAGGGAAAAAAATGAATTTTTTTGAATACCTAGAAGAAATGAGGCCAAGAGATAATAAAGTAAAAGGCCCTTAAGGAAAGAGTAAGGAGGAGAATAAATAGCTAGGAAGAGAAAGTGGTAAACCTAAACCAAGGAACGGACTCTGTGACAATAAGAACAGACCAAACAAATCAAAGATTCCACGAGATATCAAGAAATACTAGAACAAAATAAAAAGATTGAAAAAAACCCAGAAGAAAATGTAAGCGATATGATATCAAGAACAACTGATCTAGAAAACAGATCAAGGAAAGATACTTTAATAATCAACAGATTCCCTGAAAATAGATTTTTTTTTAAAACCCTGGATAAGAAATCACAAATAAGGATTGGTCAGATCTAATAGAATCTGAAGTCAAAGTAAAGATAGAAAACACTGATCAACCTGAACAAAAACACAAAAAGTTCCAGAAATGGCAGAGCCCATATTCAAAACGTTCGTGTCAAAGAAAAAATACTGCTAGGCAGTCAGAAAAAAGCAGTTCAAGTATCAAGGAACCATAGTCAAAATCATATAAGATGTGGTAGCTTCTAAAAAGAAAAAGAAGAAAAGAGGAGATATTGGAATCTAATATTCCAAAAAGGCAAAATAAATAGGTTTATAACCAAGAATAATTTACCCTGCAAAGTCAAGTATAACCCTACAGAGGAAAAAAAAAAAAGGATCCTTAATGGAATATTTTCAAGCATTTCTGAGAAAAAGATCAGAGCCAGATAAGAATTTTGAAATTCAAATGAATCAAGAGAAATCTAGAAAAGTAAATTTATTTGAGCAATTGGGACTGTATGATGTGGTGCTAACATTCTAATGAGGAAGAAAAAAAACAAATATCCTTTTAAATCCTCAATATCTTCAAAGGATACTGAGGGAATTAAACAAGAAAAACAGAGGATCTGGTGGTTGACTGGTTCTGTTGTAAAGGTCTGAAGATGAGAAAGAGAAGAGAACATAAAAGGAAGGACTATAATGGTAGAGAAAAGAGGAAGAAGGGGGTAGAACTTACTATTTCTCATGATTGGCAAGTACAAGGAAAGAGTTTACAAAAAGGGATGGGGGCTTTGGCATCAGATGAACCTCACTCTTGTTTTAAACAAAGAAATGTTGGAAATATTCACACGTGCAGACAAATACATACACACATATACACACAGTTTGGTATAGAAATCAAACTCAATAGGGAAGCAAGGAGGAGTATGGGTGATGTTAAGAGGGAGGATATAATAGCAGGGAAAAAATATTCACAAGAAAAACAATTTTCTGATCCTGAAATGCAGCAGGAGAGGGAATCAAAAGAAGGAAAAAAATATTCAAAGACCTGGAACCTAAGGAGTTGTCAATCAATTAGAGAATGACTGAACAAATTGTATATGAATGTGACAGAATATTATTATACCGTAAGAAATAATAAAAGACATTTTCAGAGAATCTTGGGTAGCTTAAACTAATGCAGAGTGAAGTTAATAGAACTGGGAGAACAATTCATGATAGCTAATATTTATATAGTACTCACTATGTGCTATGCGCTGTGCTAAGGGCTTTACAATTATTATGTTTTTATCTCATTCCATCCTCACAAAATGAGAGGTAGGTATTGCTATTATCTTCATTTTACGATGGGGAAACTGAGGCAAAAAGAGATGAAGCAACTAGCTTATGGTGACACAGTTAGTAAATGTCTAAGGATGAATTTAAACTTCGGACTTCCTGACTCCAAGTCAGACGTTCTATGCACTGTGCCACTTAGCTGCCCCTGGAGGTGGATAACTAAACTACAAAGAAAAATAACTGAAAATCTTGAGAACTCTGAGCAATACAAGGACCAAGCATGTCTCCAGTGGACCTATGGTGAACTATAGTATCCATCTTGTAACAGAGAGGTGATAGAATCAAGGCACAGGAATAAATACACAGTTGTAGACATAAACACTGTATGGCATCTTTTTGCTCAGCTATGTTTATTTGTTAATAATTTTTTTCTTTTTTTATGTTGGGGAGGGGAGGTTTGTTGGGAGAGGATAAATTGGCAATAGTAATGCCAAAAAAAAAAAAAAAGGAGGAAGGCATAATACATTTTTTGAGTGTATAAAAGAAAACAAAAGGAAGGCTGAAGTAGGTCTGAACAGGACAGTTTTGAAAGTATTTAGTGGAATTTCTTACATAGTTAAAAAATGAAGCTGCATATAAAGCAATCTTCAGTTTTGCATATAATCCCTTTTTTGTGTTCTGTTGTGCAAATGAGGGGGGTATTTACGTTCAAAATAAAAATAGCAAACTCTTGATGAACTGTATGTGATCATCAGAGTTCATCTTCTAATGCAGACCTAGCTGTATATTCTCACTAGCCGTGTCATCTTGGGAAAAAATAATTTAATTTCTCTGATTCTGTTTTCTCATAAAAACTTTGAACAATATTACATTTATTTGTATTGCTTATTTTCCTATTCAGGATATACTTATAAAGGTACTTGTTGTCTCCCTGTATAGAATGGAAGTTTTTGGAGGGCACAGGACCATTTCATTCTTTGCATTTGTAGCCCACAGTAAGTGCTTAACAAATGCTCATGGCTTGATTGCTTTGTTGGGATGATGGAGGCTGAGATGTTCAGCACTGGGCAGAGTGCCGGAGACAGAGAGGTACGGAGAGGTATTCAATCTTACTTCAAAGTTGACATGTCCATTTGGAAGGCGGTTGGCGCATCCTTCATTCAAAAAGTATATATCTTTGATGAGCAAGCTGAAGAAAGGAATGACTATCTGTAAAGGAAAGGAGAGAGGAATTAGTTTTCCTCAGGATTTTCTATCAGAAAGAGTCAGCTGAGAGAAAAAAAGTTATTGAAACTTTTCTACCTCATGCAACAGAAGTTCAACAAGCAGCTGTCAAAATTCATTTGCTCTCATAAACTACCATCAAATGCTACAGCAATGACAATTATGCCATGTATACAGCGCTTCTGAGTTTATAAATCACCTTCCAGCCATCATCTCAGTAGCTTCTCATAATGACCTTAGCATCAGAACTGCTATAGACTTTTTAGAGCCTGGACAAACATCAGAAAAAACAACCAGGGCAAGCAGCATGAAAAAATACCCTCAAACCTACCTTTTTAAAGCAATTAAAATTTTTAGTTTCAAATTCTCTCTTTCCTTCCCCCTTCCCCACCTACTGAGAAGGCAAGAAATGTGATAACCCATATATGAAGTTGTACAAAACATGTTTTGTACCATCTACAAAACATGTAGTGGGGGAAAAAGAAAGAAAAATAAAGAGAAAAAAGTATTCTTCAATCTGTATTTAGTTGTCTCTCTGGAAGTAGAGAGCACTTTTCATCATGAGTCCTTTGGAATCATCATGGAACACTATCATCAGAGTGGCTAAGGCTTTCACAGTTGATTATCAATATAATATTACTGCTGCTATGTACAATGTTTTTCTGGTTCTGCTCACTTCAGTCATTTTATATAAATCTTCCCAGGTTTTTCTGACACTTCCCTACTCATTATTTCTTATAGCACCACAGTATTCCATCATAATCATATGCCACAACTTGTTTAGCTATTCTCCAATTGAGAGGTATCCCCTCAATTTCTAATTCTTTGTTACCACAAAAAGAGCTGCTATAAAAATTTACATCTATTCTTTATTATAATTCAGTTGGGGGGAGGAAAATAGAGACCCAGAGATCTAACAGGGCCATTCCACTAGAGAGCAGAGTTCAGCTGGAGCATGATAGCAAGTGGGCATGTTTTATATTCCATCTGTTTCCTACTCTTAATTAATTAGTTATTCCTAACTACCTATTCCTAATCATCATATACTCTTAACTAATTATTCTGAAGCTAAGCTTAGCTTCTTCTATGCTGCTGAATGAGAAGAGGTGTCAGTGCTCTCTTAAATTTTGCCACCCTCAAGCAAAGGTCCAGTTACCCCACCCTAGTTATACGGGGAACTTTCTTTTTATCAGTGGCCTTCCTGGGGTATAGTACTGGAATCTCTGGGTCATAGGATATGGACATTTTAGTCACTTTATCTGAATAATTACAAATTGTTTACCAAAATAGTTGTACCGATTCACAGTTTCATCTACAATGTGCTAATAGAACTGTCTTCCCACAACCCCTCCAACATTGACTGGTTATAGTTCTGCCCAGAAAACAGGCAAGGGACTGTCATATCTTTATATGATGGTTGAAGAAACAGTCTTAGAAAAGGGAAAGTGTTATGTTCAGTTTCATGTAAGGTTAGTCAGTGGCAGAGCTAGCACTTGGAAACAGGTTTCCTGAGTCTTAATGGATGAAACAGATTCCCAACAATGACGAAGCTTCCTCCCTCTTATCACTGGCTCTAGGGAATATGTTTAAGAAATGTATCAGAAGCAAAAAAGGCTATAGAGCTTATAATGCAGTGTCTGTGAGTTCATTTATCTTCAGCCCACATGCTCTGAATAGGGATTCGTTTAAGGGATGTCCTCCTGGGCATTCGGGGACCTTAATTAACATTCAAAGGGACTATAGAGATCATTTAATTCAACTCTTTCATTTTTACCAATGAGGATATTATGGCTTGGAGAGGTTGAATGAATGAATTTTATTGTTGAATTGTTTCGGTAGTGTTTGGCTCTTTGTGATCCTATTTGAGATTTTCTTGGCAGAAATATTGGAATGGTTTGCTAATTTCTTTTCCAGGTCATTTTACAGATGAGAAACCGAGGCAAACAAGGTTAAGTGACTTGCCCAGGGTCACACAGCTAGTAAGTGTCTGAGGTTGGATTTGAATCCAGAAAGAGGAGTTGTCTTGACACTCTATTCACTGTGCAATTTAGTTGCCCAATGAATGAATAAAGCATCTTACTATGTGCAAAGTACTGTGCTATGCCCCCCGGCACACATAGAAAAGTAAGGCAGATAACACTTTGAGGGAGCCCATGTTCTAATGAGCAAGACAATCCATATGGAAAGATTCAGCTGCAAGTCAAATGGAAAAATCCTATGGTCCTTAGTGTACAGGGGCAAAGCAGGTGGTAATGTCTCATCTTTTATTTAAAACTACTATTATTTATTTATAGATACTATTTATTTATCTATCTCATTATTTAAAGTCACTATTTCTAGGACTCTTGGGGACTTGTTAAGTGACTTGCCTAAGACAGATCACAGAAATAGTAAGATACAGAACTAGGATTTGAACACAGGTCCTTGGCCTCTAATCCAGTTATACATGTCACTGTAAGAACACAGCACTCCACACCAAGTCTCCCTAAACTTGTCAGCCCTGAGTCCCTACTCATAATTGGTCTTTGATCTGTCGCCTGGGATTCTGCAACACAAATCAAATTCTACCAGCCAAAGCAAGTGAGATGGAGAAGGCCTGCAAAGGTCTGCTCTGCTGCCCTCAATGAGCGGTGCTATGAACATCTGCTTTTTAGCCTACTGTAATAATACAGTTCATTGTGTGTATTAGCAGGGAGAAGAAAGCACAACTCTGTAGACTCAGGTAAGAATGCACTGGAAATTCTGGAGAGCCAGGGTAAAAGAGTGGGAGGCAACCATCACAGCTTGGCAATCAAGATTCATGGAACCCAGACTGAGTGTGCATTAACTTTGAAGTCAGACACTATTGCTATTCAATCATTTCAGTTGTGTCCTACTCTTCAGGACCATATTTGGGGTTTTCTTGGCAAAGATACTGGCTTGATTTTCCATTTTCTTCTCCAGTTCATGTTACAGGAAACTTAGGCAAACAGGGTCATACAGATAGTAACTGTCTGAGGCTGGATTTGAACTTAGGAAGGTGAGTCTTTCTGACCTTAGGTCTACCTCCATCCAGGGTGCCATCTAAATGCCCTGGAGTCAGACAGGTTCAAATTTTACCTCTAATACTTATCACCTGTGCAACCTTGGTCAAGCCTCAGTTTTCTTATGTGTAAATTGATGATGATGATAAACTATATATATAGTATTTGCCAAAAAAAGAAAACCAAATGGGGTCATGAAGAGTTAGACACAACTGAAATGACTGAACAACGACAAGAGTCAGAAGACTTGGTCTTGAATCTCAGCGCTGCCACCCTGTGTGACCCCAGGGAAGTCATTTAACCTCTCCAGCCTTCAGTTTTCTCGTGTAAAATGAGAGGTTTAGACTAGAAGACCTTTAACCCCTGTCTCAGCCCTATATCTATGATCCTGTGATCCCTCTCCAATCCTCAGTCTCCCCATGTATAAAAACAAGGAGTTTGGACTAGACGGCCTCTTGGGGCCCTTGCACCTCTTACAACCTGACTGCAGGCTTAATGAATAGTCAATTTGGAAGAATCTACAACTACTCAGTACTTTTTCATGGTAAGAGGGTCATTTGACACTTACATGGTTCAAATCAAACCCCCACATTAGGAAATAGTGGCTAAGCCACTTAGAGAGTGACGAGGTATCTGTACCAGCCTCTATCAAAACTTACTCTTCTGCCTGCCTCCTTCTGAGCCCTGTTTTAAAATTCAGTGCACAGCCCAAGGCCCTTGCTAGTCTGCTCATGTGCACCGTCAAAAGCATGGCTCATCTGCATGTCAAATTAACCAATCAATTAGAGCCTTAAGTTATTCATCTCACAGGTTCTGCTCTGAAAAGCTACCCTGGGCTTTATCTCAATCTTTTGTGCAAAGCTCTTAAAAAAGAAATCATTCAAATCCCAAACTCAATAGGCTGAGTAATTTAAAACTGCATTTGTTCAGGGCTCTCAATAGCTATAAAAATTATCATTCCGAGATGTATACATTTGTTTGGTGGAGTTGAGCTGGTTAGAATCAGCACTTTCTTGAAATTCTAATTCAAAGTTCTGATGATCTCGGAAGTGAGTGACAAACCATGGGCAATTCCTCCCTTCCCCCAAACACATAAACCCAAACCAAATTTCTTTGGCGTCAAGTACGATCTTTATAATTTCACAACATGTAGTTTTGATTGTTTTGTGATGGTCGTTCTTTGTTGTAGTGTATTGTTTACACTGTTGTGCTCATCTTGTCTATTATGCTCTTGGCTCTCTGCTCCCTTCACTTTGAATCAGTTCATGTAAGCCTTTCCAAACTTCTCTGCATTCATCATAATTGTGGGGCTTTTTTAGAGCACAGTAATGGGTATCTAAGTGGTGTAGTGGGTACAGTGCTGGGCCTTGAGTCAGAAAGACTTAAATTCTAAGTTCAAATCTGGCCTCAGACACTTACTAACTGTGTGATCCTGGGCAAGTCATTTTACTCTGCCTCAGTTTCCTCATCTGTAAAATGAGCTGGAGAAGAAATTGGTAAACCTTTCCTGTACCTTTGCTCAGAAAACAATAAATTGGGTCACAAAGAGTCAGACACACCTAAACACGATGGCACAACAGCAGCATAGTATTTTTCATTATATTCCTGTACTATAATTTGCTTAACCATTTCCCAATTGATAGGTATCTACTTTGTTTGCAGTTGTTTTCTACCACAAAAAGTTCTGCTGCACGTACTTTTAGGTGTATGGACCCTTTCTTCTTATCAATGCCCTCCTTGGGATAGTAGAATCTCTGGGTCAAAGGGCATGGGCATTTTAGTTATTTTATATTTTATATATATTGCATTTAGAGTGATTATATTGATTCACAGCTCCACCAACAATGTACCAGCATGCTTATCTTCCTACAACCCCTCCAACACTGACTACTCCAATCTTCATCTACATTTTATACTTCGGGGCAAAATAGAAATGTCCACACCATTAGTTTAGTTCTATATTCTGTCCCTCTAGCACGAGTATCTTCTATATTACCAAGCTTGTATTATTCCTTTAATGACTAAGATAGCAGCTCCTGCCTTAGGCAGAACCACAGAATCATAAGGGATCCCAGAAGCCCTCTAACTCAACTCATCCCTGACTAAGGGTCCCCTCTGCAACAACACTATGCCCTTACATCAAACCATCATCTTCACATCAATGTGCATGTCCTGCTCCTAGCTCTTCTCTGGAGACAAGAAGAGTCTGTTTAATTGCTCTTTCACATGATAATTTCTCAAATACTTGAACACAATTATCACAGGGTCATGTCTTCTCTAGGCTGAACATCACCAATTCCTTCATTTGATCCTCCCATGACATGGTCACCAGTTCTCTTACTATCTTGGCTGCCTTCTTCTGGACCCACTGTTTTAGTCTGAGAACTTTTTGGATCTTGACATTGAATAATAGCTATTCTTCTAGCTCTGGGTCATTGGAAAATGGACAAACATTGTGATATATGGAAGAAGAGCTGGATTTGTTCTAGCTCTAGTTCTTGCACTTGCTATGGCAGCTCAGTCACCGAACTCTCTGACTTTCAGTTTTCTCATCTGTAAAGTGGGGCTAACCTCAATTACACGAGGGGAAGAGAAGGGAATAAGCCCCTAATATGCCAGATGCGGCCAAATGCTTTACAAATATTATCTGTTTTTGATCCTCACAACAGCCCCGTGAGACAAATGCTATTATTACCCCCATTTTACAATTGTGGAAACTGAGGCAGGCAGAGTTTAAGTGACGTGTCTAGGGCCAGACAGCCAGTAAATGCCTGAGGCCAGATCTGAATTTGCCTCTCCCTGATTCCAGGCTCGGTGCTCTATCTACTGGGTTACTTAGCTGCTTTCCTCACTAGCAACCTCACAGGTTTGTTGGCAGGAAAGTGTGTTGTAAACCTCATGGTATTAGAGAGAAATGTGTGACTCCAGGCAATTAACTTAACCTTTGCCTGCCTCAGTTTCCTCATCTATGAAATGGGGATAACGATAGCATCTATCTCCCAGGGTTGTTATGAAGATAAAATGAGATCATATCTATAGAGCAAACCTTGAAGTGTCATATCCTAAGTCTTCATCCAAGTTGTTATATGAAAAAAAGCTCCAAATCCTTTAGAGCCCTCATCGACCTATTAGATGAGTCGTCTAGTTCCACCCCCTCATTGCACAGATGAGGAAACTGAAGCCCATGAGGTTAAATGATTTGTTCTGAGACCACACATACATTGAGTGGCAGAGCAGAGTTGAATCTTAGCCTTGGACTCCAAATCCAGGACTGTTTCCACTATAACACCCTTTTTAGTCTGCTTGTTCAACCAACACCTTGAGAGCAAGATATGACCAAGGCTCTGTAATCTCCTCTTTTCTTAGTAGGTTCTATTTCCCCTTTGTTGTTCCCAAAGTGATCTTTTGAAGGCATAGGTATGATCACCTTAGGGCAGCCAGGTGGCACAGTGCCAGGCTTGGAATCACGTAAACTCATTTTCATGAAATAAGGCACTTATTAGCTATGCAACCCTGGACAAGTCACTTAACCCTGCTTGCCTCAGTTTCCTCATCTGTAAAATGAGTTAGAGAAAGAAATGGCAAACCACTCCAGTATCTTTGCCAAGAAAACCTCAAATGGGGTCATGAAGAATTGGACACGACTGAAATGACTCAACAATAACAAACATCATCTATTCAATAAATTCTATTGATTCCC
The DNA here is from genome assembly GCA_028658325.1 of Potorous gilbertii. NCBI lineage: Eukaryota > Metazoa > Chordata > Mammalia > Diprotodontia > Potoroidae > Potorous > Potorous gilbertii. The sequence continues at coordinate 357,617,447 of CM053769.1, read as the reverse complement.
TGTTAACTCTGGGTCAAGTACAAATTCCTCTGTTTAGAACTTAAAGCCCTTTCCAATCTGGCTGTGACCTACTTCTTCTAGTCTTAATATACATTAATATACCCACACTCTATGGTCCATCAAACTAGTTTTTTGCTGTACCTTACACCAGATACTCTATTTTTTATCTTTATATCTTTGTAGGAGTTGGACATTCCATGTCTAGACACACTCCTTCCTAACCTCCATCTCTCAGAATCCCTCTCTTCTTTAAATATTCAGTTCAAGCACCTCCTTATACATTAAGCTTTTATAGTTCCCCTCCCTCAATTATCTTGTATTTCTTTTGTTTATTTCTCATAGATACTCATATGTGCATGTTTTTTCCTCTAATAGAATGTAAAATCCTTGAAGGTAGGAGCTATTTCATTTTTGACCATGTTTTATAGGTAAGTAGATGACACAGTGAGTAGACCTCTAGGCTTATCGTCGGAAAGATGAGTTCATATCTGGCCTCAGACATTTATTAGCTGTGTGACTGCAGGCAGTTAACCTGTATGCCTCAGTTTCCTCATCTGTAAAATGGAAATAATAATAGCATCTATCTCTCAGGGTTGTTGTGAAGATAAGATGAGGTCCTATCTGTAGAGCAAACCTCAAAGTGCTCCATAAGTGCCAGTTATCATTATAAGCTATCCTTATGACCATGATTACCAGGCCCTGGCACAGTGCTTGGCACACAGAAGACCCTCTACACGTGTTTATTCACTGGCTGACTTATTCATTCTTAACTGAATACTGCATCTCCTCTTCACCGGGATGCAGAGAATTTTTACCCAGTCCTCATCCCTGTGTACCTGAGTACCAGCACGGAATGGGCAACTGGATTTGGAGTCAGGAAGACCTGGATTCAGATCCCATCTCAGACAGTAGCTCTCTGGGTAAGTTACTTAATCCCTCTCAGACTCAGTTTCCTCATCTATAAAATATCAGGAATAATAGTAACAGCTATATCACAGAGTTATTATGAGACTCCAAGGAGATTATGTGTGTATGTGTATGTGTGTATGTGCATGCGTGTGTGTGTATGTGTGTGTGCGTATGTGAAGTTCTTTGCAGGCCTAAAGTGCCCTATAAGTGCCAGCTGTAATGAGTTAAACACAAATTAGAAAGAAAAAGGAAGGGGCTATGCATGGTATATAGGTACCCGAGGTGGGAATACCTGATCTTTTGTTAGACAGGGATTTTTTTGCCCAGTGGTATTGAAATTAGAGGGCAGATACGTGCTACAGTGGATACAGTTCTAGGCCTGGAGTCAGAAAGTCTCCTCTTCCTGAGTTCAAATCCAGTCTCAGGCACTTATTTGCTGTGTGACCCCGGGCAAATCACTTGACCCTGCTTGCCTCAGTTTCCTCATCTGTAAATTGAGCTGGAAAAGGAAATGGCAAAGCACTCTGGTGTCTGACAAGAAAACCCCAAAAAGGATCATGAAGAATCCGATGTGACTGAACAACAACTGAGATCAGGAGAAGGGAATGATGTCATTTATTATGTGCCAGGCATTATGCTAAGCACTTTACAATTACTATCTCATTTGAACCTTACAATGACCCTACCCACCCTAAGGGGTAGGTGCTATTGTGATCCCTATTTTATAATTTAGAAAACTAAGCCAGACAGAGGGTAAGTAACTTGTTCAAGGTCACTCACATGTCAGAGGCTAGGATCTGAACTCAAGTTTTCCTGACCCCAGAACTCTATCCATTGTGCAGTACAACTGCATCCATACCATGTATGAGTCTCTGTCCAACTGAGAAAGTGAGTTAAAAAACAGATAACTTTCCTTCTGGGCCAGGATGATGCAGGAGGGATGTTGTGACATACTGGAAAATGCCCAGGACTCAAAGTCAGGACAATGGGAACCAGGCCTGACTTCTTTAACCTGGGGGATGTGAATGGGCTTCAGTTTCCCCATATGCCAAATGAGAAGGTTAGATCAGGTCCCTTTCATCCCCAAATCTACAGTACTGTGAAGGGGGACTCTCTCTCTCCTGGAATATCCCATGATATTTTGCAGCAACTCTAATTGTCAGGAAGTTTTTCTCAACATCGGGCCAAAGTTTTCCTTGTTTTGGCCTTCTCCCACTGCTCCTCACATGGCCCTCTATAGGGCAACAGGACAAATCTCACCCTTCTTCCTCAGAGTGCCCTTCTAATATATGAATAAAGCTAAGACATCTCCCCTTCCTCTACATCTTCTCCTCTCCAAGCTGAACTGCCCCAGTCTTCCAATGAATCCTTCACTGACATGGCTTTAAGTGATTCTGATGACAGCAGAGAGAAGGAAAATAAGGCCTTTCAGAACCTTTAGCCCCAGTGTCCTCTGCTCTCTGACTCTTAGGATCAGCCACAGCTGCTCCAGGTGTCTGCAGGGAGGAGGGGACACATGTTTTCAGAATAAAGTGGGTCACAGGGTAGACAAGTGAAGCCCATTGTGTAGAGATGGGCCACTGGTGAATCACTCAAGAGGAAAAATTGAAATTCTGGCCCCAGATCACTTCTGACAGTTCAAGACACCAGCTGGAACAAATATGCTGAGCGAGGAGACTCCTAACTCACTGGGTATGAGGTCGCCTGAAGTAGACGTTCAGAATTTCCATGGGAGCTTTGTTTTACTATCTTTTCAAGGCGTAGAAATGAGACCACGCAGTCCACTGCCATGATAGGTGTCAGATGGGAAAGTGACAAATATCCCTAGAAGCATGGTGTTACTCAAAGGGAAGAGTTTTGATACATAAAAATCAGTGGGACCAGTTAAAACTGCAGGGAAATCATACTAGGCCCCAATTTCTCTCTATTCTTTCCTGCCTCAGTGAGACCACTTGGGGGAAGTTCAGAGGACAAACTGAATATATCATCCATAGATAGTGTCAGCCAAAGGTTTTTAGCCTTGGTTTCAGATCCACAGCTCCTCTGAAGGGGCTAAGCTAGAATTGTCAAACCTGGCAGTGTGGTCAGAGCTCATGAAGGATCATAGATTTAAAGCTATGGAGAGTTAGAGGTAAAGTCCTATCCTTCCACATTTTACATATGAGGAAAATGAGGCTCAGAAGTTTAAGTGACTTTCTCAGAGGACTTTCTGGGGCAGGATTCAAACCTGTATCTTAGTGACCAAATACAGAACTGATCCACTGCACCATGTTGCTGTTAAGGTATGCACAGCAGTTTCTTCAGAACAATCCTGTGAGATAGGTCCTGCAGGTTTGAGTTTCCTGATTTTTCAGATTGGGAAATGGAGGCTGAGAAAACTGAAGTGAGGATGCTCTTGTGGAAAGAGCTCTGGATTTGACATTGAGAGATCTAGGTTTGACCGAAGGCTCTGTCATGTACTACAATCTGACTGTTGGCAGTCACTGTTTCTTTGCTGGGCCTCAGTTTGCTCATTTGTAAAGTGAGACGATTGACGGTCTCTAACATCCCTTTCAATTTTAAGTTCTATGATGCTATGGATTTCCCCAGTCACCTAGCTCATAAGTGTCAGAGTTGAGAATCAAATGCAGGTCTCTTGATTCCAAATCCAGGATTGACTGCTACATGGAAATCCAGCCCCCCCAGCACTTGCCATGGATTTTTATTTGCTCTAGGGCTTATGGATAGAGTGGCTTGGGCCAGTTCAGTGTTCCCTCACACTTACCTTCTCCCTGTTGCTATGGGCAGTGAGAGATCGATGGGCTGCCCCTCTCAGTGCTGTCCGGTAGTTATAGAAATTACCTGTGGGGTCCATTTGGTGCTGAAAACAAAATCAGAAAACATCCCATTTACTCCAGCAACATGCCTGGGTGGCGGGGTTTGCTTATACCTTAAAAAGGCATTCCTTAAAGCACATTCAGAGACAATAATCAGAAAGTAGGGCCTCCTTTCTCTTTACCTCAAGGATGAAAAACTTGGCTGTCTTCACTTTGGACCATGTCTTCTTTAGCCGGGAGACAGGGCTCATATTCATGCCCGCTGGAAGAGAGACATGAGGGAGAAGAAAAGGGGGTTGCTCAGCTGCCTGCCTCCTCTTCCTCACCCCTAGGAAAAATGCCACATTTAGAGGCAACTACTCACAGATGATTGCCATCAGTGAATTGAAATTCCCAATGTTGAAGCACTCCCGAGCCACATCGATGAAGAACTCAATCACTTGTGCTCTCTGCTTCTTTTTGGCGGGCTAAGGAGAAGCAAAGATAGGAGCACCTATCAGGTGTCAGGGACATAAGACTAGATTCCTGAGGCCCATTGGAAAGTGGTATCTTCTGCTTACTACCTGCGTGACCTGGAGCAAGTTATTTAGCCTCTCTGGACCTAGTTTCTTATTAGCAAAGTAGGGAGATGGAGCTCTAAAGTCTTTTCGATGAATTTGGGACTACTCTGGATCTTAACAGAGATAATGGTTCATTGAACACTGTTGGGCAAGGCTGGCAGAATCTGGACACCTTTGGCTGCAGTCAAATTAGGCTTCTGGGGGCTCTTTGCTTATTGATGCAAAGACTCATTCCTGGGCTTGCTTATTCCTGGACCATGAGAGGATGAACTAGACTGGGAATTGGGTGGATTCCTCTGGTGGTGGGGCTATTTGCTCACCATACAGATTTCAGTTGCCACAAGGTAACACAGACGGTTGAACCATTTCACGTAGGCTTCAAGATTATTTGTTTTGCTCTGCTCACTGAAACAAGGCTAGAAAGAAGATGTACATATTATTTTGAGATGCCAGCATTGCTTAAAAACAAAGAGACAGGAGGAGTGATGATGATGATGGCTACACATTGAGGGTGTGATCATGAAATGGGTCAGGGTCGGGGAGGAGGTGATGCAGGAACAGGGAAGAAGCTGGTTGACCATTGACCCACATTCGTCCATTCAATATGCATTTATTAAGCACCTATTTTCCATTGTGCTAGGCCATGGAGATACAAAGACAAAAAAAACCAAAACTGTCCAGGATCTCAGGAAGTTTATCTTTAACTGTTGTTGTGTTTGTGCTTCATTTTTGAAGAGGACCAGGACATCGGGGGAGTGAGGACATGACTTGCAGCTGACTTTGATTTGTGTGAGGGAAGACTGTGCAAGGATGCCGGTCTCACTTTCTCCTCCAGAGCCATTTGGGTCCAGTGGTCAGATATTCATCAGGACAACTGGAAATGGCCCAGGATGCCATGGGAGACCCTGGCCTTTTTAGGCAAAGTCTTTTTCTGGTTCTCACTTTTTAACATCCATTCAGTGAATGAGCCTGAATAGAAGTATCTCTTACTCTATGCTCATTCTTACCAAATCTAAGCCCACATGAAGGCTTGAGGGCATGACTCTTAACTCAGTCTTAACCCTCACCCTTCTTTCATCTACCTCCCACTTCAACTCCAATTTCTATCCTCCTCTTCCCCAGTTCCTTCTTTTCAATGTAAAACCTCTTTGGGTCTTTAAATTAGAATTGTTCTTCTTAACCCTATAGAGTGTGTGTGTTCGTCCTTCGTTGCTGAAGAAGACCACGCCATCAGAGAAATGATGACATGACTTGCACTTGACTTTGTTTTGAGTGAGGGAGGGCTGTGCGGGTCAGGAGCCTCACTTCTCCACAGCCATTGGAATCCAGTGACCAGATACTCATCAGGATGACTGGAGATGACCCAGGATGAGGCAACTGGGGTTAAGTGACTTGCCCAAGGTCACACAGCTAGTGAGTGTCCGTTGTCTGAGTTGAGATTTGAACTCAGGTCATCCTGGCTCCTGCACCACCTAGCTGCCCCAACTCTATAAGGTCAAATAAGCAGATGAAAGATGGAGAAAGTAAGTTACAAATGTCAGGAAAAAACACAAAATGAAACAACAACAAAACACCTTCCTAACTTTACAAATGACCTCAAAATAGAACGGGCTGCCTTGATAGAGGGTAGTCTGGATGACCACTTGTTGGGATACTTGTTCAAGAGTGGGTTGGAGACAATTGCTACTAAGATTCCATCTAACTTTGATTTTATTACTTCACCTTATTCTTCCATGTCTTTGACTCAGCAGAAACTTGGCTTCCCTTAAAAACTGACACATCCTTTCTCCACAGAGACCTCACCTTCTCCCAATCTCACTGACCCAATTCTACCTTCACAACATCTCTTACATCCAACCCTTTCTCTTCACCCTCATAACTATCACCCATTTCAGTCCCTCTCCTTTAGATTATCAAAAACCCCTCCTAACTGGCCTCCCTCTCTCAGGTTTTTCACTATTCCAGCCCATCCTTTACACTGATGTCAAATTTAATTTTCCACAAGCAGAGATTTGATCATAGGGCTCTCCTGCTCAACCAATCCTGGTGGCTCCCTGTTGCCCCCTAGGACAAAATATAAACCTCTTTGTTTAGCTTTTAAAGTCCTACTCAACTTAGCTCCCAATTATTTTTCAGCCTCAATGGATACTACTCCCCTTCATATACTTTGGAATCCATTTAAATGGGCTTTTCCCCTGTTCCTCCCACACAATAATCCATTTCCCATTTCTGTGCCTTTTCACTAGTCATCCCACATGTCCATAATTCACTCCTACTTTACACAGTTCAAACACCAACTTCTATGTAAAACTCTTCCTGATACTTCCAATTGCTAGTGCCCCCCAAACTATTTTGTATTTAATGATTTTGTATTTATTCACTTTACATTTATTTGGTATATACATATATATTTATACTTTACACACATATACACTTACATTTATTTGGTATATACTTATATGTACCTACTATCTCCCCTATTAGAATATAAACTCCATGAATGTTTTCTTGTTTCTTTCATTCTTAGTACTTGTATCCCCATCACTTAGGCACAGGGCCTTAGTAGGAACTTAATAATACTTGCTGATTGGTTGGGTGTCCACACATAAGACCACCTCCCCCTTCCCAAGACCCCTGAGGACTTGAGTTTTAACTCTAATCATTCTATGCTCACAGTCTTGTCTCACCTGCCACCTCTCCCAAATGCACTAAACCAAATCCTGTTTTCTTTATTGCATCTATAGGACTGATTCCTTCTTGGCTATTCCTACTGTCCTGCCACCCTTGTCTATGCTCTTTATTTGAGTTACAGAAAGTAGCTGCTCTCCCTGTGACCAGGCTTTCCTCTTTCAGCAACATCAGCATGCTTCTGTCAGGCTACTTTCCATCTAAAATGCCACTTTGTCCAAGTCTCTGCCATGTTTGATGACTGAAGGATTTACAATCATAGAAGGGACATAAGAAAAGAACACCAATAGGCAATAAGTCCCATTGTGATAACCACATCTGATAGGTCTCTCTGTACCTCTCTGTCAGTCAGTGGTTCTCAAAGCTTTCAAACTCAGGATCCCTTTACTCTTTTAAAAATCACTGAGAACCTCAACGAGCTTTTGTTTATTTCAGTTAATATTTATTGATATTTGTCACACTGGAAATTTAAATTGCTGATTTAAAAATCTGATTAATTCATTAAAATGATAATAACCCCATTATATTGCATAAATGACATTTTTATGAAAAATAACTATATTTCACCGCCCCCCCCCCCAAATTAGTGAGGTAAGTAGCATTGTTTTAACCTATTTTTTTCAAATCTCTGGCTTAGGTTTAATAGGAATGAACATAAAGGCAGAGATATTTCTATAACTGGATTCTCCTATCTCCTTCTGCATTTAATCAGCTGCAAAATATTGTCTAAGCTGAAATATATGAAAAAAAATCCAATCTCAGATATGCTGGTGGAAAGGGGAGGAGTATTTTAATAGGCATATAACATCTTAGTATTATTCTGAAGATAGTTTTGACTTTGAGGACCCTCTAAAAGGGTCTCAGGAACCTCCAGGAGTCCATAGACCACACTTTGAGAACTATTGCGCTATAAAAAGAGAGAGAAAAGTGAAGACAATTTCTGACTGAGGAAATAAAGTTTCATGGAGGGAAGGCCATTGGGGTTAGTCCTTGGAGAATGGGTAAGAATTCAGCTGGTGAAGACTGGGAATGGAGGCAGAGAATAGAAAAGTGGTAAGAAAGAGAATTCTAGAAGGAGGGGATAGAATGCAGTTGACATATTCAAGACTGTCAAGTCATCCAGTTTGATTAAAGTCTTTAACTTTGCTAGGTAAGTTGAGGCTAGATCATAGAAGGTCCCCAGGCTAAGGAGTTTAGGACTTTCTATGATATATAATAAGTAGCCATTGAAAGTTATGATACTCTGCAAAATAGCAAATGTGTATCCGATTGTATGTATCCGATTTGTATCCATCTTTTCCCCCTACCAACTAGGCAGCACAATGGTGAAGACTTGAGTTCAAATGTGACCCCAGATACTTAATAGCAGTGAGACCCTGGGCAAGTGACCTAATCTCTGCTGCCTCAGTTTCTTCAGCTATAAAATGAAGGTGAAAATAAAACAACCCTCCCTCACAGGGCTGTTGTGAAGATAAATGAGATATTATTATTGGGAAAATAGTCTTCAGTCCTTAAATCACTGTATAAATGCGAGCTATTACAATTAGTGCTATGTTTTATTAGTCTTGTTTCCAGGTGGTGAGTTCTATAAAGGCAGAAACCATATGATTAAGAGAGATCACAAGATCACAGATGCAAATTCATCTTTGTATCTCTCCTGGGGATCAACCCACGGTCCTGGATGTAATAGGGACTTAGGAAACATTTCTTGAATGAATGAACAAATGAATAGTATTATTTTTAATATCTAGTGCTTTGAGTAAGTCTTTATCCTTTTTTATATTTGGATGTATTTTAAAGTAGCCACTAGAGGGCAATCGTGTACACAAACTATTCCATTGAAAGTGAAATTGATTCTCTTTTTCAAGCGCAATGGTTAGGGTTAGGGTTAGGTTGGGGGAATTACAAGATCAAAGAGAAAGAAGCTTAAGGGGTCTTAAAGGTCATCTAGTCCAACTCCAGTATTTTATAGATGAGGAAACGGAGGCCCAATTTCAGTGCTCTTTCCATTATACCAAGAGAAACACATAACATCTGCCAGGAAGGGTCACTAGATGGTCTAGTCCAACCCTCTCTGCTGGGAAACCGAGGCCCAGAGTGGGGAAGGGATTGGTCCAAGATCCCACAGCCACATGTTCATAGGGTATGGAGAACTGAACCTGGAGTCAGGAAGATCTGAGTTTGAATCCTACATGAGTAAGTCACGTCTCATTCAGCCTTAGTTTCCTTATTTGTAAAACAGGGATAGTAATAGCCTCTACCTCATGAGGCTGTCGTAGGATCACATAAGATCATATTGGTAAAGCATCCAGCCCACTGCCTGGCACATAGTAGGTGATTAATAAATTCTCGTTCCTTCCCTTCTCTTCACCTTTCCTAGTGGCAGACCTAGGGAGAGGACTCTGATTAAGATACAGATACACCATGCTACCTCTTTCTAACTCAGTGACTGAGCTTCTTTCTGTGTGTGTCTTCTTTCTAAGGTTCTGAAGAGGACAGGTACAGTCAAGGTTAACTATGATTATGTCTGCAGGTCTTTAGAGACTGACATGAGGCTCCTTCTGCTCCTAGATTATATCCACTTCCTAGTCCTACCCCCGAACAGTTTGCTTTTCTCTGGATCAGAAATCTCGCAGACTTTTAAGCATAGCATTTATGCTGCGCTTTGTGGTTTGTAAAGGGCTTTGCTACTTTGTCTCATCTGATCCTCCTAACGACCCCACAAGGTAAGTGCTTTTATAATAACCATTTTACAAATGAGGAAACTAAGGTTGAGAAAGCCCTGATGTGTCCAAGGCTCCATAGCTAGTGCATTTCTGACATGGGATTCAAACTCAGGCCTTCTGATTCTTAAATTCAACACTCTATCCACTGTCACCTTGATGCCTACCAGAGTATCTGAGCTGGAAAGGCCCTCATAAATCATCTAATTCAACTCCTTTATTTTATAGATGTAAAAACTGTAACTCAAACAGTTACTTGATGAAGGGCATATGATAAAGGAGTTGTAACTAAAACTCAGGTGTCTTGATGCCTAGCTAATCCAAGACTCTTTTCATCACATCATTCCTAGGATACAGAGCCTTGTGACACATAGACAAAGAAGTCCCTGTGGTCCTAGAATACCTTGCTTTCATGGAACAAGTTGAAGTGATAGTTCCACGGTTCTTAGAACAGGAATTCTTATCCTTTTTATATCATGAAGCCCTTTGGCAGAAACTTTTGGTCTTCTTTTCAGAATAATACTATTAAATGCATAAAATAAAGTCCATGGAATTACAAAAGAAACTAATTATAATGAAATACAATAATAATGGTGATAGTAAACATTTATATAGACCCTACCATGTACCAGGCACTGTGCTAAGCACTTTATAAATATTATTTCACTTGATCTTTACAACAACCTGAGAAGCAGGTGTTATTCTTAACCCCATTTTATAGACAATGAAACTGAGGCAAACAGATAGTAAATGACACAGCTAGTGAGCATCTGAGGCTGGATTTGAACTCAGATCTTTGTGACTCCAGACCCAGCACTCTATCTAGTGGGTCCCTCTGATAGTTATCAAAATATTAAAAAAAAAGACAAGTTCATAGAAATTGAGTTAAAAAAAACCTTTTGTGCATAATAAAGACACTATTGTTTTGTTTTTTTTCTTTTTTTTTGGCAGGGAAGGAGAAGCAAGAAGGAATGAATGCCTTCCTTACCTTTGTGCTGTCCAAAGAATCTTTATGCACAAAAGCCTGGACAAATTCTTCAGGTCCAATGTGACTCAGCCTTTCCTGGAAAGAGAGTGGAGAGAAGAGAAACCCTAAGACTCAGGACTGATACAGTCAAGGGTGCCTATACTGATGCCACTGTCTGACTCAGAAACCTATGTGCAGGCTGTGGGCCCCCCACCACCATCCTCTCAAATTCCTGTGTCCAGTCTGATCAGTTTGGAAACAGGAGATAGGGAAAGCCTCTCATTTACTCCCATGATCTGCCTGGATTAGCCTGAGCCTCATTTACTGTATGCTAGAGAGTGGGAGTGGGGTGGGAAGGAGAAGCCTGTGCTTCCAGGCCAGCTGCCTGCCCACATTTGCACCACCCTCCTGCCCAGACAGACACAGACAGGTTTCTGAGCCGACCAAGGCAATGACCACTTTAGCAAACCTGCTACTTCATCACCATCATTATCAACAACCACTGACATTTATTTTTATGGAGTATTTACATCATATATATTTATAATTTATATTTATAGAGCATTTTATATTCTAGTGGAGGTTGAATGAACTAGGGGAGGAGGATAGCAGAAGTTGAGTTGGCCTAGAACAGGTATGTTAAATATGTTGCTGCAAGGCTCCTGAGTGCAATCAAACCAGATAAAAATATAATTGGGAAATATTTAACAAAATAAATTTTAAAATGCAGTAAAACATAGGCAATATTAAAATTTAAAACTAAGTCAGTATGTGAGCAGCAGAGATTCTTATGTTCAGATATATGGTTGCTTTTCTATTTGAGTTTTGACACTACTGGCCTAGAAGGATCACTCTGGGATGGCCCAACTAGACCAGTTCAACCTCCATGACATATATTATCTCATTTGAGCCACATAACCACCTTGTGTGCTGGGTACCCTTTGTGGTAACTATAGATATTATCCCCATTTTACAGATTAAGAAACTTATACTCATTCACTTCAATCAGTTAACACTTGCTGTCATGGTCATTAAGTCATGCCCTACTCTTTGTGATCCCAATTGGGGTTTTCTTGGTAAACTTACTGTAGAGGTTTTGCCATTTCCTTTTCTAGCTCATTTTACAGACAAGGAAATTGAGGCAAAGAAGGTTAAATAACTTGCCCACAATCACACAACAAGTGTCTGAAGCCAAATTTGAACACAGGTCTTTCTGACTCCAGGCCTGACATTCTATTCATTGAGTCACCTAATTGCCCAAAATATTTATTAAGCACCTAATATATGCCAAGCTAACTATGTTAAGTGCTGGTGATGCAAATAGAGGCAAAAGATAGTCATTGCCCTCAAGGAACTTCCAATCTAATGGGAGAGAAAACTTGCAAACAAGAAACACAAAGCAAGCCATATCCAGGATAAATAGTTAATATAGTTAATAATAAATAATTAAAATAGGAAAAGCACTGGAACTAAGAGGTGTTGAGGAAGGCTTCTATAGAAGGTGGGATTTTAGTGGGGACTTAGAGGAAGCTGAGGAGGTCAGAGCAGAGGAGGGAAAACATTCTAGGTCTGAAGAGCAGCCAGAAAGAATATCTAGAGCCAACAGACAGATCAGACAGGAGGCCTGTGTCTTTGCATCACAGACAGTGCGTCAGGGAGTAAGGGACAAGAAGACTGGAAAAGTAGGAGAGGGCTAGGTTACAAGGGGCTTTGAATGCCAAGAATAGTGTTTTGTATTTGTTGCTGAAGGTGGAAGGAAGCCTCCTGAATAAGGAAGAATGAGGTTAAGGGACTTGCCCCATGGTCACCCAATTATTAAGGAATGGAAGATAAATAAAATTCAGGCCTCCCTGCCTCCAAGCCTGTCTCCTCTTCAGTACCACCCAGTATCCCTTTCTTGCCAATACAGACATACGCCTTATCACACACACCTTACAATTTATAAGCCTTTTGGAGCAGGGTTTAATTTGGTCTGTGGAATGAAGGGCCTTTGAGATACTAATAACTCCTCCCATTTTACCCTGCTGTCAAGTAAGATCATGATCACCAAGTGCCCTGTAATGGCCAAATACTTGAGAAAGTAAATCAGAATCACTGTAGCCCATCCTCTGCCCTCCAAGTAGGACCCTGCTCTGGGAGGGACACCTGTTAACATGCCAGTCAGTCCTGGGTAAAAATGGCATTTAACAAGCTCTCTTTCCTAGACTGCATTGCTTCATCACTGGAGGGTTAGAGTATGCACACGTGTGTAAGTGTACGCGTGAGTGAGTGTATGTGTGAAGACAGAGACTGAAGAGATGGAGAGAGAGAAGGGGGGAGCAAAGGAGGAAGAGAGAAGGGTAGGAAAGAGGGAAAGGAAGGAAAAGAGGGAGTAAAAGAGGGAAGGAGGGAAAGAGCGGGGAGGGAGAAGGTGAGGGAGAGGGAGGAGATAACTCCTTTGCACAGACAATTGGGCAGGCACATGAAATAGTGACCAGATCAGATGTGGAGTTAGGAAAATCTACATACAACCTCTGGCTGTTTTGAAGCTCAAATGACAGTGTACATAAAGCATGCTGCAAAGATGAAATTCCCTTATACATGACAATTCTTCCTCTCATTATTAATTCATCTTGACTCCTAATCTTGGGGAGGGGGACAAAAAAACCGATACTGGATGGAGTAACTGAATGCTCTTTTCTAGCACTCTTTTTGCAGATTTCCAGATGCCTTAGGAAAAGAAATGCCCCAGTTGGTGTGATTTTGGGCGTCCAGAAGCTTCTGATCTGGCTTGTTCTGCAGATCTTCAGGAATAGTTACTTCCTGCAAGGAAAGGAGCCTTAGAAGGAAACACATTCTTCTCCTCTATAACGAGCCTAGTAATGGCATTTACAGGAATACTTGGTGGGGAGGACCTCAAGAAATGTCAGAATTTAAAATGTCAATTAGCCTGGTCAAAGTCATAGATTCTGTTGAATTCTTGCTGTTGGTCTCTGAATAAGGAGGAATCTGCTGTGAGTGATGTCTCCCCTGGAAGAACCTGCTCTCCACACGATTCCCTTCTTCCAGACCATGGGAGAGGTTTAGGGTGGGAAGGAATCTTAAGGGTTCAAATGAGATAACATATGTACTGCTCTTTTTAAACCTTAAAGTGCTCTATAAATGCTAGCTATTGTCACCTAGTCCTACTCCCTCATTTTACAGAGGGAGAAACTGAGTCCTAGAGAAAGGAAGGAATTTATTCAGGTTCACACACCTAGGGAACAGCAGAACTGGAGCCAGAAACCTGATTGCTTACAGGTTCAATGAGCCCTTTTGTATTAGTCCCCCCTAGCTGTGCCCCAGACTGTCATTCCACAGAGACTGAAATGAGCAATGATTCAACACCCACATTGTGGGAAGGGTAGATATCTCCTCACCCAAACAGAAAATAATTGTTGGAGCTTGATGCAAACCTTGTGGAAAACTCCCAGGAGGCCAGGGATTCCACTTACCAGTTCTACATGGGTCAGCTGCTGGGCCAGAGTATAAGGGTCACTGCAGACACTCAGGATCTCTCGCTGAATTGAGGGGGGAGGCTTCGTCTTAAAAGACACAAGCTTGTCTGAGACGGTGGCATTGATTTTGACTAGACCTTCCTGTCCATGGCTAAGCGTGGCAAGCTTCTGATTCAGTGCCTGCAGGAGTTGATTCATCCTTTTCCAGTAAGCCTGAAGGAAGGGAAGAGAAAGAGAAAGGGGAGGAGGAATGGGAGAGAGGGGCAAAGGGAAGGGAGGGAGGAGAAATGGGATGAAAAGAATGAGAAAGAGGAGAGAAAGAGAAGAAAAGAGCAGAGAAGAGAAAGGTAGAAAACAAGAGATGAAGAAAGAAGGACAATTATAGTATTAAAGAATTTTAAAGCTGGAAGGGACCTCGGGGATGATCAGACACTTGGGACACTTTCTAGCCCTAGAACATTCCTAATTTAGCTCTGAGTCTAACTTCAGCAAAATTGTGGCACAGTAAAAAGTGTGTGATACTTAAGAGTCCCAAGACCTGATTGTGCTGACGGAGGAAACAGAAAGACACCTCTTGGAAACAGATGAGAACTGGTGGATTCAGAGCATTCTTGAACAAAATCTCTTAAGGAAGAAAAAGGACAATTTTCATCCTAGTGAATTAAAAGCTTTAAGTTCTTTGATTTAAAAAAATGAAACCTAGATAATGACAAATCCAAAGCCCAACGGTATTACCCTAGAAAACAAAACACTGGGCTTTGTTTTTTAATGTCTAAGGCAGAGATGTCACTGCCATGGCCTCAGGCCACATACAGCCCCCAACACCCCTGAGTGAGAGGCCCCAACCAGATGAAAATGTAATGGGGAAATATTTAATATAATAAATAAAAATACAATAAAACATAGCAA
This sequence comes from Potorous gilbertii, assembly GCA_028658325.1. Taxonomy (NCBI): domain Eukaryota; kingdom Metazoa; phylum Chordata; class Mammalia; order Diprotodontia; family Potoroidae; genus Potorous; species Potorous gilbertii. Next base: position 357,602,399 of record CM053769.1, on the reverse strand, counting down.
TGTTACCTTTTAGAACTAAGTTAATATACAGCCATGACCCTTCCTTTCTTTTTGAGTTTGACAACATTGGTCTAAGGCATCTGTTTTTCTTATCTCTGATTTTTCAATTTGCTACCTTTTTTCTTTTATTTGGCGACACCATGGACACCAGGGAGTTCATAGGCGACGCCAGACAGTCTGGAGTCTGGAGCTTTGGCATTCTCCTTTCCCTGTTGGTCCTATGTTGCCATGTGCTCAACCAGCCACAGGAGCTGCCTCCTCCTCAGCAGCTCTTTGGGGTTTCCATGGAGGCTTACAATTCCCCCAGGAAAGAGGCAAAAAAAGGGGTCTTGAGGTTGGGCTTCCATCCAGAAGAACAACATGTAAGCCTTTTTTATTCATGGTCACCATTTTCACCAAGGAGTAGCAATTCTGCTGAGAACAGTTTATCTTCAACCCTAACCATAAATGCACTCCGATTCTAATGCCTGGGCCTCTAAAGAAGTCCAGAGCAAGGCCAGGACTCCATTCATTCATTCACTCAATCATTCATTCATTCATTCCTTAGATGCTTCCTGGTCACCTGCTCTGTGCAGGACCCTGTGCTGGGCTGTATCTTAGAGAATACAAAGTGGAAGAAGAGGCAGCATGTGGAGCTCACAGATCAGTGAGGAAATGGCCATCATTTGTTCAACATCCACCAAACACAAAGGAGTCAGTGCAAAGTGCTGGGGATGCCAAAATCTATAAGACATGGGTCTGGCCCTCCAGGAGCTGAATCAGGTAAATAAATGTGAATAAATAAATGTGAAAATGTAAAATAAATGTGAAATGTAGAAAAAAAATAAATGGAGCACAAATTAGAGGATAAAGAGTGCAGTGTGGTGCTGTGAACGTAAGGGTCAGTATTGGTGTCAAGAGGACCCGAGGTTCAAGACCTGTCTCTGCTACACACTGGACCTGTGATGCTGGCCAAATCACTTATCATCTTAGTGCCCCCAGACAACTACAAGTCCCACTGAGTTGCCAATCTGCATATGAAAAGGTGTTTCCTTATTGGAAACTCCCTATGTCTATGCAATAATCACAGAATTGGGCAAAAAATAAAGGGCCTAAACAGATTGTAAAGTGCAGGTATATCAGCTGAGGGTTGTATGGGCCAGTAGTGTCAAACTCAAATAGAAATAGGTTGCTGCCAGCAGCATACTGATTTAGAAAACCATAAATTAACATTACCTATGTTGCATTGCATCAGGAAGACCTGAGTTAAAATCTGGCCTCAGACACTAGCTGTGTGATCTGGGAAAGTTGCTCAAGCTCTGTTTGCATGAATCTATTGGAGAAGAAAATGGCAAACCACTCCAGGATCTTTGCCAAGAAAATCTCACAGACAACACTGGTATGCTATTGTCTGGGGGGTCATAAAGAGTTGGACATAACTGAATAACAGAAAATTGCATTTTTATTAATTTGCAAATATTTCCTAATAACATTTTAATCTGATTTGGGATGTATTTGTGAGTTTTGTGGGCTTCCGGTCTAGGTCACTGAAGGCCTTAATGACCATTTTGGGATCTGTGAGGTTTTCTATCTTCACCACTTTGTGCAGAACAAAGGTGGGGAACCTGCCACCTGAAGGTAACATGTGGCCCTCTAGGAACTCAAGGAGCCCTTTGACTGAATCCAAACTTCACAGAACAAATCCTATAAAAGGATTCCCACCCATGGTGTAGAAGGTGATTTTCATAGCTTGGGGTGAGAAACCTTGATAAAGGAAGGAATACTTGATCTGAGCTTTGAAGGACTGAAAAAGTGTGAACAAGCTGAAATAGAGGTGGTATTTCAAAGTGTAGAGCACAGTACAAGCAAAGGTTAGGAGGAAGAGGAAGAGGAGAGAAAGGTAATGAGAGGTTTAGGTAGAACAAAACATAGGTAGAAGGGAAGGCTGGAAAGTTTGGATGGCACCAGTTAGTGAACAAGCATTTATTTACTATGGACCAGACACTGTGCTAAGTGCTGGAGATACAAATATAAGCAAAATAAAATAATTCCTACCCTCAAGGAGCTTACAATCTAATATGGAAGAAAATACATAAAAGGAAGCTGAAAAGGGGCAAGAAATGAAGAGATGGCTGGTAAGACTAGCCACCTTAAATGCAGATTCTGGTGGGAGCTGTCCTATAACAGAGAGTAAAGGAGGATCCTGGTGGCAGAGGGTACCTCAGTTTTGTGAGGTCTAGGACTGAAGTGATCTAGGATGAAGAGGTTGTAGTACCAGGTTGTGGGTGGTTTTGAATGTCCAGAGCTGGAGGAGTTTAGTCTTTATTCACAAGGCAATGGGGAGCCATTCAATGTTTTTGAGCAGAAAAGTCACATTTTCCAGCCTGGCCAAATCAGTATACAGAAAACTGGGCTGCAAATGCAGTATAATAATGATAGGAAAAGAAATTGGCAAAGATGATGAAAAAATGGAAATAGTCAATGTTGAATGAGTTGTGGGAAGACAGTTCCATTAGCACGTTGTAGATGAAGCTGTGAATCAGTACAACTATATTGGTAAACTATTTGAAATTATTCAGATAAAGTGACTAAAATGTCCACATCCTATGACCCAGAGATTCCAGTACTAGATTCATACCCCTAGAAGGTCATTGATAAAAAGATAAAAAAGATAAAAAAAGATAAAAAGAAAGTCCCCATATATACCAAAATATTTATAGCAACACTATTTTGGATAGCAAGAATTAGAAACAAAGTAGGTGCCCATTAATTGGGAATGGCTAAACAAATTGTGTTACATGAAGGTAAACAGAATATGACTGTGCATGACAAATATGATGAATACAGAGAAGGATAGAAAGATCTACATTAATTAATGCGAAGCGAAGTGGGAAGTGCCAAAAATTATATACAATAATATACAAAAAAAAATCAAACGTGAATTAATTGAAAGTAACAAAGAACAAGCATGACTTGAAAGAAGAGGTAGAAGACATCTCATGCTGCACCCCTCTGCACAGATGGGAGGTCCATGAGTATAGACTTTTTCTATATATTATGTATGTGTTTTTTTAAAAACCACTTCTTTTCTTTTCTTTCAAAATATTATTTTGTTATACAGGATGACTTTCTGAAAGGGGGAAGGGGAAATACACTGGAGAAAATTATGGTGAAATAAAAAAAGACAACAATAAACACATAATTTTTGTTTGGTAATAGCAATAAGGCAGAGATAGAGCATAGAGATAGAGATAGAGATGAGCAAAGTGCTATGGGGTCATCAGAGGAGACAGATTTCTTCAAGCTGAGAGGATCAGGAAAAGAATTCATAGAGACCAATATCCAAGACTGAGAGCTTCAGTCAGAGCTGCATACAACCCAAGCTCACACCAGGACAAAGCCATAAATACTACAAGGTGATTGGGGCTTTGTCCAGGGTTACTGAAATGGATGTGGGACAGATGGATGCTTCCTCCCTGTAGTGACCACTGTTCCCATGTCTGGCCTTACCTTGCCTCATAACCCTTTGCTACATAATGCCACTGTCCCCAAAGTACTATCCTTCTCCTAGGACTCACTTTTCCTACCAGTTCCCACAAGGGTATGAACTGGAATTTCTGGGGAACAGGTCACCTCATCTCTGCCCTTTCCATCACTGTGGCTGTACCACCATCACCCACCCCATCTCCCCTTCCCAAGCAAATCTACTCCAGGAACAATAATTCCTGGTGATGGTTTTATACCAGAGACTTCAAAGATATGGTCATGTATTAGTTTGAATGAACTATTTATCTCCTTTTTTCATTCGTTATTTTTAGCGATGGATCTCTGGGAGGCTGAGTGGGGAGGGATATAGTGGGACATGTAGGTGATGTAAAACAAAAGATATCAATAACATTTTTTAAAAAGAGGTCAGTCAACTGGCCTGAGAAAGGCCAATGACATTTCTCCTCCCCTCCCCTCCCCCCCCCCAGACCTGTGATGTTGCCAGTGAGGGCACGAGGTCTGTTCTGAGTTCTGACTGCATTTTGTTCTAGAGGGTTTGCTCCCTCCACCACCTCCTACAGATGATGTTTTTCACAGACTGCTGAGAGGGAACTGCTTAAATTGGCACTGTTTTAATTACAGTAAACGCAAATGACTGTAAATCTTTAAAACACACACACACACACACACACACAGAACTACAGCATCTTAACAACACCCACTACGTTGCTTTAATTATCCTTCTAGCTTTCTAAAGAAGGGAATGGAGCCCTGTCTATAATTGCTCGGAATTCCGTAAGAGGCAGCTGCGGCTTGCAGAGAATTCCAAAGCAGCAGCCCTTGGAGAAGGGGGAGGCAAGGAGGACAGGAGATCTGGTTCCTCTTCCTGAACTGTTACATTTCTCAGGCTGCTCTTTCCATTCTCCCTCAAGGTCTGGGAGACAAATAGTGTCTCAGTGTTCTAGGTCTCCTGCTGATTCTGCCTTCTGTCAAGGGCTGCCAGCTCCCAGCTAAGCCACGGTGGTCCCTGGGATGCCCTTCATCTTGAAGTTTGAGCCACAGAGACCACAGGCGGGTAAGCCAGCGGGGTTTCAGAAGCACTGAAGACTGGCAGCCACTCTGAAAATAGCATCTCACAGCAAATGTACTTATGGCCTCATAGGACTGGCTAGGACAGGCTCACACTGCACCTGAAACCCAGCTGAGACAGAGACTGAGAGTCTTAGAGCTGAAGTCTAATTTTCTTTTTTTTACATAGGAAGAAATGAATTTATCTAGAACTACTTAAGTGCCTGGTGCAGTGAGGAAGGCACCAGGCCTGGAGTCAGGAAGATCAGAGTTCAAATCCGGCTTCAGACATTTACTAGCTGAGTGACCCTTGACAAATCACTTAACTCTTATTTGCCTCAGAACTTCAACTGTAAAATGGGGACATACCAGAAAAGGATGGCAAACTATTCCAGTAGCTCTACCAAGAAAACAACATAGACAAGTCTACGGAGTCACAGAATTGGAAGTGACTGAACAGTTGAAGCACAAGTGTGCTAAGCAAACTCTCAGAGAGGAGAATTCATAGAGTGCATTTATTAGAAGCTAGGTCTTTTGACTTCCAGCCTAGGGCTCTGTCAATTACCTCATATTGCCTGGAAGTACAGGGCTGGATACCATGGAGAGTAGATATGGAAGCCAAGGGAAGACATCCAGTGTCTTTCCTCTCAATTCACTGTCCACACAACTGCCAAAATGATTTTCCTAAAGCATGGGTCTGATTATGTCATGGCCCTGCTTAGGGAACTCCATTCCTTTCACTGCAGAACAAGATACAAACTTTTTGCTTGACTTCGAAACCCTTCGCAACATGTTCTAGTCTGCTTAAACATTTGCCTGGAGAAGGGCTCATCAGGAGACTTTAAGGCTCTCCTTTCACAGGGGACACGACAATATTTCTCCAATAAGCTGACCACTGAAGGCAAGAAACAGGAGCTACATATGAGAGCTGCAGGCACCATTTGGAGTGAGTGTGCTAACCCCTCATCATTGACAGCCTGCATCAGAACACAGAGCATCCTTGGACTGCCCAGCATGTCGACCAGTACCAGATTTGTGGTTTCCCATCCTCTCCTGCCCTTCTTCCTGCAAACTTAACTTTACCATCACTTGAATTCGACACCACAAGTTATGGGCTGATATGTTGTGTATAAATACAAGGTCACTTGGCATAATAAACCTGAGAGGCCCTTCTACAGACAGATTCTGCCACAACTTAGCCTGTCACACCTGGCCCACCAACAGGGGACTGAGATGTCTTCTAAACCCAATTGTTTCAATATTGTAAAGATAAACAATTTGAAAAGACTTAAGGCCTCTGGTCAATACAATAATCAACTGGAATTCCAGAAGACTCATGATGAAACATGCAGCCCACCTCCTGAAAGAGAGGTGATGGTATCAGAGTGCAAGTTGAAGTATTTTTTTTTTGGACATGACTAATGTGGGAATTTGTTTTGCTTGACTAAACAAGATTTGTAATGGGTTTTCTTTTTCTTGCTTTCTTAATGGGTTTGGGGGTGGGGGAAGGAAGAGGTAGGAGGGAGACAACTAAAAAGAAAATAAAATTGAATTTAAAAATAAGCCCAGTTGTTTGCCCTATGAAACCTGATGCCCACACCAGGAGCGGGTCAGTATACCACAGATTCCTTTTTCTCTCCTTGTGACTGTGTGCTTTTCCTGGCAAGGTTTGGTAAGCACTATTTCTTCTCTGCTATAGCAGCCCAGTCTGGCGAATGTTTTTGTCCAAAATGCTACATGGTCACATGAGACTCTGATGGCCACATCTGGGGTTTACATCTTTTGGTAGATCCAGTCTTGTGAGGTGCGCGCCTGGGACTAGAATCTGGTGAGTCCTATCCCAAGGCAAGGTTCATGCTAACCTTCGTGAGGGACTTCCTCCTGGGGTATGATATGTTTCTGGTAGTGGTAGAGCCTTTCAGGTGCCTTGCTTCCTCTCTTGTGCTGGACCTCTCACCACCACCAAGGCCACCCACCCATCCTGAAATTTTTTCCAGGTTTGTTGTATCCTCTCTCACATTGCTCTAAGTTGAAACTCCCAGTTTTCTCTCTTATTTTTCAATTGAATTATTTCTGGCCCTTCAGATAAAGAAAGATTCACCTTTCCATGGCGTCACCCTCAATCTGATAGGCAGATGAATCAGAGCACTACCATTTCAGGTACTATATTTTGTCATCAAGATGGCAGGGTTGCCCTATGACCTCCAGCAGCATTTGCTACAACAGTGTAGCTCACCTGTCCACTTAGAACATGCCCTTTCACATAAATTTTGGGTTCCATTTTGTTTTTCTTTGTAATCACCCTGAATATATCACAGTCCCCATGGCCAATGACCACTTAGGTAAACAACGAGCAATGCTTCCATGGGGAAACCAAAAGTAATTATGCATCACATCTTCAAGTGCCTTTCAAACACCCTGAACTGGATGTCCAGCAGACATTTTAAACTTGACCTCTTTCCCACAAAACCCTGTCTCCTTCCTAACTTCCATATTACTGTACAGACCAACACCATCCTCCTACTCCCTTAGGTTCACAATTCAGGTATCATCCTCAACTCCTCACTTTTCTCCCCCACATCCAATCTCTTGCCAAGGTTTGTTGACTTCATCTTTCAACATCACTCAAATATGCCGCCTTCTCTCCTCTGATACTGTTACCACTTACTATTGCAATAACTTACTGATGGGTGTGCTTAGCTCAAGTATCTCCTCATTCCAATCTATTTCCATTCAATCACCAAAGTGATTTTCCTAAAGCTCAGGTTCAACCATGTCACCCTCCTACTCAATAAACTCTATCGCCTCCCTCCTGTATCACCCCTGTATCAACTCCAGGATCAAATACAAAATGCTTTGTTTGGCATTCAAAGCCCTTCATAACTTATCCCCCTCCTAACTTTACAGTTTTCTTATACCTTACTCCCTGACCCAGTAACATTGGTCTATTTGCACAAACAAGACACTCCACCTCTCAGTTCCAGGCATTATCTGGTTATTTCCATGCCTAGAATGCCACCCCTCTTCATCTCTGCCTACTGCCTTCCCTGACTTCCTTTAAGTCCCAATTAACATTCCTTAAATCTATAGGAAGATTTTCCTAACTCCTCTTAATTCTATTGCCTTCTCTTTCTTGCTTACTTCTTTTTTATCCTACACATGTCTTGTTTGTGTTTCCCATATTAGATTGTGAGCTCCCTGAGGACAGAGACTGTCTTTTGACTCTTTTTGTATCCCCAGCACTTAGCACAGTGCCTGGCATATAGCATATAATAATTATTGATTGACTATTGCCTCAGATGGATTCTTACCATCATCCACTAAGGAAACACTTTGCTGGATAAGCAAACACAAGTCTATTACATTCAGGACTTTCTGGCACCACTTCACCTTTTCTTGGGCTTTCATTCCTTCTAGGATATCCAAGATGAAATATTCTTTTTATGTATTCTCAGTGACTAAGAAGGGCTCATAGGGCCAAATACATAGAGGACCTATGGAGATTCAAGTTAAGGGACTTGCCCAGGGTCACACAGCTAGCTAGTGTCTGAGACAGGATTTGAACCCAGAGTCTATTGCCCTATTTTCAGTTTACACTTTCTGTTTTTCCAAGACAATGTTTCGACCTGAAGAGGGAAGAGGAAAGACATGAGTAAAGAGTGGTGCTTCTCTTGGTGCCACCCTCTCTCCTCCCCTCCTTCCCTCCAAAGCAGCAGGACCTCATCCTTCCCAGAGGAGCCCTTGATGGAACATGACTGAAAACACTTCTTGCCTTTCTGTATCCTTAACAAGCTTCAGCTCATCTTGGGCTTCTAACCTGTCAGGCCACCCATGTTCAGCCTTGCTTTAGTGCCCCTTCCTTTGTCTCTTGCCCAAGTCCTTGTTAAATCAAAGCTTAATGAGAAGTGTCTGTGGAGACATGGATCTCTTTTGGTTAGAGTATCTCACAGTTGAATTCACAGGGTCACAGGACTGTAGTCCAACCCATTCCTGAACAGGAATCTTCTCCACAACATTCATGATAAAGAGTCATCCAGGCTCTGCCTGAGCATCTCCAGTGATAGAGAAATGGTGTAGCCACTTTGGTTCATTTCTAAATGTTAAGAAGTATTCCCTTATATCAAGCTTAAATCACCGTTTCTCTTTGTGACTTTCACTCACGGCTTCTTGTTCAGTTCCCTGGGACCAAAAGAGGATACCTAACTCCTCTTCCTTTAACTTTTTTAAAAAAGGCAATCGAGGTTAAGTGACTTGTCTAGAGTCACACAGTTAGTAAATATCTGAGGCCAAATTTGAACTAAGGTTCTCCTGACTCCAAGGCTGGTGTTCTATCTCCATGACAGACTTTTAAATGCTTGAATACAATTACTATGTTTTCCCTGTCTTTTCTTCCCAATGCTAAGTGACCTAAGTTCCTCCACACAGTCCTTATCCTATAATGGGGTCACAGACCTCCAGGAAGTTGAGACACAGAGAGGTCAAGTTGGCAACCGAGGGTCACACAGCTGGTGTCTGAGGCAAGATGTGAATCCAAGTCTTCTCACCTCGAAGTCCAGTGCCCTGTGTACTATGCCATACCGCCTTTATCACTATTCTGGCAGCCTTCCTTTGTCCATAATCTGGGTTAACTATGTTTTTACTGAAACATGGCACCCACCACTACATCTAATATTTTAGATATGTTCTGACCAGGACAGGTATTGGTTGGCCTACCAACACCCCACCCCTGTTCAGATACCACACCTTTATAAATGTAGCCTAAGGTTTTTGCTGCCATGTCATAAAGTTGATTCATATCAACCTTGTAGTCCACTAAAACCTATAGATCATTTTCACACACTGTTGTTTATTCATGTCTCCTTCTTGAACCATGTTCTAGTCACCCTTTTATAAACTATTTGGATGAAGCTATAGAGGGTGCACTTAGCAAATTTGCAGACAACACAAATTTTGGAAGGGCAGCTAACACATAAAACAATAGATGATGGATCCATAGAGATGCTGACAGGCTAGAATGATGAACTGAATCTAATAACATGAAATTTAATAAGGATACACACAAAGTCCTCCACTTGGGAACAATAATTCCTTGCACATCCTTCCAAGAAATGCTTTCTAGGATCCTACTGGCAGTTTCATTTATCTGAATATGATTCACTAGAAATGGGTGGTGTTTATCAAATTTGTTGAATCCTGGGAGTCTTTTTGTAATTTCTGGAATATTTAGCCTGGGAGGAAAGTACCCTCCTCCCACCTCCTGGGATGGGAACAAAACACTCCATCTCTCAGCTCCAGGCATTTCTTTGGCTGTCCCCCATGCCTGGAACACTCTCCCTTTTCATTTCTGCCAGGATTCCCTGGCTCTCTTCAAACCCACCAAAAACCCTGTCTTCTACAGGAAGCCTTTCCTAACCTCTCCTAATTCTAGTGGCTTCCCTTTCTTATTTACTTCCTATGTATCTTGCATTTTGACTAGCTTATGCATTTTTGTTTACTTGTATTAGACTGGAAGCACCCCAAGGGCAGGGACTGTCTTTTGCTTTCCTTTGTCTTCCTTTGTGCTTAGAATGGTACCTGGAACATAGCAGCTGCTAAATAAATATTTATTGACTGATTCACTAACATCAGGCAGGTAGATGATGCCCCAGGACCTTTCAAAGCAAAGAGTCAGCAGCTACCACTCCTTCTGCCTGTTTCCTCTGACCAATACAGGAGCATCTCTCTGCTGATGGCACCTGCAGATCTGTGTGAATCATTCATGTTGGGAGGAGTGTCACTGGGTGGAAAGTGTTGCTGTTATTCAGTCATTTTTCCATCATGTCCAACTCTTTGTTATCCTATTTGGGGTTTTCTTGGCAGCAGTATTGGAGTGGTTTGCCATTTCCTTTTACAGATCATTTTACAGAGGAGGAAACCGAGACCAACAGTGTTAAATGATTTACCCAGGGTCACACAGTAAGTGTCTGAGGATGGATCTGAACTCTGATCATGGTGACTCCAAGTTCAATGCTCTATCCAGCTGCCAATGCAAAAAGCAGCACTTGGCACTTGTTCAATTCAACAAACAAGCATGGAATGAAGGAATGAGACACAGGTGGCACCTGGGGATCAACTCTGCCCCTAAAACTTAGTAGCTGTATGACTTAGTATCAGGCTCTTTACCTCTCTACCCTGAGGTTCCTCATACATGAAATAGCACTATGCCTGGAGTCATAAAGATTTGAACTCAAAATCAGCCTCAGTATGACTCTGGACAAGTTCCTTAACCTCTGTCTACCTCAGTTTCCTCAACTATCAAATGGGGATAATAACAGAGCTTAATTCTCCAGGTTGTGATGAGGACCAAATGAGATAATATTTGTAAAAAGCCCCTGGCACATAGTAGGTGCTTATTAAATGCTTGTTTCCTTCCTTCCTATTGCACCAGTGAAGAAAACTGTAGTTAAGTAAAAGCTCTAGGATGTCCACTCTTCCTCTGCTGCCTCACCAAAAACAGTCTTGGTACAACTCCAGGAGCAGACAAGGATGACACTCACATCATCGTTTTCCCATGTGCTTGGGATCTCCTCAGACATGTCTCTACCCAGAGCTTAGCACAGTGCCTGACACAGTAGGCACTTAATAAATATTGATTGATTGATTGATTGAAAGCCTTTCATTCCATGTAACTTAGGGATTATGAATGTTTGAAATAGTGACATGAGAAGTATTGTTCTTAAATTTTTAGGAACTGTGTTATTACTGATATTTACAAAGGCCCTGACATGGGTACTGAGGATACAAGGGGAAGATATGACCATTCATTTAAGGATGTTGCCGTTCAATGGAAAATCACATGTGTGGAAATAACTAGGATAAAAGGGAGACTCAAAATATAAAATTTGAAACAACATACAAGGAGAAATTAGAAGGAGATCACTTTTAAGCAAGGGAAGCAGAGTAGGCTTCATGACCTAAATTGAATCTAGATCAGAGGTTCTTAGATTTTTAAAGGTTTCATGGCCACTTTTGGTGGTCTGGGGAAGCCTCTGAGTTAATTTCTCAGGATAACATCAGTAAAGTCATGAGACTTTTTAAAAAGCATAGTATTAAAAAAGGAAAGCAGTTATGGTGAAAATAAAAATGTGATCTCTCCCCATCTAAGTTTACAGATGTGTTGAAAGGGGAACACGGACATCAGGTTGAGTCCCTGATCTAGAAGAAGGGATGGAATGCAACAGATGGAGATGGGGGGATGGAGCAGGAGAAACCTGCTTTACATAAGATCTGGGAAGACTCTTTCTCACAGACAACAGCTGAGGGCATGGGCGACATTGTGAGCAAAGGGACAGAGACAGGAGAGACAGCAAGGGAAAACAGAGTAGCCCACCATGTCTGGAAATATTCAGCTGCTTTATGTGAAAAAGACTGATGGAGAACTCCAACTGCTAACCCCTTCTCACCTCTGTTCTTATGACCTATCAGACTTCAGATACCATCTGGTTGCATCCTTCCTCTTTGTCATCTCTGGGTCTCCCATACTTTCTCTCATGGAGTTGCTCTCAGTCACGGACACACAGAATGCATGAACTAGGCAGCATTTTCTCTTCAACTTCTGTTGCTCAAATTTGCATCAAAAGAATTTTAGATTCCAACTGTTTTCATTCCTGTGTGAGAATGTATTATTAAAGAGATGGCTAGTAAACACCTAGAAAAGGAAGCTATGATCCCCAAGATCTGAGTTTCAGCAAGAATGGATCTGGCCTCTCTTCATTTCACTTTTCTACAGGCAGATCAGAGGAGGACTGTTGATTCAGTTTACCTAGATTTAAGCAAAGAATATGCTTCAATTAAACAATTGTTTGCAAGCCCATTAAGTGACTACTGTGCCAGGAGCTAGGGTTATAAAGATAAAACTGAAAAGGCCCCTATCTTCAAGGAACTTCCATTCAACCAGGAGGAAACATCATGTACATAGCTGTATATACTGCACATGTACAAGCAAGCAGAAAAGAATTGTGGGGTAGAGGGAGAATTCTCCCAGTTAAAGGGATCAGGAAAGATCTCTCAGTCCCTGAGTTATGCTTTGAAGGAAGCTAGTTGGTACAGCGGATAGTCAGGAAGACTCATCTTCCTGGGTTCAAATCTGGCCTCAGACACTTACTATCTGTGTGACCCTGAGACAAGTCACTTAACTCTTTTTGCCTCAGTTTCCTCATCTATAAAATGAACCAGAGAAGGAAATGACAAACCAGTCCAGTATCTTTGCCAAGAAAAACCCAAATAGGTTCATGAAGAGTCAGACATAACTGAAATGACTGAACAGGGATTCTATGAAATAAAAGTGACAAGGGAAAAGATTCATGTACCAAGGGGAGCCTGTGGAGATAGAAATAGAACTGACCTTGAACAGTGATAGACAAATACTAGTCCAGTTTGGCCAGAATGTTGAATGTGTGAAGGGTGGTAATGAGTGATCAAGTCAGGGAAGATATGTTGAAGTTGGGCTGTGAAAGGCTTTATTTTGTCAAATAGATAAGTCTGTGTTTTATCCTAGTGACAGCAGGAAGGTTCTCATGTAGGGAGTGATATAGTCAGATCTGAGCTTTAGGAATACCAGTTTGACATGTTGTGGAGGACAGAGAGGGGAAAAAGGAGAGACTGGAGACTGAAAGACCCATTATGAGGCTGCTGCCATGGTGCAAGAGAGAGAGGATGTGGCACATAGTAGATACTCAACAAATACTTTGGATTGAATGAACTTGAACATGATTTATATGGACAAAATGGAGAGAGGTGGACTGGATGATAACACCATAAGAGAGATCAACCCTGGGTGAATGACCAGGTGTAAAGAGTTATCATTAATGGCACAAGGCCATCTTGGGAGAGCATTTCCTGTGGAGGGCCCCAGGGATCTGTGCTGGGCCCTGGGTTGCTGCACATTTGTATCTATGACTTGGATGAAGGCCCAGATGGAATACTGATCTGACTTCAGAGCATGCCAAGCTGGGAAATAAGGCAAACATCCTAGATGACAGTGCCAGACTGAAAAAAGATCATGATGAATGTTGGGCTGAATCTAATGATATGATATTTAATATGGATAAGCATCAAGTCTTACAATTTTACATCCATTTTAAAGTACAAGATGAAAGAAATATAGCTGAAGAATGGTTTGTCTGAAAAAAGACCTGGGGGTTTTAGTGGACCACAAACTCATTCTGAATGATTCATGTGGTAGCCAAAAAACCCCTAATGTGTTTTCTTGAGCTATATTCAGAAAGGTTTGTAGGAATAAGAAGGCTTGTAGAAATAAGGTAGGAATAAGGAAGTAGCACTTGTGGATTCTGTCCAAGTCAGAACACATCTAGAATATTATGCTGAGTAATATATTAAAAAAAATAAAGTCATATTGATAACTTTTGATAGGTATATAGGTGGACAGGATTCTGGACCTGGAATCAGAAAAACTGAGTTCAAATCCAGTCTCGTATACTTACTAGCCATGGGATGTCTGGCAAGTCACTTAACCTCTGACTGTATCCGTTTCCTCATCTGTAACATGGGGGTGATAATAGCACCTACCTCCCAGAGTTGGGGGCAGCTGGGTGGTGCAGTGAGTAGAGTGCTATGCCTGGACTCAGGAAGACCTAGGTTGAAATTCAGCCTCAGACACCAGCTATGTGACTCTGAGTAAGTCACTTGATCCTGTTTGCCTCAGTTTCCTCAACCGGAAGAATGAGTTGGAGAAGGAGAGGGCAAACCACTCCAGTATTTTTGCCAGGAATACCCCAAATGGGGTCATGAAGAGTCAAACATAACTGAACAACAACATAAATAAATGAGACAATATTTATAAAGTGCTTTGCAAGCCTTAAAGTGGTATATAAATGCTAGCTATTTAATTTTTATTATATATCATCTACAATTCCTACTACATCGTTCTCATTCTCTCCAAGAGAGCTCTGCCTCACAACAAAAAAGAATAAGGAAGAAAAAAAATTCATCAAAACTAATCGGTGTATTGTAATAGTCCTATTCAGTGTTCCACAACCATAGTGCCCTGCTGCCAAAAAGTAGGGAGGTGCCTTCTCATATCCTTTCTTTGGGACTAATTCAGGTCATTTTAATTTTGCAGTTTCAGTGGCTTTGCTGCTGTTATTTTCCCTCAAAAACAGTTGTAAGTCATTATGCATCCTGTTTTCCTGGTTCTGTTGACTTCACTCTGCATCACTCTATAGAAGTCTTCCCATGCTTTTCTGCATTTATCATAGCCATCATCTCGTGTATCACAGAATGGATAGGCATCTACTTCGTTTCCAGTTCTTTGCTATCATAGAAAGTCCTGCTACAAATATTCTGGTGTCTATGGAGTCTTTCTTTTGGTCACTGACATCCTTAGGGCATATGCCTAGAAGTGGAATCTCTGGGTCAAAGGGTATGGATATTTTAGTGACTTCATATAGCTGCAGATTGCTTTGACAAAATGATTGGGAGCCAGATATTAAGGAAGACATTAGTAAGCTGGACAGGGTTAAGAGAAGGTGATGCAGGAGAATGGTGAAGGGTCTTAAGTGAAACAGTTGAAGAAGCTGGGAGCACATTTACCCTGGATAGAATAGTCAGGAAAACTAGTAACTTTGCTGAGGCTTCTGAAAATCAGTCTTTGTTCTGCTTGGTCCCCAGAGGGTAGAATGAGGAAAAATAGGTAAAAGTGTTGCTGTTTGGTGTTTAACTGTTATTGCGTTGGTGGCTGTTGTGGTTATGGGTGTTATCGTTGATGAGGAGTCCTCTCTGACTCCTTGTAACCTCAGTGAGGATTTTCTTGGCACAGTTACTAGAGCTCAAAGTCATGTGGCTAGAAGTATCGGAGGCTAAATTTCAACTCAGGTCCTCTTGACTCTAGGCCTCACACTCTTTCCATTGCGCTATCCAGCTACTAGATAAGAGTTGCAAAGAAGGAAATTTAGGGATGATATCAAGGGAAAAAAAATTCCTAATAATTAGCATCCCAAAGCAGAATGGGCCACTATCTTGGGAGGCAGTAAATTTCCCTTAATTGGAGGTCTGTCTTTAAGCAGAGACTTCTCCAGTGTAGATTAGACTGAGGGTTACTGAGGTCCTTGCCAACTCTGAGCGAGAAAAGGAAGGCAATAGTCACTGCCAATTGCCCTGAAGAATAATACATCAGCCTCTCTCTCCCGTGGTGGCATAGAGTGGAAAATGATGATAAGAAAGTACGGCAAGACAGCCAGATGGGAGTTTGTCTTAGCAGGACCCTTCATTCCCAGGGAATTCAGCCAGCTGAGGGGCTTTGCTGGTGGGTCTCAATTTGTCTTCCCCCTTGGACCGTGTGGGGAGAAGTCTTATGCTGCCACATGCATTTCATGGACCTGAGATCTCACCCAGTCCTCACCAAGGGGTTGAGCAAGGATGACTCTGGCATAAGGTCTGTAACAGCTATGTTCCTGACAGCCCTGAGCCCTTCTATCTCCTCTTGGGCCCCTGTCAGTTGTTAAGGGACCGGGACAGAAATCGTTCCTGCATTTCCCATTATACAACAACTGTTAACAGCAACACCAGCACTAAAGTTAAGTCTTTTCCTGGAACCTAGCTTTCCTTGTCCCCTCTGCCTTTCCTTATCACAGAATCACATAATGTTCCAAATGAAAAAGACCAGTTGGTCAGACAGTCAGTCAATTAGCAAGTATTTAGTTCCACCTCCTCATTTTACAGGGGCGAAAACTGAGACCCACAGAGGCTAAGTGACTTGTTTAAGGTTAAAGAGTTACTTATGTGGCAAGCTAGAATAAGAAGGCAGGTCTTTGGTTCAATATTCTTTTCACCAGGCCACTGTAACAGCAGCACCCTAGTATACCCAGGATGACCTGATAGCATAGGTTCTTGGATCTGCTTTCTTAAAGGAAAGTAGCTTTTAAGGGTTAACAGTCTTCTTTAATTACATTCACTAGTTCAGGGAAAAGTCAGCACCCTGAACATACTAGAAAATACAAGCAGAGAAATTATCATAAAGACCACAGACAGGGCTCTGACTGCCTGAATCAAAGCAATATCGCTGTACACTTTACATACACCCCTGGATCAAGAGAGCCTTTACATCAAAGCATTCGGAGAAAGGGAGTCTGAACATACCCAGAGTCTCCACCAGCGGTTCACAAGGTCCTTCTTATGAGTGAGCTCCCAGAGTAAAATATAAACTCAGAGAATATATACACTTCTCAGAAGGCAGCACAACTCTCCTCACTCAGTGTCTAATCAACTTAGTATCAAAAGGTGTGCAAGCCTCCCATAAGTAAGCTTCCCTTAATGGGCTCCATAAGGCCTATTAATGGGTGGGGAGGATCTTATATCCCATAAACATTACAGCTACAAAGCTTGCTTGTAAAGGATATTTCCTGCCCCACCTCCAGCCCCCACCCAATTTCCTTTTATCCTCTTTCTATTCAGAAGCAACAGAATAACACTGAATGTAAAAATCCTGCCATCTCTCTGCTAGCTCTTTTAGAGGTCAATACAACCTCGGTTTAGACAATGAAATTGGCACCATGAAGCAAGGGTTAGGAGAGTCCGGGAAGTTCAGCTTGCCTCTAGTTATGATTCTCAAGCAGATGTGCTCTGCAAAACCTGTGTTGCTCAGACAGATGTGTTCCATGGAACCAGTCATTCAAGCAGATGTGCCCAGCAGAACCTTGGTCCCTGAAACAAAGGCGCTCTAAGACACATGCTATGAGACCAACCATTGTCTTGCTGACAAAAGGAGATAAGGGGAAATTCTTTGTCCTAGAATATTTTCTTCTGAAAATCATGAAAACAATGTTGTCACCATGGCTATCTTGACAGTCCATTCAGCTTGCTCTATTTCATTTCTGCCATGCTATGGTAAGAGAAAGCTTTGCCAGCACATATGTGGAATTACAAAGAGGAGACAGAAGCAGACTTTGAAGCTAAGGAAATGGTAAATGTCTCCAAGATTTCAAATGGAATGGAGCTGGGTGGGAGCTCACCCTATATCTCAGTTCTGGTCCCCTCTCCCTCTCTCTTTCTCTCTATTTTAGTAAAGAAGGAGCTAAGAATTGTCTCTTTGGACAGTCTGGAAAGAGATGAGCAAGGGCTTGTGAGACCACAGTCCAAGTCTTCAGACAAAGTGATAATGTTTGGTCAGTTAAATATCAATCATAGAATTAAAAGGTAAAAGTCTCATACACCGACTTTGAGGTGGTGGTATGTCATAACAACTCACCTGTTAAAAACCTGTTTCTGGCTTGAATTTTAGTCCCAGCTCTTAAGCAAGTGGGTGACCTTGGGTAAGTCACAGGACAGATAGTTAAAAGGGACTTAAGACTTAGAGGCTACTGACTCTAACTCCCTCATTTTGCCAGTAAAGAAACTGAAACCCAGAGAAGTTATATCCAAAGTCTCACCAGTGATGAGCAGCAGATTCAGACCAAGACTTTTGACTCCAAATCCAGTATTCTTTTTATCTTACAACGATGTATGTCAATAGCTTGGTCTTCTCACTTACAAGATAGAGTTTACCTGTCCTTCCTTCACCACAGGGTATTCTGAGGGTCAAGAGATAATGCATGTGAAAATTGTAAAGTGCTATAGCTTATATTTAAGGCACAATCAATTGCCACTATCAAGTTTAAGGGAAAATAAAGGCCAATTAGATGGAAAATACTTTTTGTAGTTTATGTCTGTCTTGTGACTTATAAAGACTGTGCAAAGGAGTAGTAGGGAGAAAGTCCTAGAGGGAATGCAATTTAACATCAATCATGTTTGTTGTATGAACCAGAGCAAGTAATTTCCCCTTTCTGGGTCTCTGTAAAATGAAAGGGTGTACTAAATGAGCTCCAAGGACCCTTCAAGATGTAGCTCTCCTTGAGAGTCTGAGTTGCTTTCACCTCTGCTTGAACATTGTGATCTAGAAACAAGATGTGTGACTTGGTCAGGCCTCTTGGTGCAAATATCAAGCTGCATGCTCCGTCCTCAGCTGACTATCTCCTGCCTCTGTGGATGACAGGATGTGCTGCTCACACTAAGGTTTCCATAGTAACTGTTAGGCGTCAGAGTAGAGGGAGAAACCCATCAGATGATGACTTGAGAAAAAGGGGTCAAATGTGACCTCAGTGATCTTAAGTGGGATGGGGAAGGAGTGACCAATTCAACACTGGTGTCATCCCTCACTTTGGCAGAAGCAGTTTCCCTTGATCATGCTCCAGAGTAGCTGATGTAGCTAGCTGTTCCTCCACAGTGATCACCCCAGGACCACCCCTTCTGGAGTCTCTCCTGGGTGGCCAGTCCAGAACCAGGTGTCCTACCGACTCTCCCAGTCTGGGTCATCCTCCCCACAGCTGCTTCTCCTTCCCCGTTTCATGTGGCTGGCCAGCTGGTTGGGTGGGGTCATTTTTACTTCCTTTATTCCACTAAGATCAAAAGTCCTTTCTGACTGTATTGCCCGTCTTGGTGGCCACAAGGGCAGGCTCTGCCTTTCCATACCTGACCAGCACAGAGGGAGATACATTTGCATTACACTCCAAACCAGAGTAATTTCACGGTAACCCAAGCTGCCAGTCCACCACCCCTTAACTCACTCCCTGAAGGCTCTCCATGGTCTCGCAATGATTCTTGAGTTCTTAATAATATCCTTTTTCAAAAGTCAATTTTGAAATTATAAGTGACTAAAATGTTCATCATCCTTGCCCCAGAGATCCTGCTTCAAGGCATGTAATATATCCCAAAATATTTATAGCAGCACTTTTTGTAGTGAAATGGAACCAAATTGATGAGGGCATCTGTTCCCCAGTCTATGCCATATAGGAACATAATGTAATGTCACTGTGCTATATGAAATGAAGAACACGGCTACAGAGAAGCACAGGAAAATTTCTATGACCTGATGCAAAGTGATGTGAACAGAACAAGCAAACAATGTACACAGTGACAACAATGTAAATGGAAAAAATAACAACAACAAGAACCTTAATGCTGGGTCATTATAATGACCAAGTTTAGTTCCCTTAGTAAAACTTAGAAAATATATCTTCCCCCCTTCTTTGAAGAGGTGGGGGACTATGGGTGTCAAATATTGCATATACTGTCAGACTCAGCTGATGTATTGCTCAATTGTTTGGATTTTTTTCTCTCTTATTCTTTGTTACAGGCTCTTTGAGAGTGGTATATATTGAAACATAAGTGACATGAAAACCAAAGATATCAATAATGTTAGAAAAATATATTTTTTTCTCATTTAAGAAATTAGAGAAGAGGCAATGGAAAGAGCTAATGGAAATAACACCAGACTGGGAGTAAGGATACCTGGGTTCTGGGCCCAGCTCTACCACTAACTTTTCATGTGATCAGGTCTTCTCAACGTCTGATTCAACATTTATTAGGCACCTGTTAGGTACAAGGAGCAAGGGTACTAGGTGGCTCAGTGGATAGAATGCTGGACCTCATCTTCCTGAATTCAAAGCTAGCCTCAGACACTTACTAGCTGTGTGACCCTGGCCAAGTCACTTAACTCTGCTTCAGTTTCCTCATCTGTAAAATGAGCTGGAGAAGGAAATGGCAAACCACTCCAATATCTTTGCCAAGAAAACCCCAAATAGGGTCACAAAGAGTCAGACATGACTGAAAACAACTGGACAACAATACAATATACAAGGAACTGTGATGATGCTGGAGACACAAAGACAAGACAAGAGTATTTGTCTTCAAGGACCTTATTCTCTACTGGGGAAACAATATGTACCCAGAGGGGCAATTTGAGGAGGAAGAGAACACCTCTGTCATTGAGGAGGTTGGAATAGATGGTCTCCAAGGTCCCTTCCATCTCTACAGTTCTGTAAACCTACACAAGGCTTCTCATATCCGTACAAATCTTGGGGCAATCCATAGAATGCGGACAGATGGGTGTATCCAAAGAAGGTACCCACGATGGTGAAGTGCCTTCAGTTCATACCATATGAGGATTAGTCCAAGGAAAGGGGG
This sequence comes from Potorous gilbertii, assembly GCA_028658325.1. Lineage (NCBI taxonomy): Eukaryota > Metazoa > Chordata > Mammalia > Diprotodontia > Potoroidae > Potorous > Potorous gilbertii. The sequence goes on along the minus strand of CM053769.1, from coordinate 357,581,870 downwards.
ATATTTAACATGTGGAAGAGAAGATTCCAGCTCTTTAGATTCTGAAAATTCTGTGCTTTTGATCCTGGTGCCCTTGTATCCAGACTGTAGCTGTAGATATACTAAAAAGAGGTAAGAAGGGACAAAGAAATTCAGGGAAAATATTGCCCCACCATACTTAGCTTTCTTCCCATGTCATTTATCCTCCCTTCTGTAATTCTCTCTCTCCCTTTTTTTCTTTAGACTCTCAAGTAACCTCATGGATGATGAGAGTTGGCAGACCTACACTGGTCTGTAGGGTAGATGGAGGGCATAAAAAGGGGAGAGAAAACTTAGATGTACTTTACCAAATGGGTCCAAAATGATTAACTTAGCTTCACATTGGGCTTGCCCCCTGCAGGTGAGTACACAAGAAAGTTTTATTCTATCAGGGTTTATGGAGAAGGAAAGGAGTCAGGAACAGTAGGAACAGTATGTGCCTAACCCAAAGCAGAAGGACAGAATTCACTTCCCAGAGCATTAGAGGGTCTTCCCCCTTTCCCTATTAAGCAGCAGGCTTCCTAGAATCAAGTCCCAGGGCTCCACACTGGAGCGTAGACATTTCTTTGTCTTGTTTGCTGTTCAGCAAGGATTCCTTTACAAATATTGTGCTCTACTGCTTGTTTTCTCAATGGGTAGGGGAGGGGCATGTGGGAGAGAATTTAAAACTCAAAATTTATTTTAAAAATAAATGTTAAACCATATTTATTATTTTTAAAAAGAATGGATTATATCAACCTAAAAAAGACAAATACTGTATTAGGGCCAAGATAGATCAAAAAAGGCTAAGGCATGGTCCCTGCTTGAATTGGATTGAAGGAGATGAAATGGACGCATGGCACACTGACACCTAACCATGGAGGGGTTTTTGGCACTTTCTCACTATGGTATCTTAGGGAGTCCCCCTTCCCCTCTTTGACCTTCATCTTCTTCTTCTCTAAAATGATAAGATTGAACTAGTTGGATGATCGCTAAGGATTCTGGCTCTGACATCTTGTGATTCTACAGTGATGTCCTAAATGCCCACTGACAGAAGCCAACAGTAGGTAAGAGATAAGTTTAAAGGAGGAAGAAAAGCCAGTGGGCCATAGTTAAGGCAGGGGTGGGAGAGGGAGAGGGAGATGTTCAGAACAGAGCTAAACCTTGAAATATGGGTGGGATTTAGACAGGGAGAAGCAAAGGCATAGCAGGAACATGGATGGCACGAGCAAAATTTTTGCATGGGGAATGAGTTTCCCAAAAATTGAGGGGCCCCTCTCCTTGGGACTTGGGGCAGGGGTCTTGCCATGATTTAGCTCCTGTTCCTTCCTATATATGTTCTCTCCTCTAGTTAGAATGTAAGCTCCACAAGGAGAGTGACTGTCTCATTTTGTATCTCCAGTGCCTAGCATATTACTTAGCATATAGTATGTGCCTAATAAATAATATTTATTATTATTATATAGTACAATATATTATAAATAATATAATACATTATAATAATGCTATTATAATGTATTATATTAATGTAATAATATAAGAAATAATAAATGCTTCATTTATTCATTGGAATTGAATAATTCCAATTCAATAATAAGGTAAAGGGAATAGAGTATCCTGCGACAATCACAAGGGAGTCTCTCTCTTAATCATTGCTGGCAAAATTCTTGCTAAAATCCTCCCTAATAGGCTGATCCTTCACCTGGAAGATGGTCATATACCTGAGAGCCAGTGTGGCTTCAGAAAGGGCCAAGAAACAGTCGATATGGTGTTTGCTGCCTGACAATTCCAGGAGAAATGCCAGGAGCAGAACACAGGTCTGTATACAATGTTTGTAGATCTGACCAAGGCCTTTGACACTGTCATGAGGGCTTATGGAAAATTATGTCGAAATTTGGATGTCCAGAGTTCATTAGTATTGCACATCACTTTCATGATGTCATATTTGCCCGGTTTTGGATAGTGGACAGTGCTCTTGTGCCTTCCCAGTCACCAGTGGAGTGAAACAGGGCTGTGTGCTTGCTCCCACGCTTTTTAGCATGATGTTTTTCAGCCATGTTTTCAAATGCTTTCAATGAGGATAAACATGGCATCAAGGTCAACTACTGTACTGATGGAAAGTTCTTCAATTTGAAAAGGCTACAAGCCAAGACCAAAGTAGAGGGAGTGCTGGTGCATGATTTTCTGTTTGCAGATGTTTGTGAACTCTGAGATGCAACAAAGTATGGATAAATTCTCTGCTGCCTATGTCAATTTTGGCTTAATAATTAACACCAAGAAAACACAGGTGCTCCATCAGCCACCACCACACCATCTATGCATGGAACCATCAATTATAACATATGGAGAAGTTTTGAATGCTGTGGATAAATTCACTCACCTTGGTAGTGTACTTTCCAGGGATGTACACATCGACAATGAGGTTGATGCACACATCCAGAGCTAGCTCAGTATTTGGGAGGCTCCAAAGAAAAGTTTGGGAGAGAAGAGGTATTAGACTGACTATCAAACTGAAGGTCTACAGAGCTGTTGCATTGACCTCATTGTTGTATGTCTGTGAAACACGGACAGTCTACCAGTGCCATGACAGGAAACTGAATTGTTTCCATTTGAATTGTCTTAGGAAGATTCTGAGGATCACCTGGCAGGATAAGGTACCAGACACTGAAGTCCCTGCTCAAGCTGAACTGCCAGGCATTCAAACTATGCTTCAGAGGGTGCAACTCTGATGGGCTGGCCATATTGTTCGAATGCAAAATGTACACTTGCCAAAAAGACTATTTTATGGAGGACTCGCATGGGGAAGGTGATCACATGGTGGCCAGAAGAAGTAATACAAGGACACTCTTAAGGTCTCTCTCAAGAACTTTGGATTTGATTGTGCAATATGGGAGACACTGGCACAGGACCGCTCAGGGTGGCATGCCCATATCAGAAAGGGTGCTGTGCTCTATGAGCAAAGCAGAAATGAGACAGCACAAAGTAAATGTAGGATGTGCAAACTTGGAGAGTCCACCTCAAATATTCAAATGGACTATCTGTGCCCAACCTGTGGTAGAGCATTTTGAGCTCATATTGGTCTGATCAGCCACAGTTGGACACACTGAAACTTCATTTTATTATGGTGATGTCATTTTGGTCCTCTTTGAAAAACGGACAACAACCACTGGAATTGAACACAGATTGAATGAAATGGAGAAGGAAATTTGTGGAGGGGAAA